>JAITYX010000122.1:600000-1106230 GCA_021018815.1 Talinum fruticosum | reverse complement strand
AGACTCGGACTCTCTCATAGTCATTTCGAGTTCCTTCTAGGAATCATGTATATAGAGTCTATCTCTGTTGAGGTTTTGATTTCAAGACATTTCATGCATCTTAGAATATTTTCTAAGTGATAGAACCTGTTTACTCGAGTGTCGTTGTACTATTCTCACTTATCTCTGTTTGACTCGGATTGCATTACTATATTCCGAGTCACATATATCACGCAGATGTACTACATGTATCAAGTCCGTTCACTCTGATATTCTCTATCCGACTTGATTTTATTTCTTGACTAACCGAGATGAATATTGAGTTATTAAACTCAAAATATTCCTTCTCGTTTCGACCCGGATAATTATCGCTTGATTATTTTATTTATCATATTATCTCGCGTCTAATCTTGGAGCAAAGTATTTTATACTTTGAGAACCAAAATTGATTTTCTTTTGTAGATTATGTAATTGAGGCAATCATGCTTTTTGAGCTGCAAAAGCAACCGACTTCGGATGTCAAAATCACCGACCAAAAGGAGCCTTTTCCGCTTCTAGTCAAAGCCTCATACATCTGCGTCGAAGCGCATGCGCTTCCAAATCTAGAAAACCGAAACGCCATACTCAACGGTGATTTCCACCTTACTTTTCGGACATCGACAAGTGGTTTTGGGACTTCCTAAGAAGCCTAAGACCGTTGCTTCAACGTTCATATTTCAACGGACATTTTCCGTTTGACTCGGAAAATCTCTCAAGTACGGTCACAAAGGTCTTCCAACTAGAAGATGGACGTAAAGGCTACTTTGCCTGGTCATCTATAAAAGGAAGCCATCGTACAAGACTTGAAGACAGAAGAGACATAGACACGGAACCAATAACGAGAAATAGCCTAACACATTGTTGTACAAAGTTATTCATTTCTCGGTCTTCAAATTTACAACTCCCTCTCTGTAATTCATATTATTCCGAGTTGTAAGATCTTGTACTTAGTTACAAATACACTCATCTTACTTTCTAAGTAAGGATCCCTTGACTAAGCTGTAAGGGTTAATGCAGCTTAGTTGTCCCTAACCTGTAAGGGTTATCTCAGCTAGGAAGTATTAGATCGGATAAGGGAACTTCGAGTCTAGGAAAATCTTGTAAGAGTTGTCTAAAGGAGCAACTCGGGTTCGGTCAAGTTCATGGCATTTTGTGGACTCAAAATAGTGGATTTGATTTCGTGCTTGGATTACCACGATCCGTGGTTTTCCGCCCCAGGAAGGTTTCCACGTAATCTCTGTGTGTTTACCTTCCGAGTTCATTCTAAACTCATAATATCTTTTCTCTTCGATTCTATCCGAATGTACTTTACGAGTTCCTACTTTTTGTGACCTTATTGTAGACTCGGAATCTACTTGTGTTTTTATTACGAGCAAAAGAGTCCAATTTTCTCATAAATCCTTCATCACCCTATTCACCCCCTCTAGGGTGACTTTGTCTCTCCACGAGCAAACCTTTAATTGGTATCGAGATCTAAAGGTCTAAAGATCATATGGCTCAACACAACAGAGAGTTTGATGAAGAAAGATCTTACAACGAGACCACCTAAATTCAAAGGGTCGAATTTCGTACACTTGGAAGAAACTTATGGAATGTTTCCTCTTGGATCATGATGAAGATGTCCGGGACATCATACAAAAAGGAAACTATGTTCCCATGAAATCGGAAGAATTCAGACTCGTTCCTAAGACAAAGGCCGAGTTCACACCAGGGAAGCGAAAAGTTCGGGAAGAACTTCAAAGCAATGAACATCCTTATGTGCGCCATAAGCTCGGAGGAATACAATCGAGTTTCTACCGTGATTCCGCCAAAGAAGTGTGGGACACATTAGTCAACACTTATGAAGGCACAAGCCGAGGTTAGACAAGCGAAGATCAGCCAATATCTTCACAAATATGAGCTATTCAAGATGGAGCCGGAGGAGAACATCACTCGGATGTTCATTCGATTCACCGAGATTACCAATAATCTCAAATCTCCGGGAAAGAAGATTTCTCCCGAAGAAATGTACGGAAAAATTCTCGAAGCCTACCCAAAAGAAGATGGGGTCCCAAGGTGACTCGCCATAGAGGAGGCTCGAGAATCTAGCATAGTTGAAGCCGGAAGAGCTAATCGGGAAACTTCTCACTCACGAAATCCACCTGGAAGAGGAGGATGCTAAGGCTAGCACAAAAAGGAACATAGCGCTAAAAGCCTCGAAACCGAGAGAAGAAAATCGAGTTCCTCCGACTCGGAAGAGGATCCCATGGCGCTTATTGCAAGAGGCTTCAAGAAAATGGTGAAGCACAAAAGATGGGATAAGAAGCCAAAAGAAGACTACTACAAAAGAGACAAGAAGGACCGGAAGGGTAAGTATTCTTCTCTTTCTAAATTATCTTTGACTAAAAACTCGATCTGTTTTGAATGTGGTAGCAAGGATCATATAGTCAAAGACTGTCCAAAGAGAAAAAGGGACGAGAAGAAGAAGAGGGCCATGATGGCCACATGGAGTGATGAGGACTCATCGGAAGACGACGAGGACTCGAGATGACTCAAAATGTCTTATGGCAGTCTCGACTCAGAAGGCTGAAAAGAGTCGGACTCGGACTCGAGACAATGAGGAAACAAATCCTCGGGAGGTAATTGAATACTTCCTTAAATTTTCCAAAGTTGATTTAGCTAAATATATTTTTACTTTGGAAGAAAAGTATAATTCTAATTCTTCTCAATTCAAGGAACAACTTGAGTCAATCTCCTCCGAGAGCATGTCTTTGAAAAATGAATTGGAAAAGCTGAGACTTACTCTCGAGAGAACTCAAGACAAGTACTCAATCCAATGAGGCTGAAGCCGAGTTACTCGAAGAGAGAATGAGCAGCTTAAGCAAAAGCTCAATGAGTCCTAAGCTCTTGTTTTAAAATTTACTCAAGGTCGGAAAAATATTGACATGCTTTTAGGAGCTCAATGTGTCTCCTTCGAAAAGAAGGGCTTGGTTATAATGAAGTGGAGGAATCAAATTCCTACACGGATCTCTTCAAGAAGCATACAAGAACTGTAAAGTTCGAAAAGGCTGAGCACGGTCCCATTCATACTAATAAACAAAGGACCGAGCCCAGACAAACCTTCGAGGAGACAACCACCTTCTTCTTTTTCAAAAAGAAAATCATTTAAGAAAAAGGACACACGGACTCGACCCTCGAAACGAAAAGTCTCGGAGTCGGGCTAGACCCAAAATTATCCAAATCTCGGTTCCAAAAGCCTTCTTCCTCAAAAGGGACCACAGTAAAAAGTGTTACTTGGGTTCGTTAGAGGAAGTGAGAAAGGTTAGTTTTTCTCTGTTTTGCGGGTCACTCGGAAGAGGTTAAAAGGACATTGGTACTGGACAGCGGATGTTCACGACACATGTCGAGTGATCAAGGACTCTTTTACGAGTTAGAAGCATACAAAGGAGGAAAAGTGACCTTTGGAGATGATAGTAAAGGCAAGATAGTTGGGATTGGCAAGATTGGAAATGAAAGCAATCCGGTCAGTCCAATCTACCTTGTCAGAGGGCTAAAGTACAATCCGCTCAACATCTCCCAACTATGTGACAAAGGTCAAGAGGTAAGATTTACTCAATCCAAATGCTACATCTCCGACGAGACCACCAAAGAGGTCAAGCTCTCGGGTAAGAGATCGGGTAATACTTACATCATTCCTCTTTCGACCCAAGTCGGAACTTATCTTGCTTGAAAGCATCTCTTAATGATGATTCATGGCAATGGCATCGTAGGTTAGGCCATATTAGCATGCATACAATTAAAAAATTGTCAACTCTTGGCCTAGTCAGAGGTTTGCCAAAGTGCGCTTTTACTAAAGATAAAGTTTGTGAAGCGTGCACTAAAGGAAAACAGTCGGATCTTCATTCAAATCCTCGAAGACTATTTCCACATCAAAGGTGCTTGAACTGCTGCATATGGATTTATGTGGTGAAATCCTCGTAAAGAGCCTCGGAGGTAAATCTTACATACTTGTCATTATTGATGATTATTCGTGATTTACCCGGGTGTGTTTTCTCAAGCACAAAAATGAAGCATTCAAGGAGTTGAGCAAGCTCTGCAGAAAAATTCAAGTTGAGTCTCAGACTCGGATCCAGAGAGTTCGAACCGACCATGGAAGGGAGTTCGACTACTTAGAATTCTCGAGTTTTGCGATCGGAATGGTATCTCTCACAACTTTTCAGCACCAAGAACTCCACAACAAAATGGAGTAGTAGAGAAAAAGAACAGAACCCTTGAAGAAATAGCTAGGACGATGATGATTGAACACGATCTTCCCTACTATTTACGGGCTGAGGCAATCAACACTCGCAAACTATACGCTGAATAGATGCCTCATCGGACCCATTCTAAAGAAAACACCCTACGAGCTCTACAAAGGGAAGAAGCCAAATATTTCATATTTTAAGCCCTTTAGATGCCAAGTGTTTTGTTCACAACAACGATAAGGATCACTCGACCAAGTTTGATGCTCGGTCGGATGAAGGTATCTTTCCGGGTTATTCCTTACATAGCAAAGCTTATCGCATTTTTAACAAAAGAACTAACAAGGTGGAACAGAGTATCCATGTTGTATTTGATGAGATTGAACAAGAAAAGCCAAGTGAGTCTTCATACTCGGATTTGAAGCTCAGCAGAGAAGATGATGAGAATGAGTTTAAAAAGACTCAACCTCAACCCACTCAACTTACAAATATGGTGAACCGGAGGACAGTAACGCATTCAAGTTCACTTCTAGTCACTCACTAGAGAACATACTCTCCGATATCAACAAGTGGGGTAAGAACTTGTTCCTCTCTCCAAAATCTTTGTGCATTCACTGCATTCATTTCATTAACAAAACCCAAAAATGCACTAGAGGCCCTTAATGAACCTGAATGGGTAGAGGCCATGCAAGAGGAACTCAATCAATTCGAGAGAAACCAAGTCCGGACTCCGACCAACCGACCTTCCAACCACCCAGTCATAGGAACCAAATGGATTTTCAAAAACAAACTGGATGAGAGTGGAGTGGTAGTCGAAACAAGGCTAGACTTGTGGCTCGAGGTTACAATCAAGAAGAAGGGATTGATTGTGGGGAAACATTTGCACTCGTTGCCCGAATTGAAGCCATTAGAATCTTATTGGCATTTGCATCTAGCATGAACATCAAATTATATCAGATGGATGTTAAGTGTGCATTTCTCAATGGTTTTATTGAAGAGGAAGTCTATGTCGAGCAACCTCCTGGGTTTGAAAACTCAGAATTTCCAAACCATGTTTTCGGACTTCAAAAAGCTTTATATGGTCTTAAACAAGCTCCTCGAGCTTGGTATGAAAGACTAAGCAATTTCTTGGTTCAAAATGATTTTAAAAGAGGTCAGATTGACAATACGCTCTTCATAAAAACCAAGGGGAAAGATTTTCTCATTGTTCAGATTTACATTGATGATATTATTTTCGGAGCAACTAATGAATATCTCGTGCCGAGAATTTTCCGAGTTAATGAGTCGGGAATTCCAAATGAGTATGATGGGAGAACTCAATTTCTTCCTTGGCTTACAAATCAAACAAGACAAAGATGGAATCTATGCCCATCAATCAAAGTATACCAAGGAGCTGCTGAAGAAATACAAACTCCAAGATGCAAAGCATGCATCTACACCAATGAGCGATGAGTATAAAACTTGACTCGGACGAGAAAGGTAAAGCAATAGATCGAAACTCTATCGAGGTATGATTGGATCTTTACTCTATCTTACTTCCAGCCAGCCAGATATCATGTTTGGTGTGTGTTTATGTGCAAGATTTCAAGCTAATCCCAAAGAATCCCATCTCACTACGGTGAAGAGAATCTTCGGATATCTCGCAGGGACTCGGAATTTAGGTCTCCGGTACTCAAGAGACTCGGAACCGACCCTCACCTGGGTACTCGGACGCGGACTACACAAGATATAAAGTTGATAGAAAGAGCACATCTGGAGCTTGCCGGTTTCGGGTCAATCCCTAATCTCCTGGCACTCAAAGAAGCAAAACTCCGTAGCTCTATCAACTGCGAGCATTCGCTGAGCATGCTCGTGCACATATCCTATGGATAAAGCAACACTTGAGAGATCTTGGGCTTGACTTCAAATCGGTTCCAATTAAGTGTGACAATCAAAGTGCAATTAGCATTACCAAAAATCCGGTTCAGCACTCAAAGACGAAGCACATTGAGGTAGGGTATCATTTCTTACGAGACCATTCCGAGAAAGGTGATATCGAGCTTGAATTCATTCCTACTAATCTTCAATTAGCTGACATCTTTACTAAGCCTCTTGGTGAAGATCAGTTTTGTTTCATTAGGAATGAGCTTGGCATGTTAAATGCATGATTATGTGTTATTCTATGTGTTAATTGCTTTGCATGTTTATGTGTTCTATGCTTGGATTCCTTGTATAACCATTAGTTCGGTTGATTTCGTGATACCGAGCTCAATAGTTATTTCTTTGTTTCGAGATGAAGTCACTCGAACCGAGTTGAGTCAAACTCGGACGATGAGAAAACTGGACATACAATCTCTGAAGTCATCTCTAGACAAGTGGAGAATTTCATAAATCTTTTTCAAAATCTTTTTTTCACTCGGCTTTTGAGATCGGACGCTAGCCGTTGGATTTCAAACTCGTTCAAATCTAACCGTTGAAGAGAGAACCGTCACACCGATCGAAGTGACTATTGAAAGCATCAAGTCGAACGGAAGTTCAAACGGCGTTACGGTGAAGGACGTTCTCTCTCTATATATTTAGCGCCTATTCTTCTTCTTCTCGGTATTTCACAAATACTTTATTCTATCTCTCGTTTTCAAAAACTTTTCACGCAAGCCTCATTCATCTACAGTGCTCTCGTGTTTTCACCCAGCAACGCAAGGTTCATCTTGAGTAAGTCCGTGCTGCTCTCAACCTCTTTCTTCTACTCCTTTTCATTTTCCTTTCGTCGACATTTCTTTTCTACTCTTTTCCCAGTATCATCTCTCTTTCCTCTTTCCAAACAATGACTAAGAGAGGTTCTCACCCTGACTTTCTTGGGTCTTCTTCCAAGAAGCCCGAACCAAAAGCCGGAAGGCTCTTCTTCCTCTAAGCCTGTTGTCATCCAACATTATGTGTTGGACGACAAATTCTTTCTAACCACCAAATTTTCTTGGTTGGCTCATATCCAAACCACCGGGGTATATTACTTTCTTTGCTTCGGCGAGTTCATCTATCCTGAACTCGTTTCTAAGTTTTACACCAACCTCACCTACTTTGATGGTGTCCTAACCTCCGGAGTTCCGAACATCACCGTTCGCATCAACACCTCCCTCCTCCATCGCTTGTTCAAAGTTTCTTCTCTTTTCTTGAACAACAACCCCATTCCTTTCATCGAAGTCGTTGATGACTTCTTTGAAAAATATGCCAAAGAGTTCCCCGAGTCCAGAAAGAACTTTTACGTGACTCGGTTGAAGTCGAAGCTAGGCTTCGTACTTTCGTTGATGAGAACCTTCTTCTCTCGGCATTCTAGCAAGGAGAACCCCAACTCCAGAGCACCTCAAAGCTCTTTTTGACATTCTTGAGGGCTACGAAGTAGACCTCTTTCCTTCCATAATTGAGCAGATGGCAGCTGTGCCAGCTCAACTCCAAAATAAGAATGCTCCTCTTCCTTTCGCTGCTCTTCTCACCCTTGTTTTTATACATTTCCAAGTTCCCCTTCCTTTAGACCCGAACGCAGTCTCGGAAGCTGCGATTGTGGTTGGCAAAAAGGAACTTCGGGGTATGGGTTCCGGGAAACTAAACCTGGAGTCCGGGTTCACAACTTAGAATTGAGGCCTACTTCCCCGCCTCGGACTCGAAAGAAACCCCCTCTCTCTCCCAGCCCCACCTGGTGGTGCCTCCACCTCGGGTGCTTCTAAGTCTCTCTCCGCCATCTTGTCCTCCGCTTTCATGGACAAGATCAACTCCGTGTCCTCGGACTTCAAGGACATGCTCCGGTCATTCAAGACTGTCTATCGGTCTACGACCATCAACCAAAAAATTGGCCAGTCTCAAATCCGAGAGCGACAAGACTCTAGTTCTTGAGATGAGGAGTTTGGTGAAGGAGCAAAAGGAGATGCTCGAGCTCCTTCAAGAGAGAAGGTCCAAAGCCGCTCGGGACCGTGACGACTCGAGACACATCCGAGGCGTCCTCGAGCCCGGCCAAGACCTCCTCGAAAGCGAGGAGGACGGAGACGAGCAACGGGAAGAAGCGGAGCGAGGAGCCTGCGGGTGAGGCAGCTCCTTCCGGGCAAGGGATGCCCAAAATGAAGCAGCGAGGAAGGCAGGCCGAGGGCCAATCTGCTCCACAACCTCCAGTGGCAGTACTCATCTCGGATAGCGGTCCGAGTGGGTCGGAAGACCCGCTGCCCTAGGGCAACCTACGGCGGGTTGGACCGAGCCGGCCCTTCAGCTACCAAGGTCCCCAAGGATGAACCCCTAGATCCCCTCGTTCGGGTCAGCCACTCGGAGCTGCGCCCTTGACGGCGATCCTCGGACTCCCTCCGCCGCGCTCAAGCACATCGTCAAGATCTTACCAGCGCCGGCGCACCTCTCGCCCTTCCTCTTCCACTCAAACCACCCCTTCCCCTTCCTAGGCGGACACCATGCACTGTGTCACAATTCCAAAGTCTGCCAGATTCTTCTTCTTCCTGGTTTTCATTTCTATTTTCTTTTACTTCTCTTGTTTGTCCAAACATCAAATATTTAATCTTGTAATCTTCTCCCACTTTTTTTGTTTTTTCCGAAAGGCAAGGAGGAGAAGAGTTAGATGTATAGATGTCTTGTTTAGGGGAGTTTTTCTAATTCCTTGTAATTTTTATGCGACTTAATGCAAATTCTATCTTTTTCATTTCTATGTGCCTTATTTCTTTGTTTATTTCTAAGCTTACATGTTTTATTACTTTGTGAATTATTATATTCTAAGTTTATTTTCTGAGCAAGCCTTACATGTTAGCATGCTATCACTTACAAAAGTTTCCGCCCAAATTTGTCTAAGTATGGAATGGCTTACATCTAAGTATGGAATGCCTTTCATCAAAAAGGGGAGATTGAAGACTCGGACCTTCTGCATATTTATCTTCGAGTCGAGACCGAAGACTCGAGACTCTCTCATAGTCATTTCGAGTTCCTTTTAGGAATCATGTATATAGAGTCTATCTCTATTGAGGTTTTGATTTCAAGACATTTCATGCATCTTAGAATATTTTCTAAGTGATAGAACCTTTTACTCCGAGTGTCGTTATACTATTCTCACTTATCTCTGTTTGACTCAAATTGCATTACTATATTCGAGTCACATATATCACTCGGACGTACTACATGTATCAAGTCCATTCACTCTAATATTCTCTATCCGACTTGATTTTATTTCTTAACTAATCGAGATGAATATTGAGTTATTAAACTCAAAATATTCCATCTCGGTTTCGACCCAGATAATTATTGCTTGATTATTTTATTTATTATATTATCTGCGTCTAATCTTGGACCAAAGTATTTTATACTTTAAGAACCAAAATTGATTTGCTTTTGTAGATTATCTAATCGAGGCAATCATGCTTTTGAGCTGCAAAAGCAACGGGCTTCGGATGTCAAAATCACCAGCCAAAAGGAGCCTTTTCCGCTTCTAGTCAAAGCCCCAAACACTGCGTCGAAGTTGTCCGCTTCCAAATCTGGAAAACTGAAACGCCATACTCAACAATGATTTCCACCTTACTTTTTAGACATCGACTAGTGGTTTTAGACCAAGAAGCCAAAGACCGTTGCTTCAACGTTCATATTTCAACGGACATTTTCTGTTTGACTCAGAAAATCTTTCAAGTACGGTCACAAAGGTCTTCCAACTAGAAGATGGACGTAACGGCTACTTTGCCTGGTCATCTATAAAAGGAAGCCATCGTACAAGACTTGAAGACAGAAGAGACATAGACACGGAACCAACAACGAGAAATAGCCTAACACATTGTTGTACAAAGTTATTCATTTCTCAGTCTTCAAACTTACAACTCCCTCTCTCGTAATTCATATTATTCCGAGTTGTAAGATCTTGTACTTAGTTACAAATACACTCATCTTACGTTCGAGTAAGGATCCCTTGACTAAGCCGTAAGGGTTAACTCAGCTTAGTTGTCCCTAGCTGTAAGGGTTATCTCAGCTAGGAAGTACTAGATCGGATAAGGGAACTTCGAGTCTAGGAAAATCTTGTAAGAGTTGTCTAAGGGAGCAACTCGGGTTCGATCAAGTTCACCGCATTTTGTGGACTCAAAATAGTGGATTTGATTTCGTCCTTGGATTAGCACGGTCCATGGTTTTCTACCCCGGGAGGGTTTCCACGTAATCTCTGTGTGTTTACCTTTTGAGTTCATCCTAGACTCAGAATATCTTTTCTCTTCGATTCTATCCGAATCTACTTTCAGTTCCTACTTTTCCGACCTTATTATAGACTCGGAATCTACTTGCTTTTATTCCGAGCAAAAGAGTCCAATTTTCTCGTAAATCCTTCATCACCCTATTCACCCCCTCTAGGGTGACTTTGTCTCTCCACGAGCAAACCTTCATGCACTACAACTAAGCTATCTAAGGGTGATCAAAACCCACATGGTTCACAACGACCAAACTTCATCATCAAAATATCATCCAATCCACAATAACTTAGAAATAATAACAATCCTAAATATCCACAACTAAGAAAGCAAATAATAACAATCCTAGGTAGCTACAACTAAGCAAATAATGAAAGGGATTAGCGAAAAATTACCTATTCAAAGCACTTCTAAGACCACTTCTTTTCTCAATTTCAAGCCGATTTCTCCAATGCCTCACCCTCGCATTTAATTTTTTTCTACTGTAATCAAAAGCTACATTTTAGTCAAGAAACTTTATGTAATTTTCTCCATGCAAGAATTAGTATCATAAATCTTCGGATGGATGAAGTGTTGTTTAGAAGGGTGTATAAGTTGACATCGTTGTATGTTCATTGAGTGAAATGTTACTCGGTAATTAGACGAAGAATGATGGATTATTAAAAAATAAAACCTTCCTTGCCAGCCTAATAATTAATTTGTGAAATAGATGTCAAATGAATGGTTCAAATCCTCCACCTTTCACGAAAGGAAAATTTATGCTTAATAGACACATAATGGGTGCTTGTTCTAGGAATGAGTTTTTTCATGTGCCAAATCCCAATAGAACTTTTAATTAAATAGTCCGAGTTGACAAAGCCTTTTAGATTTTTTCCTTAGAGGCAAGGTATCCATGATTGAAGAATTTTGAAACACAAGCAACCTCAAGCAAAGCTCATGGTAGTTAAGAATCCAACAAATATGGGGAATGTTACGGAAAATTGAAGGGAAACTATAAGTATGGCGGTCTTGTTTAAGGAAGAGAATAAAATATCAAGAAGAATTTCAGAATCCCATAACATTGCTTAGCTATTGAAACGAGTCATTCAAGATGTCCTTGACAACTATGAACTTGGATATATTAGAGGATATGTTACCATGTGGCGGAGTTCTAATTCCTAGTGATGAGAGAAGCAATCTTATCATCCTAAGTTGCTTGAGATCAAGGAATTTTAAGGCTTTGGATATCTTTGTTATGATCAAGAACACTTTTCTTTGGCATCACGAATGTGGTGATGACTCTTAAAAGCTTTACTATATCCCTGGTAAAGGCCACAGGCGGTGAGGATGTCCTCGATGCTTTCCACAACCTCTATCTACCGGAGTGCAGCACGTGGTTGCCCTATTGTAGCTTTGTTGAATCCCTAGTACACGATGCGGGTTGTGGGGGTGTCCGTGGTAATGGCATAGATTTCAGCCCTAAATTATTTTGGCCGTAACTTTTTCATTTAAACTTTGATTGATGCGATTCTTAATTCGTTAGAAAGCTTACTCGAATTTAGTTTCTATACAAATATACCAAAAATAAAAAACCAAAATATAATTCCTAAACGTTGCATAGTTATCATTTCCTAATCATAAAAAATATAAATAAATTAAAAATATAAAAAGAATATAAAAAATTATATAGACAAAATTTTGGTTTGAATTGGGTACGGTTAAAATCAACTTGGATTAAACTCGGATTTGGGTCGGATATGGTTCGGGTGGAATAGGTTTGGGTATGAATCAATTCATATTTAATTTACTTCGATGATTCATGTTTCAGGTCTGTTCAATTTTACATTGGGTCTAAATTGGTTACATTAGGTTTCGAGTTAGTTTAGTTTTGAGTTTCATGTCAAAATCAGCTAAGTTATTTTGGATGTTGGTTCGGGTTATGTTTTGGGTCATCATCATTTGTTCAAGTCAATTTTGCATTTAGGAGCAACCTAGGCATACGAAACTATTTTATTCTCATACTATATTAGCAGTTCAATAGCCTCTTATCCCCAACTATACTCTTGACTATGAGTGTAGACACCTAAAAACTATCATGTCTTTTCTCTTGTTGTTTATTTGTTGGCTCAATGATGAAATCTTGAGTCTTGTTTGAGGATTTAGTTCATGGACTGAATTTGATTGGTGCAACTGAAGCTAATAAATCACAAAAAGCTCCCAAGCACCACACAAATAACCTTTTGCTTTGAATCGATCCAAAAATCCCTTTTTCTTTCGGACAGTCCAAGCCCGGGCCAAAACCTCTAGAGTCAACGGGAGTTCGGTGTCGCGTAGCTGAAATTCCAGGTTCAAAATTCCGCATTTCACTTTTTTCCAATCAAAAACGGAGTTGAAGACCTCAAGATGACGTTAGGCGTTGCATTTCATGATCACAAGTATCAAAGTGCGGCATTTTAAGCTCCAAGATAGTCCATTTGAGACTAGGATCTTCCTCCCCTAAATGACATGAATTGGTGGCCAGCGCCCCTACCATTTCTCCTTACCTTGAAATGCTCGTGTTTTGGGCTAAAGAATCCTATTGTAGCTCGGAAACCTCAAAACCCTAGAAAAGCATTGCATGGCCGGTGCCCCTTACCATATTTTTCGCCTCAAAACGCTATCTTTCGGCCTACAAACTCCCTGCGTAGCACGGAAGGACACAAAACCATAGGCAACACCCTTGTGGCCGGCGCCCTTACATTTTTGGATCCGATTTTATCATGATTCTATCCAGTTCAATCATCATATTATCTCGACCCGATTTTCTAGCTTTGGACAGTTGGTCAAGTATCAACCCTAGGTATTTACTTGACCTAAACTCTCCCCATAAATAGAGATCTTAGACTCTCATTTCAAATGGCTCATTCCTTAGTGTCTCGCTGCTGAAACCAGATTAAGAGCTACCGAATACTCCCATCCGTATTTTGATCTCTTGGTCTCTTTTCAGCCTATTCGCATTCTACTCTCCAATCTCACAACATCCGAACCCATAAACTTCATCAATTCATTCATATACCTACTCACCTTAACAAAATACATACAAAAAGCCCCTTCAATTCACCACCGTCGCATCATCGGATCCAAATTTGAGATCCGGATCAGCAGGTGGGACAACCTGAGGGCACCGATTCGATCCTTACAACGGTTATTTATTTTATGATTTTATTGTTTTCAGTATTGTGGAGAAATTGTATCGCTTTTAATTCCTGCCATGCCTAATGTATCACTTTATTTACTCGCTTTTCTTATTGTGTATGGTTGCTTTTAATTTCATTTAGCACGTTGTTTGCTTGTGTTTTATACATTATTCTAATTCACTAGTCGAACTAATAATGGTGGTCTTCGGATGGGCGGAACGGAAAGGCTTATCTCTACGTTTCGTACCCTCGCCCCGAATTCGATTCTTGGTTCTATGACCGATGGAGTCATTTTTAGCCTCTTTTAATCTTAGTTTTCCTATACTAAGATTGGAAGAGAAAATTTTTATTTTGTTTGTGTTAGTTTTCTCTCCTAAAACCGACTAGCGACTCCCTACGACTTATTTCTTTTAAATATGCCTCTCGGCTATTTTTTTTACTAAACGAGTAGAAAAATAGGATTCGGGATTTGTTAGCTAGGCCGGAAGTCGAGGCTAAGCTCCTCATCCAGGGCATCTTACGGGCGCCGGCAACTATTGGGTGCAGCCTACCACCTGCACCGAGTGGTCGGTAAGTGGGGGTCGGGTCCAAATAGGTGGTTTCACACCGGTTTAGCCTTAGAGCCTCACGGCAAAAACGAAACCCTAATTTTTATTTTTTGGTTAAGAAATACTATCATGGGAATTCAAAAAACAATTGTCAAAATAAAATAATTAATAAAACCGCCATTCAAACTTTACTTAATTTATCTATTAAATTAATTTAATAAAATTCGAAAATCTTAATAAAAAATTCATCCCCACTTTCTAAGTTTCATCTTCAAAACCCCAAAATCATCTTGTTTCTTCAAAAATCAAAAGCTTTGTAAAACCCACCAAGCATTCATGGGGAAGCTCGGTTCGGCCCTCGCCGGCTCGGTTCTTATAGTGGAGGCTCCACTGGGGATTAATCACTTAATAAGAAGGCGAAACTTGAAAATTTGAGTAGTGTGTTTTAATGATATATTTGCATTAGGCATCCTGCATTTAGCAACCTTTGAACATAGTTTATTTCTATCATTGGACCAAAGGACAAATTTATTTTACCCTTTGCTAATGCTTCGGGTAAGAAGCTCCTAGTGCGTCCCGAGCTGGCCCAACTAGGCTTGATAGCCAACGGAAGCAGTACTTCTTCCCTCATAGCAGGCGCTCTTGGTTTACCGAGAGGCACCGAGGATTCTATCATTTTTTCTTGTTGTGCCCCACACGAAAGACCAAATCCTCGGAATATGAGTCACCATGTATCCTACTGAGTCTTAACCCTTTTTGACCATAGATTTTTTACGATTAGGTGTCAACTAGTCTTCATTTGCATGCTTGGATATGTGTGATTATTTTTAGATTTAATCATCTACTTGTGAGCCTTTAAGGATAGGTAAAGAGCGTTGAATAATCCTCGCATGGGTGCAAAAAATAAAAATCAAAATAAACTTTTTAAGTTGGTCCATTTTGTGTATTCTAGCGAAAAGTCCAAAAATTATCTTCCCCTTTTACGTCAGTCCAATAATTGCATTCTTTTTATTTTTCATTTAGCCGAATTTAATTTCATCTCAAATAGGTGAGTCCATATTTGCATTTTACATTAAGCCAAATTCAAACTCATATCAAATTATGTGAGTCCAATCTTTCATTCCATTCTTTCATTAGCTAAAATAAATTCATCCCAATTAAGGTATCCATTCATTTTATTCTTGCATTAGCCAAAATTAAATTTATCTCAATTAGGTGAACTCTTTTGTGCATTATCTAAATTAAAATTCATCTCTACTTAGGAGAGTCTTTGTTTGCATTTAGCCAAATTAAATTCATCCCAATTAAAGGGATTCCATTTGCATCATTGCATTTCATCTTGGAGTCGGTTTGCATTCTTTATGTGCATCCAAATAAAAAAGCATATCATTTTCTTTTCTCTTAGGATTAGTCGTTCCTTGAGTCAAGCACTTAAGCCCATCTCCCGTAAGATTTTCCTCGAGCCAATCCCGAGCACGTACTCTTTTGGGATACAGGATAGGTAATCCAACTCAAATCCGGGATCCTAGCACCAACCGACTAGGAAATAAGAAGTCTACTTCAATACCAACACCGGTGCAGATCGACACCAATACATTTCCCATTAGCACATACCACACCAATACGTCCCACGCCAATACATCCCACACCTTATGACACCGAGTGCGCCACCCAAGATCTAAACACAATCTTCCTCCAAAAATGGCCAACCAGCCGGAACAAACTCCCATCATGACCTTGATCAAAGAGTTTGTTGTTAAAATAGAAGCTAAGATTGATGCTCGGGATAAAACGATCAAGTCTATATCCGAAACCCTCAACCTCATACTCAAGAACTAGGGAAGATATCAAAAGCCGGATGATCCCGCCCGAACCTCAACTCAAGCCTCGGTCCGATCCGCGAGTTGATCGAATAGAGAAGCTGCTATAGGAGTCATCAATGTTCAATACCTACTATCCGGCCCGGGATTCACTTCAATCCCTAAAGGAAAGCTACCCCCAAAATTCACTATGCCCGACATCAAATTCCATGGAACCAAGAACCTTCACTATCACGTGAGGAACTTTGTGAGGGGCAATGACTCTAAAGAGTGTACCAAAGGACATATACTATGTTATCTTCCCATGGATATTTAGTGAGGATGTCATGAAATGGTACGAGTGCTATCGACCCACGTAAGGTCAAAAGCTGGTAAGATCTTTGCGGGAGTTCTTACACCAACACTCCTACAATATCAATCCACCAGTCACTCTTCGAGGATCTAACATTGATCAAGAAAGAAGACGAAGAGAGCTTCACCAACTTCCTCACTCATTTGGAGGGCAAAGGCTGCCCACATGACATATTGATCATCTAAAAAGGATCGGGTTAGAATCATCATCAAGAACCTAAAACCTTCATATCATCAGCACCTCAAGTTATTACGTATCATGGACTTCAAAAGACTTAGAGATGATGGCATGCTCATAGAAGAAGAACAAGCTTCGGTGACTAGAAGATCATCCAATGAGCCCATCACTCATCAAGGATACCAATAAAGTTTGCATTTTCCTTTTTCAAATCTTTCCTATGTTTACTTCCTTTTCCTATCATCCAAAAATTTAAAAAAAAAAAACAAACCCAATTCACTGTTCTTTTTAAACTATGAAGGCCCGATTTCCACTATAGCGGATACGTAGGAAGCCCATGAGGTCCGGACCCATTTTGTCTTTGCCTTTTTGAACTTTTTG
This sequence comes from Talinum fruticosum, assembly GCA_021018815.1. Taxonomy (NCBI): domain Eukaryota; kingdom Viridiplantae; phylum Streptophyta; class Magnoliopsida; order Caryophyllales; family Talinaceae; genus Talinum; species Talinum fruticosum. The sequence continues at coordinate 1,089,377 of JAITYX010000122.1, read as the reverse complement.
TATCATCTTAATAAAAGAGTGCATTTGTTCTTAGAATTGAGTCTTGCATACATCTCCTTTCTATGAGTCAAACTACTAAAAATACAAAACTTAATAACAAAGTACCCTACAAGGAATTATTCAAACAAGCGAGCATCAAGCATCAAGTTAGTATCAAAAAGGTCACCGACACTCGCCACCTTCAAAGAATTCAACCAAGAAGAAGCTCACCAATATTCTAACATTCGAGAAAAGCTAGACATAAGCACCCAAGAAGAATGTGGGGGCTTAAGATCGAAAGGGTTATACAACTATAATAACTCCAAGAATACTCGGGGAAAGACACTAATCTTCTACGATACAAACAAAAGGAGCTATTAGCACACAAACTAAAGGCTCAAATTTAGAATGAGGCATACAACCTCGGGGAATATCATATTTCAAGTAGGCATTCCCAAGACTTCGAGTCGTCTAACGACCAAGTCTAAGCAAAAATTTCTACATGAAGATAAGCATCCGTCCTTATTTCGACAAAAGTGGATAGAAGTCGAGCTTCGGGTCTAGCGATGGTCAAGGTTCGGACATACCTTAGTCGAGTCTCAAACCCAACAATGGTCAAGGTTCACACACACCTCGGTTGAGTCTCGACCTAAGAGCGAGTCAAGGTTCGGACACATTCCGGTCGAGTCTAAAGCCCAGCGGTAGTCAAGGTTCAAACACACTCCGGTCGAGTCTCGGGCCCGAGTAGGGGTCGAGGTTCGAACACACCTCAATCGAGTCTCATACCCAAGAGCGGTCCAAATTCGGACACACTCCAATCGAGTCTCAAGCCCGGCGGCGAGTCAAGCTTCGGACACATTCCGGTCGAGTCTCGAGCCCAACAACGATCAAGGCTCGGACGTCCCTCAATTAAACTTCATGCCCAACGAGTGGTCAAGGTTTAGACACAACACCAAGCCTTCGAGAGCTCCCCATGATCAAGTCAAGGAAACAATTTGAAACATGATTTGGCTATAGGAAATTTCCAAGTAACACTAGCAACTATTTACATTCGATTATAAGCTAACAAAACTGTTAGTGCATAAAAGTTTCAGCCAAGCTTCGGACCAAGTACACGGTTAATTTTAGGCACCTCATCGAAGCTTCGGGACACCGAGCGAGCCAAGCTCGAGATACCCGGCCAAACTTCGGATCCAAGAAGCGTCAAGTTCACGTACCTAGCTAGACTTCAAACTTTATTACTCGAGTCAAGTTCAAGCTCCTTCACCAAGCTTCGGACTAACTACATGGTCAAGTTTAGGCACACCAATCCGAGCTTCAGCTTTTCAAGTAGCCAAGTTCGGAAATCAACAACCCGGACTTCAAACTCGCTAGTTAGGTCCAGGTCCCCCAGTCGAGTTCAACTCAAAAGGTACCTAATTTTAGATGCATCGATTTAATTAGAATTCGAGGCAACTCCAGCTAAATAGGTAAGTACCCTTTAGTTTCTACTTTAACCTTCGTTTTTCGGACTCGGTTAAAGTGGGGGCTAACTGTAAATACCTAAAAGGTGTCAACATTACTACATACAAAACCATGAGACAAAAAGAAGCTACTATAGCGATGAAACCAGGCACGAGGAGCCTGTTTCAAGCCATAGAGCGCCTTCTTAAGGTGACAAACATGGGTAGGGAAGTCGGGATGAACAAACCCAGGGGTTGTTTCATATGAACTGTCTTAGTAAGATGTCCATGTGAAAGGCATTCTTGAAATCAAGTCGTCAAATGGGCCAATAAAAGAAACAATGAAGAGTCAAAACCAAACGAATAGTAGTAGGCTTAACAACGAGTCTGAAAGTATCACGGTAATTAATACCTGGTTATTGGTGAAACCCCTGTGCTACAAGTCGAGCTTTGTATCTCTTCACGGTACCATCAGATTGGTATTTAATCTTGTAAACCTATTTACTATCAACCAAACCCCATGTGTTATTGGCAATCAAAGCATTATACTCCTTGGCCATTGCTTCCTTCATTTTGGAATGTCCGGAAGCTTGTGAAAAACATGTAGGTTCAACTTCAGCAAGACTAATACTTAGGGACAGAAGATGCTTAGGTTTGGCAATGCCGGACTTGGACCGAGTCCGCATAGGGTGAACATTGGTGGACCGAGACATAGGGACACTCAAAGAGGCAACAGGACCTAATGACCGACTTATAGAATCACTAATATGAGCAAGGGGTCCAACATAATAGGGGATGGAACATACACAAGACCAAGGGCGAGAGGAGAGGGAACAGACGCGAGTGTCGGGCTCGGCAGAGACATGGGTCATAAACGTTGGGCTAGGTTCAAGACTCGATGAGGATGAAAAGGCTAAGGGAAGAGGGTGAGACACCTCGAGCAACGTAAGAAGCCGGCTCGGACAACGTGGGAGGGAGGACCAAAGATTGGGTCGGCCCAGTCATCACAACAAGTGGATGGGAGACCAAACCGAGAGGGAGAGATGGAAGATGAGACAACCGAGGCATGAGCTAGAGTAAGACAGAGTATATCCTTTAGTACAAAAGAAGCATTAGGAGACGAACTAGAGATAAGTTTAGGAAAAGGATAAATGTTTTCATGAAATGGTACATTTCTAATCACATAAACACGACCTATTAGGGGATCCAAACAATAATAGCCATTATAATGAGGAGCATATCGCGAGAAAAACACAGTGAATAGATCGAGGAGAGAGTTTATTGGACGCCTTTGCAACAAAATTTGGAAAACATGAGCAACCAAAAGGTTTAAGAAAACCATAATCAGGTGGGTGAACAAATAAAAGCTCAAATGGTGAACGATTTTGCAACACGAGTGTAGATAAGCGATTGATCGTATAGATAGTTGTAAGAGCGAGCATCAAGCAAAATTCAGCAGGCATGGAAGGATCAATTAGGAATGCACAAGCCATTTCCAAAATATGGCGATGCTTACGCTCAGCAACCCCATTTTGTTGTTGCGTGTCGAGGCAAGATTTTCGAAAAAGGATCCTTTTTGAAGAAAATTAGCAAAAAGAGGAGAGTTATCAAACTCTTTGCCTCCATCATCTGTGAAACGTTTTAATTTTGCAATTAAAAAGATTTTCAACTAAATCCTGAAAATTGCAAAAATTGAACATACTTCATATTTCAATTGCATAAGATAAATCATGGTAAACCTGGTAAAATCATTGATAAACACAACAAGATATCGAAAACCTTTATGTGAAAGCCATGGTAATTGCCAAAAATCTGAATGTATTAATTTAAAAGGGAAACAGATCTATGTTCTACTAATGTAAAAGGAAGAGTATATGACTTTTCCAAATGACAAGTCCTACAAGTATCATGAAAACGATTTGTAAGTTTAACAGATTTATTTATCCTAAGTAATCCAAAACTCGAGCTCCATAGTGTCCTAGTCTCCGATGCCAAGTATCACCAGTCTCACTCGAGCTAGGTTAGCTGAAAAGATGCGGTGTCTCAATGGGCTGATGTAAGGGATAGACATTGCCTATACTGGGGGCTCGCAAAAGAACATCACCCGAGGTGTTGTCCTTTACATAAACATAATTAGTATAAAAGGTTACATGACCATTATTATCCCGACACAAGCTGTTTGACCGACGAAGGTTATGCTTGAAGTTGAAGCACATGATAAACGAGGTTTTAAAAGAAGTGGCCGAGAAGCGGTTTGCAATGACAGAGTACCAACATTAGAAATAGGTAACAAAGTTCCATTTCCAACCCTAACCTTAATAGGACCGGAGTAACCAGATTTAGAAGATAGCTCACCATCATCGGGCATCATGTGAGAGGCTGTCTGCTCAATCAGGATATCATAGTTGTTCACCATTTTTAACCAGATTGAAAGTAACAAATGTAGGAAGTGCTGATTGCTGACAAGGTTGATAACGATTGGGGCAATTGTCGACAAAATGCCCCGAAGCATGACAAATTTGGCAAACAACATTAGGATGGGAACCTAATATCCCTTCGAACGGTTAGTGTCTGCATGGGAGTAGTTAGTACATGAAGTAGAAGGCCCAAAAGCACAAGATAATGACCCAACTGAATTACTAAATGCAATACCTATAGGCCCACTTCTAAAAGAGGCCTCGATCGGAAGAATTGTTGCGGTTGGAGACTTGCTGATGGTTACAATTATTATTGTTTAATTGAAGGTGCAACAATTTTATATAATCTGTCTTTAACCATTGGATGTTTACTAATGTTTATGTGTTATTTATGTTAAGAATTATGGAACGAGGTAGAGGTAGGTCGAAAAGATCAGCAACTCGGGAAGGGTTAGAAACAACGTCAACATTGATGGTGAAGGTGACAATGTAAATACTTCTAGCCCCCTTCCAAACCCTCCTTACATTTAATCTCCTGTAGGTAGAGTACTCTCTCCACACTCCTCTTACAACCAAACTCCTATGGGTGCCTCATTCATCCCAAACTCTCCTTATTTCCAACCTCCAATGGGTACAACTCCAAACATCCCGCACATCCCTTACATGCAAACTCCAATAGGGGCAGATCTGTACAACTCATTTCCACATTCTCAGCATGCTTCTCTATGCTCGAACTCACCCCATACTTACTCATATAACCAATATGGTACGAGATTTATACCACGAATCAACATTGGAGCGGAACAAGTCCACCACAAAGGCCTACCAATGATGGTGCAACCGATGTAGGCGATGAGCATGCTATTGAGCTTAAATCAAGCAATGCTAGTAGTCGATTAAAGATTCACATTGAGACAGATGGTGAAGGGTAAGTGTGATAATAAGTAATAAAATGAAATAAGCTTAATAGAAGAATATTATAACTAACTGTTTTGTATGTTTCTTGATTAGGTTCTTTCCCATTAATAAAGTGATGAGCACAATTTTCCACATCTTCCAAAGCAAGTATGATGGATCATGGCCTACATGGGGTAAAGTTCATCGATCACAATGAGATCTTTGGTTTCTTGAGTTTAAGTTAAAGACAAGTCTTTAGTTTTCTAAATTTGAGGTAACATAATGACTTATTGTGTATGTTTGAGCATTATATTATATTTTTATAACTTATAAACTACTTTTTCATTTATACAAAAATTTTACACTTGGTCTCCAGCCGATGAAATCCAAATCGGATGAAATTTTAAGAAGAAAGGAAGTGATCTTCATGCTAAAAGCAAGAAAAACTAAAAAGAAGCCAATATGGTTGGGTGACAACTAATGGAAAGAGTTGTTAAAATACTTGGGAAGCTGCTTGAATACAAGAAGTTTTGTGAGCAGGCTCGGAAAAACCGCAATGCTAATCAAGGTGGACTTGGTTCATCGCTTCATACTTGTTGCTCAATCCCTATGACGGAGCATAAGCGGCAATTAGTACATACCCTTTTAATGATTACGCATGCAACTACTAACATGTTCAAATTAGCAAATTGAATGTCTAATAACTTTTTTGTATTTAGATGAAGGAGCTTAAAGGAGTTCTTCCTCCACCGACCCAATTCTTTTCACGAACCCACAAGACCAAAAAGAACCAATGGGTTGACCAGAATTCCAAGACCATTTATGTGAGTTACCTTATATATCCAATTTTCAAGTTTTTCAATATAAGGTCTTCTTTGACAACCTTTGATAATTACATGCCTCAAAAATTTATATATTATGCAGGAAAAGTTTGAAAAAGAGTGGGAAGAGTTGCAAAACACTCAATCCACTCAACCTTGTACTGATGATCCTAACTTAGAAGAGGATCCTGTGTCCACCCCTTCATAACATGAGTTGTGGGTAAAAGCCAATGCGAACAAGAAAGATCGCATTTATGGACTTGAATCCGAGGCAAAAAACTAAAAAAACACCATGTCCATGTCCTTCAAATCAACGAAAACTGCTACTTTAGATGACTCATATTTTAGAGCAATAGTGCAAAACTTAACTTCTAAGTTAAATCAATGGATTGAGTATGCTCGTGTGCTTGGATTGATAAATAGGGAGTTTTAAGAAAATGCTGAGAGTTTCACTTGGCCAATAGCACGCTTCACTACATTTATGAAATCTCAGCAAGCATCTGGATCTCACCCTAAGCAGTACAAGTACAAGAGGAAGAGGAAGAGGAAGAGGAAGAGAAAGAGGAAGAGGAAGAGTGAGGACCCTTAATTCATTATGATCGGAATTTGTGTTTATTGGTGAACAATTTGCGAACTTTTGGATTATGTGTTTATGATTGTTTGTGAACTTTTGTATGGTTATTTTTGTGAACTTGTGTAGTGGTTCTAAATGTGTTTGGATTGTTTATGGTTGTGAAATGTATGTTGGATTTGTATATCCAATTTGGAGGAATATCTTATGTGTAATGTATGTTGTGGCATATGTAAATGTCAAATGTAATTGTGACATATGTTAATGTTTGATTTGTATATCCATTCACATTTGTTTTGTACAAGGTTGCCAAAAAATAGGAAAAAATATTGTCGGTTTCTGGCCAAATAGCAACAGAATAGCAACGAAACAGTGGATCGAATAGCAACGTAACAGCAATGGATTAGTGACGAGAATAGCGACGGAAGTCGGCGACGGAATTTCTAAATAATCTGTCGCTGACTTCGGCGACGGAACGTGATCTTCCGTCGCTGATTTCAGTGATAGAATACACTTTTCCGCCGCTAACTGGAGCTCGCTGTTTCGTTGCTAATTAGTGACGGATTCGGAAAATTTCGTCGCTGATTTTTAGCGACGTGGTAAATAGTTTCCATCGCTAATTTCAAAATTCTGTCGCTATTTTATATTTTTCCATCGCTATTCCCGTCGCTATGTCAATTTTCTAGTAGTGAATACATTAACCGACATTTTAATATACACTAAAACATAAAAGTTTAAAACTGAAACTAGTATAGTGTTGATCTAAAGGTTAACACTAAATATTGATCTATCATATACTAAATAATGCTATAATATATGCTAAAAACTAAAAACTAAAATCACATATCAAAAGGTGAACACTAAACTTTGTTCTATCGTACACTAAACATTAATTTATCATACACTAAACAATATTCTAATATACACTAAAATTAAAAATTAAAATTGCAGATCCTGTTAATATCAACACTACAGTTTATTCAAGCAATACACTAAACAATGTTATAATGTAGACTAAAAACTAAAATATGATAAGATAGTAATGTTGATACAAACCTCAACACTAATATCATATACTTCTAATTGTATACTTATAAAATTGATCTCATGATATAGTTATTGTATTCTTTTAATAAACATTTCAATTTATTTAATGAAAATTATATATATATTTTTAATGAATAAATCAAACTTAACTCAAATTAATTTAATTTAATTTAGTAAATATTATATATATTTTTATATATAAATTAAATTTAGCTCAAACTAATTTAATTTAGTGGATAATATGTTTCTAAAATTGTAATTTCAAAAGTGAGAAAAATATTTAATAAAAAAAATGAGAAAAATATTTCACAAAATTTCTAAAGGGGATTTGAACCCCTAACTTATTTGATATCAGCCCAAGCTTAGTTAGCAGCCCAACTGCAACAATACATACTACTCTATGATAAGAATATATATATATAATTTTGGTGTGGACAAAATAAGCAAACGTGCTTTTTCTCACACATGACCTTCGTGTGTACCTAACTTCAGTACCCAAGGATTTACCTAACAATTTTTGAGTTAATACCTATTTGATTATTTTTGGATTTCGAAGGTAAACCTTTCTTTTCTTTTCTTTTCTTTTCTTTTCTTTAGTATTGTCTTCATGTGTATTATTACATCTTTATATTCTATCAGTGGTTCTTTTTAGAGTCAAATTGCAAAATACTTAAAATCCACACACCATGTTAATTTTTTAGTATTGCATTATATTTGCAATTATATTATGTTGTTGATTATTCTTATCCAATTTCATTATTAGATGAGCATTGATTTGGCACTCTATGTGAAACCAAATTCAGTATAATTTTTCTACTCTTTGAAATAACTTCAATTTTTTACTGTTTAAAATCTCAATTTACAAGTCACTACCGCCACAAAATTACACTAAATTCACTAAAATTGCAATTTTTGGTGCGAAAATGTCTTATGGATGTCGTAATGAGTAAGTAGTATTTGCTCATCCCGCCTTTTCCATTCTCTTGCTTTCATCCTTCAATTTAAATTTTTTCTTGTAGGTTGGTTTAGGTAAAGCATATTTTGTAATTTTCAATTTTTTTGTTGTCAAGTGAGGAGGGGGTGGTTTAAATGGGGTTTAGTTCTTATTGTTGGGGATTTTTCTTTTTGATAGATTTTTCTTAAAGAGAAATATAAAGGTTGATGCAAATAGAATTTAAACTTAATTTTCTAACAATTTTTAAATACTTTATCAGTGGTGAAATTGATACTCATTTTTTTTTATGTATGTAAACAATATAGACCAGACATAAAAATCTAAAAACGGATACTTCATTTTTTTTTTGTAAGTTAAAATCTTCCTTACACAAGCAAAAATCTCACATTTTGGAGTCAATACAAAAACCAAGAGCAACTAAAATTGAGAAGTCGCCTTCTAGGACAGAGTTCTTCCACTTCTTTGATTCTCACCCCTTTTTATTTTGAGTTATTGGATCGGAATAATACACACTTTTGGGGTATTGGCCAAATATAATACGAACAATTTCTTTGGCTACGAACGTAACCAACTTTGGGAGTATTTTTCAATATCGAACGCATCGAATTTTATGGGCGACGACTCGTCGAAAATCCGACGTGGAAAATTTTTTTACACGTGTCCGGCGAAGTCAATTTTTGACTAAATTTATGATATTTAAATGCAACCTTGGATTTTAATTTTTTTATAAAAAAACAGAAAATCTCTCTCCTCCCTCTCTCTGTCTCTCTCGCTCTCGCTCGTCTCCCCCTCTCTCTCTCTCTCCCTGCTCCTCGCTCTCATCCCTCTCTCGAATTTCTCGCTCTCGCTCTCCTCGCTCTCGTTCTCCTCCCTCTCTCTCTCGTCCCTGTTTCTACTCCTCGGTCTCCTCCATCTCTACCTTTCTCTCGCTCTTGTCCCTCTATCTCTCTCTCTCTCGTCCCCGGCTCCTCGCTCTCCTCCCTATCTTTGTCTCTCTCCTTCCTCTGCTCTCGCACTTTTTCTCTTTGTCTCTCTCGCTCCCGCTTTCCTCCCTCTCTCGGTATATCTCTATCTCTCTCCCTTTCCCAGCGAAGAGCGACAGAGAGAGACAAAGAGGGAGCAGGGGAAGGGAGAGAGACAGAGTGAGGGAAGAGAGCGGTAGCGAGAGAGACAGAGAGAGGGAAGAGAGCGGGAGCGAAAGAGACAGAGAGAGGGAGTGCGAGAGTAGGGGAAGGGAGAGAGACAGAGAGAGGGAGGAGAGCAAGGAGTAGGGGACGAGAGAGAGAGATAGAAGGACGAGAGTGAGAGAGAGATAGAGAGGGAGGAGACCGAGGAGTAGAAATAGGGGACGAGAGAGAGAGGGAAGAGAGCAAGAGCGAGGAGCAGGAGAGCGAGAGAGAGAGGGAGGGAGGAGAGCGAGAGCAAGAGATTCAAAGAGAGGGATGAGAGCGAGGACCAGGGGAAGAGAGAGAGACAGAGAGAGGGAGGAGAGCAAGAGAGACGGAGGAGAGACGAGCGAGAGCGAGAGAGACAGAGAGAGCGAGAGCGAAGAGCAGGGAGAGAGAGAGGGAGACAAGCGAGAGCGAAAGAGACAGAGAGAGGGAGGAGAGAGATTTTCAATTTTTAAAAAAAAATTAAAATCCAAGGTTGCATTTAAATATCATAAATTTAGTCAAAAAATTGACTCAGCCGTACACGTGTCAAAAAAATTTGCCACGTCGATTTCCGATGAGTCGCCGCCCATAAAATTCGATGGCGTTCGATATTGAAAAATACCCCTAAAGTTGGTTACTGTTCGTAATTAAGGAAATTATTCGTATTATATTTGACCAATACCCCCAAAGTGTGTATTATTCCGATCCAATATTCCTTTTATTATTTATTTATTTATTTATTTATTTTACAGTGGTAAGTAAACCTACCTAATATCCCATATCTCATAGGTAATATTTTAGGTGGGGGAAGACATGGGGGAGGAGGGAGGGGGAACAAGGGATAGGGAAAATTTAGTCTTGATGCCACAATATCCTCAATATGGTAGCTACACGCTTTGTTGTGGATTCTTTGTTGTTGGAACACCCTCATGTTCCCATCTCTCCATATTTGATAAGCCATTGCTGCCATAACACGGATGACTAAAGTCCTGATTTCCTTTGCCCATTTGTTTTAAATTTGCTACTGTTGGAAGTTTGTTGGGTACAAATCACTTTTGAACCATTTCCAGACTCATCTTGAAATTTGAGAAGCAATTTCACAATCGAAAAACAATTGCCCAACTATTTCCTCTGCTGTCCCACAGATGTCACAAATAATAGGAATAGAGGGGACAAATTATACCAAATAAAATCTACATAATTAGTCAGTTATAACGCAGTAGCTGGGCATGTTGTCCCTAATCCATGCCAAGTTAGTCCATCTTACCTTTAACTCACGGCATGTTGCCCCTGTTCCATGACAAGTTAATCCATCTCACCTTTGAATTAGACCTTCGAAGCCATTTATACACCCCATTTAGGGATATAGTCATTTGTTCTAGTATAGTTAGGCATGGCAAAAATCTCAAAAAATGTTCTTCAGTATATATATATATATATATATATATATTTCCAATGCCAATAAGCACCCAAGTTAGGAGTGAAGTCCACCCCAATCTTAATCATGTATATAGTAGGTATGAACCTAGTTTACCCATAAATTGTCTTTTTTGAAGCCTTTTATGAAAGCTTTAATTCATAATTTTAAATTTTTAATACCGAATCCACCATTAATTTTTTATTTATAAGCTATCCTCCAAATCACAGGGTAAAGTCTTTTGTTCCCTCCCTTATTGTTGCATAAAAATCTATAAATTTTTTGCTAGTGGGAGGCTTTTCTTGTCTCTTTTTCAATTCTTTAATTAGTACAAAAATAATTTGTTACCGTCACAACCTCCCTAAAAAGATTGTTATATGCATGTTGCATAAGTGTTTTCTTGTTTGCAATAATTTGTTTATGCTCTTTATCAAGATTTTTTCATCTCCTCCCTAGTCAAATGCTTGCACTCAGTTCTAAGACCTTGTCTAGAACTAGATTCATGTATCCTATATTGATCTTTTTTATTTTATTCTTTTTGAAGTTCCACTAAAAATGTATGTATGATTTATTGTCTTATATATAAATAAAATTTTATGTACGTACATAAGATGTCATATAAAATATAAATTAAAATAACATTCGTAAAGTTTTTTTCAATCTGATTATTCAAATATGGTCATGAATTTTTTGTCCCAATTTCTATTGTTAAGACCGCCACAAATTATTGTAAAAGTCTTTGTCTAACTATCTAAGACCTTTGTCTAGATTCATGTATCTCACTTTTTCAAAATGTCTCTATATCAGAAAGGAAAATCATGACAATATCGTATTTGCTCATGAGATTATGATCAATTTTTTTTTCTACTTTTAGTACCAACAATGAATAATATATATACATATGTCACTGAGATTGATAACTAGATTTATAAAAGAATTAAAAGAATAATCACATTTTGAATCAGTGTATTAAGTTATTTTTCAAAATTTTAGAAAAATTTATATCTTAAAATTTATTTTAATATTTATAAATTAAAAAATTTGGTTTATATCACTCTAGCTCAAATTTCTAATTACAGTAGAGAAATAAAATACTGGTTTATAATGTACAAAATGATGATATACATTGGTGTGGAAAAGTCTAAATATGCTTTTTGTGTATTTAATTTGAGCTGTTATTTAATATCTTTGCATACCTAGTAATAGAATATTGCTTTTGTCGGTCGAAAAATTAGTCTTTAGTCAATAGATATAATTATGTAATTTCCAATATATTTCATGTGAAAAAAGATTGCCTGGTTAGAGCCATCATGTGTACTAGATAACGTTAACGATTTGAATTGTTGTTTGTCCACTAATTTCAGACAAGGTATGCTATGTTCAATTCAACACGCCAAAAATGTGGCGGGTCATCTCTCTCTCTCCCTCCCCCACCACCAAAAAAAAAAATCCACCATCTACCTCAAGTCTGCAGGATTTTAACTGTTCCTTTGACAACTTGTTTGTTCTCATTTTAGGATTGACATTTCATAAAGAATGGAATTCTCGAATATATTTTCATTGCAAATAGAAAACAAAAGGTTCACTTTCGAAATTTATAATTTTCTTCAAATTGAAAACCTCTCTCTCTCTCATTTTAAAATCTATATTTCGTCAGTTATCTCTTTTAATTTAGCGATCTAATGTGCACGTTCAAAAATTGATTTTCTATAGCTTTTCCTTTGAAAAAATTATGATACAACAACCCTGATTGAGAGCTTTGTTTCAAATTTTCTTAGTATATCTCCTTTTTATGAGGATTAGAAAGATTAGAAAGATTTCTTAGTATATTTTGTATTAAAATTTTCGACAGAGTATAGTTGCTCGAATTTTTATAAATATTTATGAATGTTACAAATATTTTTATTTTTATAAAAAATAATTTTATTATTACAAACAAATATTAGAATCCTATGATCATCGATCCAATTCTATGATTCTGACTTTAACCATCCTCCCAAATCGATTTTAACTAAGATATCAATTCTAACAACTTTGTTTTTAATAGGTTATAATATATATATATATATATATATATATATATATATATATATATATATATATATATATACTATGTGATGATTAGATTTTTGGTTTATATATACAAGCATTTTAATATATCATTTAGAATTTTAAAAAATGTATAGTTAGCCGATTAGATTTTTGGCTCATATCATGAGTCTTTTTCACCTAAGTATTATTTTTACATTATTAGGCATTATTTTTATAAAATAAATATTATGTGTTCTATTGTGAGTTATAGAATAAATAGTAATAATATTGAGATGATATTTTATTACTTTATTCATAACTAGGATTTATGTAATTTTTATTTCTGAAATTATTTTTTAAAATTATTATTGCAAAATATTTTATGTCATTTACATTTTTTGTTTTTTGATATAACAACTATATCATTGAAATTTCGCCTATTAAATAATAAAAATTTCTCTTTAATATTCATATATATTAATATATCCCGTATTTTAACGCGCACAAAAACTAGTTAATTAAAATATATTGTGTTGTGTAGGTAGTCACTATAAATCTGCAAAATACTCTAATTCGTATATAACATTTTATGGTAATGATATTGACAGGCAAACGCAAATGTACACATTTGTTAGGTGTGAATGCAATTTGCATGTTCGACTTCTTGTGTTCATTAGAGCACGACCTTAAATTGGCAGGTGAAGATTTTTCTTTTCTTTTTTTTTTTTTTTTTAAGGTTAACCAAAACAAGTGGATTTGGAATCTTCCATAGAATCCCCCAATAATGCGCTTTGTTTGTCAAGCTGCTTGAAGTGACTAGGAGTGGTTTGACTAAGATAAATTTGGTTAAACAATGTTCATATGTCTACGTCACTAAGTGTGGCCAACTTTTCTGTTTTTTCCTGCTAATTTTTCAATTTACTGTTTAGATGAATGGTAAAGATTAGTTGTGATAGATGTACGATTTAAATTTAACCAATTACGATGTTTGTTATAGGGAGACAAATGCTTGTCTAAACTTGGTCATGTAACGATTTAGCTAATATTCTTTAGTATTAAGTTATCTACTAACGTAATTAAGTACAGTAAAATTAAATTATTTAATAAAACTAATCTATGACCACCTATATATTTTTATCTTGGTTAATAGTAGTTCTTACATGGTAGAACATTGGGTGGATATTTACTGTACACACCCCAACATAAAACAAAAAAATGTGCGGTCAAAGTCCAACACAAACACAAAATGTACAGCCCAAAATATAACAAATAAGCACTCCTACCAACAGCACACTTGCAACTTTCTAATTTATTTTACAATAAAATAATATATATCATATCTGTGAAGGAAATTAAATCCAGCCACATGGAATTTTTTTGCAACATTTTTTTAGTTTTTACTTTTCTAAAAAAAATTTACTCCGATTCAAATTTTAATATTTACTAAAAAATTATAATATTTACTAAAAACAATCATTCTTATATTCACTAAAAATTAGTGCGGTGTTCAATAAAAACATATTCACTTAAATTTATTTTAATATTCGTAAAAATATATTAAACACTAAACACTAATCTATTCACTACTAGAAATATTGGATTTTGTGACCGCCAAAATCGAGTCACAAAATGGCAAATTTCGGTCACAAATGGGGTTTGTGATTGATTTTGTGACCGATTTCGGTAGTCACAAAACCCCTCATCGGAAAATGCATTTTGTGACCGATTCGGTTACAAATTGTGATCGCTGTTGTGACCGCTCTATATTTCACACTCGATTTTACGACCGTTATTTTGGTGAGAAATTATGACCTCTTTGTGACCGATTTTGTGACCGAAAACATTTGTGACCAATTTTGTGACCAATTTCTTTAGAAATTTTGTAACCGATTTTGTGACCGTTATATAATTGTGACCACTTTTGTGACTCGACTTAATTTTGAAGTCTGTGGTACTTTTGTGACTCGCTTTTGTGACTAATTTAGTTTTAAAATTATGTTTATGTGTGACCGCTTTTGTGACCAATTCCGTTTATTCTTAAACACTTTTGTGACCGATTTGTGACTAATTACGTTTTGTACTTAACTTTTTGTGACCGATTTTGAGAAAATTGAACACATATTGTGCTTGGTTTTGTGACCACTTTTTGCCATAAAACCATTACATACAATCATGCGGCGAATCCTCAGTATTACAAAATCATCTATACTAAATGTTCATACATAATCAATGTCCATAGTCCATAACAACCAAGTTACATTTAAACAAACAAATATCTTCATCATCTTCAAATTATCAACATCCCATACTTATACAATATTCCAACATAAAAAGTCCAATATCCATAACATTAGTAAAAACATAAGAAAATAAGACCATATCTTCAAGCATTGCTGCTACAACCATTATCCTCATCATCATCATCATCATCATCATCACCATCATCACCGCCACCATCATCAACATCATTATTTAGGTTAGTTGGAATTAGAACATTCATATGTTGCAACAAAATTTTTACAATTTGATTAGTCTCACCAAGTTGTTTCTCAACACGATTCAACCTTTTTGTCGGCTTTTTGTTTGTTTTTCTCTTTTTCAAGTTGCGCAATAGTAGATGAATCACTAATAGTGGTAGTTAACGGACTAGTAGATGATGCACATGAACCTTCCATTCCAAATCCATGAAATTTACCTTTGTTAGTGAGACCGAGTAACTTCCTCCCAAATCTTCATTTGATTTCAATTGATAGTTAAAAATCCGGTGTTTCTTGAGAACCTTCACCTTGAGAGCATTGTGTTCCTTGGATCTCTGCAAGCTTCTTCTCATACATCTCCTAAATTATAGAAAATATAATATTTTTGTCATATAAATAAAAGAAAACAATAGAAATTATGAATAACGTATGATTAAGAAATGAAATACTCACATAAGTCTCTTTTGCTTTGTCATCCATAAAAGTCTGGTCTTTCCTTGTATGTGTGTGTTTAAAATGTTCAGCAATAGTTGGCTCTCTTTGAAGTTCTTCGGCCTATATACAATCAAAAGTAGAATAATTGAGTTCATTTTTTTACATCACGTGAAGGAAAACAAATTTAAGAATACAAATATATTACCAATCACCTTTTATGCTCGGAATAAGGAATAGATCCACCACAATGCACAGAGAAACCTACTTCCAAAGGCGATGCTCTATTTGTTTTGGTAGCCTTACTTTTTAACTTGAATATATTAGATTCCCAATATTCACATAACCTATCATAAACATCCTTACTTAACCACGGAGGCTGTTTTCCACTTTTTCGTATCTCAAAAGGCATGCCCTTCAATCTGCCTCTCCATGATGTTCAAAAACTTTCCTAATATCATGGGTATGCTCATCATCCCAACAATATTTTTTTTGAAAGTAAATACAAAAAAGTTATAAACAAGTAACCATATAAATCAAAATTAATATTTTTATAATTCTTGAATAGATATTTACCTTGAATTTATCAAACCAAGTATTCCTCACTTCAATTGGTACGTCTTTCTAAGTATCATAAGGTGCATCATACTTAATTTTTATGATGGTAGAGAAGGAATGAATGACATCTATGTGGTTTGGATGAAATCTATTTAAAATGTAAATCATATTACAATCATTTTTTTCATTTTATAATGTTAAAGAAGAAGCTTGAATCATTATGTAATACTTACTCTTTCACTACTGAAAATATTTTGCTCTTACTAGGTTCATCTTGTTAGATCTCCTGAGTAGGTTGAGAGATCTCTTTAGAAGGTTGAGATATAGGTTGAGAGATCCCTTGAGAAGGATGAGAAGCCTCGGGCATTGAGGTTTGAATATGACCAGTTGATGTAGCGGACATAATGGGTGAATGAGAAGATGATGTAGGAGTTCCATGAGAAGATGTGGAAGTAAAACGAAACCTTTTTTCGTGACACCCCCTCGAATAGTAAAAGATCGATTCTTCTCCGACATCTTCAAAGTGAGTAAAATAAGAAAGAGACAAATAAACATAAAATTGACATTGAACATGCAAATATGACAAAAATTGTATTTCATGTGGAATATTCAAACAACAAATACGCAAGTTATGCAAATAGACAAGAGAATAAAGAGACAGGTAGGCAAAAGAACAAATACTTCAAATAACATAAATCAAGTATCAAATAAAACAAGATTATCTTCATTAATAACCACAACTACTACATTAATCAAAAATCATCATCCTCCTCATCATCTTCGCCATCTTCAAGCTTCATATCATCTTCAACTTCGTATCATCCATTTCGAGTAAACTCTTCTTCCTCCTCCTTATCATCATCATTATGATCCTCCTCATTCACAAGATGCACTCTTAGAACATCCCTATCAAGTACCCCATATCCATCATCCCTAAGATCATCAATTTGAGTATCTACTGTTGTGATAATAGCATCAGTCATACTCTCTTCTTGATGTACATTCTTCGAGTGTGTATTGACTATTTACTCTAGATCTAGGAGTTATCTTTATAACAACCCACCAATCTTGGTTATCTTTTCTTCTCACTCGGATAAGGTGTATAATACACTTGTGTTGCAAAATTTGCAAATATAAACCGAAGGTTTGCTCGGGGAGAGTCCGAGTCACCCTAGAGGGGGTGAATAGGGTGATAGAAAATTCTTTTAGAAACCTCGCACTTTTGTGCGGAAAAGATGCAAAGACAGATTCCGAGTCTAAAGACAGAGTCGAAAAGATTGGACTCGAAGTCGGTGAATCGGAAGAAGCAAGAGCACAAAGGCCGTCCGAGCCTAGAATGAACTCGGAAAGTGAACACGAGAGAATTTACGTGGAAACCCTCCCGGGGCAGAAAACCACGGCCCGTGTCAATCCGGACACGAAGTCAAATCCACTATTTTGAGTCCATAAAATACCGTGAACTTGATCGAACCCGAGTTGCTCCCTTGGACAACTCTATACAAGTTTTCCTAGACTCGAAATTCCCTTATCTGATCTAGTACTTCCTAGCTGAGATAACCCTTACAGCTAGGGACAACTAAGCTGAGTTTACCCTTACACCTTAGTCAAGGGACCTTACAAAGAATGTAAGAAGTGTTTGTAACGAAGTACAAGACCTTACAACTCGTAAAGTAATGAATTACAGAGTGGGAGTTATAAGTTGAAGATTGAAAGTAAATACAATAACTTTGTTCAAGTAGGAGTATTGACAATATGTTCGGCAACCTTCAAGTCTTGTGAAGTGGCTTCTATTTATAGATAACCCAGCAGAGTAGCCGTTATCTTCATCTCGCTGACCGAGAGTCCTCTCGTGACCGTTGTGAAAGGCTTTCCGAGTCACTCAAAAGTATCCGTTGAAATATGGACGTTGGACAACGGTTTAACTCTCTTGGAAGTCCCAATACCATCGGTTGTGTCTTGAAAAATGAGGTGGAAACCACCGTTAGGCTTGGCGTTCCAGTTTTCCGGATATGGAAGCGCATGACTTCCGACACAATCTTCCGGGACTCGAGCAGGGAGGGTGAAAAGCCATATCTCGCTAGTGATTTGACGTTCGAAGCCGGCTACTTTTGTAGTTTGAAAAGATATCCTCGATTGAATAACCTACAAAAGTAAAACACCTTCGGTTCTCAAAGTATAAAATACTTTGGTCCAAGGTTAGACACGAGATAATAAAATAATTATGAAAATTACGGAATTGATTATCTCGAGTCGAAGAGAAATGGAATTTTCCGAGTCTAATATCCATGATACTCGGAATTCCATATGACTTAGTCTTAGGTAAAGAATCAAGTTCCATAACGAATATCGAGTGGGAAATACTTGATGTAGACTAAGCATGAAAAGAACTACGAATGCCGACTTTGCAAACAATAGAGTAAATAATCACAAGTCGATTCTCGAGTGAGAGTGGACTCGGAATAAGGAACAAGTTTTCTCGAGTCGCTAACCGAAAAGCAATTAAAGAGATAAGTGAAGGCCGAATCGCATAGAAAAGATACTATTTCACTTAAATAAGTTTCTAAGACACAGAGAATGCCTTGGAATCAAAACACTATATGAATGACATCGTTATACCCGATTCCTTTTGCATGACTCGTAAAGATATAGAGCGAGTGTCTCGAGTCTTCAATCTCCCCTTTTGATGAAAGGCATTCCATACTTACACGTAAACTTTGTTAGAGGGAAATAGGTTGATTCCGAGTAGTTTGAGTAAAAAGTAAGACATAATGAATGGATCGGAGCAATGTACAATATATCGAGCAAGATAAAGTATGCTTGAACTCATTAACTCGTAAAAGAAAGAACTCATAAATTAATTGAGAAAAGCTTTAATTCATTAAAAATATAAAGGGAATAAACTCCCCTAAACAAGACAACCAGTTTCGACTACATTTTCTCCCCTTGCCTTTCAGAGAAAAACAAGTAATAAAAAGAAGGGAGAAAAGTACAAGTAATACACATAAGTTGTCCGGACAAAAAGAAAATTTTGAAACGAAATTCGGAGACACCGAGGAATCATGACTCGGTGCATGGCTCCAACTAGGAGGGAGGGGATTTCGAGTGGAGGCGGAGGTGCGCCGGCGCCGATACGATCTTGACGATGTGCTTGAGCGCGGCGAAGGGAGAACCGGAACAACTCGTAGGGGCTCAGCTCCGAGTGGTCGACCCGGAGAAAGTGGATCGAGGGGTTCTTCCCTGGGACCTCGATGGGCTGGAGGGGCTCGCTCCGGCCGACTCGCCGGAGGAGCGAGATCTTCGACCCACTCGGATCGCTGTCTCGAGCCGAGTACGGCGACTTGAGCTTGGGGAGCAGGCTGTCCCTCGCAGGCTGCCACGGCCTCTTCTTCCCTTGGCCCGGAAGGAGCCGCCTCAGCCGCAGGTTCCTCGGCGTCCTCCGCCGCTTCGTAGCTTCTTCCTCTCGCTTCCTCGGCTTCTTCGCTCTCCGAGGAGGTCGGGCTCGGGCTCGAAGACGTCTCGGATGGGTCCGAGTCTTCCGGGTCCTGAGCCGCCTTGGACCGCTCTCTCTCGAGGAGCTCAGCCAGCTCCTTCTGCTCCTTAACCAGCTCTCTCATCTCAAGAACGAGAGACTGTCGCTCTCGGATTTGGGACTCGACCTGGTCTTTTGGTTGATGGTCGACCTCGAAGGACAGACTTGAAACCTCCGAGCATGTCTCCGAAATCGAAGACACCGAGGTGATCTTGTCCGAGAAAACAGGAGACAAGAGGGCGGAGAGAGTTTTGGAAGCACTCGGAGGTGGAGGCACCACCAGGTGAAAAGGGAAGAGGGAGAGGGGTTGATTTCGAGTCCGAGGTGGAGAAGGAGGCCTCAGCTCCGAGGTGTGAACCCGCACACCGTGGTTAGTTTCCTGGTATCCGTACCCTCGGAGTTCCTTCTTGCCGACCACAATGGCCGCCTCGGACACCGCGTTAGGGTCGGAGGGAAGAGGAACTTGGAATTGTTTGAAGACAAGGGTGAGAAGAGCACCAAAAGGAAGGGAGGTGTTCTTCTTGGTTTGGAGTTGAGCTGGCACAGCGGCCATCCGCTCAATGATGGAGGGGAAGAGGTCGACTTCGTATCCCTCCGGGATATCGAAGAGGGCTTTGAGGTGCTTGGAGTTGGGGTTCTCCTTGCTAGAATGCCGAGAGAAGAAGGTTCTCATCAGCAGAAAACACGAAGCCTCGGCTTCGACTTCAACCGAGTCACGTAAAAGTTCTTTCTGGACCCGGGGAATTCTTTAGCGTACTTTTCAAAGAAGTCGTCGACGACTTCAGATGAAGGGGATAGGGTTGCTTGTTCAAGAAGAGAGAAGAAACTTTGAACAGACGGTGAAGGAGGGAGGTGTTGATACGAACAGTAATGTTCGAACCCTAGAGGTTAGAACATTTTCAGAGTGAGAGAGGTGAGTATAGAACTCGAAACGAGTTCGGGATAGATGAACTCGCTGAAACACAAGAAATGGTAGACACCGGTGGTTTGAATGTTGGACAACCAGGAGAACTTGGTTGTTGGGAAGAACTTGTCGTCCAGACGCAAGATGTTGGGTGACAATGGGTTTTGAAGGGGTTGAGCTTTCGATTTGTTGGTGCGAGGCTTTTTGGAGGATGAAGAAACCTGGAAATCGGGATGGTTTCCTCTTTTAGGCATTGTGAGAGATGAAAAAGATGAAACTTTTCGAAAGAGAAAGAAAAAGAGATGGAGGTGTAGAAGAGAAGAAAATGAAAATGGTAGAAGAAAATGAGAAAAGAGCAAGTTGAAAACTTACGAGAGAGCGAGAGAGAGCTTCTTCGACGCTTGTAGACGATCAAGGGAACACTGTTCACGTAGAAAACTTCCGCGAGAGGGTTTTCGTTTGAGAGGGAAGGAGTTTGAGAGTACCGAGAGGAAGATGAATAGACGTTATTTATAAAGATTACGCGCGCCCGTTCACTATCCGTTAAGTAACTCCGTTCCGTCTTACCCGTCCATCGATCATTAATGCCCGGTGTGACAGTTCTTCTTCAACGGTTGAGATTTCGGAGGTTTGAAATCTGCGGTTAAGATCCGATCGCAGCGCTCGAGAAAGAGAGAGAAAAAGAGTTTGAAATTATAATCCGAAACTCTCCACTGTTCTAGAGATAGCTTCGTAAAATTTGATGTCCAATTTTCTCTATATCTCGAGTTTGACTCGTAAAAGTTTCGAGTGACTCGAAACACGTAAATAACTATCAGCCCAAGTATCACATGATCAATCGAACCAATGGTTATTGACAACTAAAGCACATAGCACGTGAAAAATTCAAGAATCATAACGCGAAACTAAGCATTTAACATACCAAGCTCATTCCGAATGAAATGCGAATTGATCTTCACCAAGTGGCTTAGTAAAGATATCAGCTAATTGAAGATTAGTCGGAATGAATTCAAGTATAATATCACCCTTTTCCGAGTGATCGCGTAAGAAATGATACCGACCTCAATATGCTTCGTTTTTGAGTGCTCGGACGAGATTCTTAGTGATACCGATTGCGCTTTGATTGTCACACTTGATTGGAACCGAGTTGAGACATAGTCCGAGATCCTTCAAGTGTTGTTTTATCCAGAGAATCTGAGCGCAACAAGCTCCAGCGGCAATATATTCAACTTCCGCAGTTGATAGAGCTACCGAGTTTTGCTTCTTTGAGTGCCGAATATTAGGGATTGACCCGTAAATTGGCATGCTCCGGATGTGCTCTTTCGATCAACTTTGTATCTTGCGTAGTCCGCGTCTCGAGTATCCGAGTCGGACTCGGCTCCGAGTCTCCGGAGTACCACAGTCCTAGATTCCGAGTGCCCGCAAGATATCTCGAATATTCTCTTCACCGCAGTGAGATGTGATTCTTTTGGATTAGCTTGAAATCGTGCGCATAAGCAAACATCGAACATTATATCCGGTCTCGCTTGAAGTAAGATATAGCAGTGATCCAATCATACCTCGATAGAGTTTCGATCTATCGCTTTACCTGTCTCATCCGAGTCGAGTTTTATACTCGCTCGCTCATAGGAGTAGATGCGTGCTTTGCATCTTGAAGCTTATATTTCTTCAGCAGTTCCTTGGTGTACTTTGATTGATGGACAAAGATTCCATCTTTGTCTTGTTTGATTTGCAGCCCAAGGAAGAAATTGAGTTCTCCCATCATGCTCATTTGAAACTCTTGACTCATCAACTCGGAAAATTCTCGCACGTAAATTCATTAGTAGCACCGAAAATAATATCATCAACATATATTTGAACAATGATAAAATCTTTCCCTTTGGTCTTTATGAATAGGGTCTTGTCGATCCGACCTCTTTTGAAATCATTTTGAACCAAGAAGTCGCTCGGTCTTTCGTACCAAGCTCTAGGGGCTTGCTTAAGACCATAGAGAGCCTTTTGAAGTTTGAAAACATGATTTGGAAATTCCGAGTTTTCAAAACTAGGAGGTCTGCTCGACATAGACTTCTTCTTCAATAAAACCATTGAGAAAGGCACACTTAACATCCATTTGATAAAGCTTAATATGCATGCAGGATGCAAATGCCAACAGATATTCTAATGGCTTCAATTCTAGCTACTCGGTGCAAAGGTTTCCCCACAATCAATTCCTTCTTCTTGATTGTAACCCCGAGCTACAAGTCTAGCCTTGTTTCGACTACTACTCCACCCTCATCCAGTTTGTTTTTGAAAACCCATTTGGTTCCTATAACTCGGGTGGTCGGAAGGTCGGTTGGTCGAGTCCGGACTTGGTTTCTCTCGAATTGATTCAGCTCTTCTTGCATGGCCTCTACCCATTCGGGTTCATTAAGGGCTTCTAGTGCATTTTTGGGTTCGATTAGTGAAATGAATGCAGTGAATGCACATAGATTATGAAGAGAAGAACGAGTTCTTACCCCACTCGTTGATATCGAAATAATGTTTTCTTGGGGATGACTCGGAAGTAAATTTGAATGCTTTACCAGCTTCTTTGATTCACCAGGTTTGTTGGCTGAATTGCTTGATCTTCGGAGGCTTGTTCCGAGTGGTTCTCTTCATTGACTTGCTCATTCGGAGCAACCTCTTGAGTTGTCTCATTCCGAGCTTCCTCGTTCGAGTGGTCTCCTTCGAGTCTTTATAGACTCATCTTCGTCGTCATCCTTTCGAGCTTCGGCTTCGAGTATGACGATTCACTTGGTTTTCCCTGTTCAAGCTCATCAAACACTACGTGGATACTTTCTTCCACTTTGTTAGTTCTCTTGTTGAATATACGATAAGCTTTGCTATGAGAAGAGTAACCTAGAAAAATTCCTTCGTCTCGACCGAGCATCAAACTTGGTCGGATGATCCTTACCGTTGTTGTGGACAAAGCACTTACATCCAAAAGATCCGAAATAGGAAATATTTGGCTTCCTTCCTTTGTAGAGCTCATAAGGTGTTTTCTTCGGAATAGGTCCGATGAGGCATCGATTGAGAGTGTAGTTGGCTGTATTCATCGCCTCGCCCGTAAATAGTAAGGCAGGTTGTGTTCAATCATCATCGTCCTTGCTATTTCTTCAAGGGTTCTGTTCTTTCTCTCAACTACTCCATTCTCGTTGAGGAGTTCAGGTGCTCGAGAAGTTGTGAGAAATTCCATTCTTGTCACAAAACTCGAGAATTCCGAGTAGTCGAACTCCCTTCCATGGTCGGTTCGAATCTTTTGAATCTGAGTCCGAGACTCAACTTGAATCTTTCTACGAGCTTGCTGAACTCCTTGAAGGCCTCATTCTTATGCTTCGAAAACACACCCAGGTAAATCTTGAAAAATCATCAATAATAACAAGTATGTAAGATTTACCTCCGAGACTCTTCACGAGGATTTCACCACATAGGTCCATGTGTAGTAATTCAAGCACGTTGGATGTGGAAACTGTCTTCAGAGATTTAAATGAAGATCTGACTTGTTTCCCTTTGGTGCATGCTCCACATACTTTATCATTCTCAAAAGCACGGTTAGGTAATCCTCTAACCAGATGATGAGATGCAAGCTTTTGAGAGTATGCATGCTAATATGACCTAATCTACGATGCCAAATCCAAGAATCATCTTGAAGATATGCTTTTAAACAGGATAAGTTCGACTTGGGTCGAAAGAGGGATGATGTAGGTATTACCTAATCTCTTACCCGAGAGCTTTACCTCTTTGGTGGTCTCATCCGTGATGTAACACTTGGATTGAGTGAATTTTACCTCTTGTCCCTTGTCACAAAGCTGGGAGATGCTAAGCAAGTTGTACTTTAGTCCTTTGACAAGGTAGATCGGGCTCACCGGATTGTTTCCATTACCAATCTTCCCAATGCCCACTATCTTGCCTTTCGTTGTCATCACCAAAGGTCACCTTTCCTCCTTTATATGATTCCAACTCGAAAAGAGTCCTTGGTCACCCGACATATGTCAAGAACATCCGCTGTCCAGTACCAGTGTCCTTTGATCTTTTCCGAGTGACCCGCAAAACAGAGAGAATCTAACCCTTCTCACTTCCTCTAACGAACCCAAGTAACATTCCTTATTGTGGTCCTTTTCGAGGAAGAAGGTGCTTCGGAACCCAGATTTGAATGACTTTGGTTTTAGTCTCGATTCTAAGTCTCCTTCTTTTCGAGAACCGAGTCCGTGTCTCTTTCCTTTTAAAAACCTTTCCTTTTGAAACAGAGGAAAATGGTTTCTTTTTGTAAATAGGTCCGGGTTTAGTCCTCCTTTCATTTTTGTGAATGGGACCATGCTCAGCCTTTTTGAACTTAACAGCTTCGGAATCCTTTTGAACAATTCCGAGTAAGAATTAGATTCTTCCTCTTTGTTGAAACCAAGACCTTCTTTTCGAAATGAGACACATTGTGATCCTAAGAGCATATCAAGGTTCTTCGTCCTTGAGAAAACTTTAAAACCAGATCTTGAGACTCAATGAGCTTCGTTTCGATAGCTCATTTTCTTTCTCGAGTAACTCGGACTCGGCCTCATTAGTTTGAGCACTTGTCTTGAGTTCTCTCGAGTGTCGGTCTCAGCTTTTCTAATTCATTTTTTAAAGAAGTGCTCTCGAAGTGATTGACTCAAGTTGTTCCTTGAAATGAGAAGAATCGAATTGGACTTTTCTTCCAAAGTAAAGATGTATTTAGCTAAATCAACTTTGGAAAATTTGAGGAAGTAGTTTATTACCTCTTGAGGATCGGTTTCCTCATTATCTCGAGTCCGTGTTCGAGTCCGACTCTTTTCGGCTTCGAGTCGGTGATTGCCATCGGACACTTTGAGTCATCTCGAGTCTTCGTCGTCTTCGGATGAGTCCTCATCACTCCACGTTGCCATCATGGCCTTTTTCTTCTTCCTCGTCCCGTCTTCGTTTTGGACAGTCCTTGACTATGTGGTCTTTGCTGCCACATTCAAAACATCCGGAATTCTTAGACAAGGATAACTTTGAGGGTGAAGAAAACTTACCTTTTCTCGTCTCTCTTGTCCTTTTTGTAGAATTCTTCTTTTGGTCTTTTATCCCATCTTTTGTGCTTCATCATTCTCTTGAAGCCTCTTGCAATGAGTGCCATGGGATCATCTTCGAGTCGAAGAGCTTGGACTTGCTTCTTTGGATTCTCGAGGCTTTAAGCGCGATGTTCCTTTTGGAAGTACCCTCAAGCATCTTCTTCTTCCGGATGTATCTCATGAGTCGAAGCTTTCCAATGAGCTCGTCCGGCTTCAAGAGTGAGAGGTTCCGAGCCTCTTCTATGGCGAGTTACCTTCGGACCCCATCGTTTCTTGGGTAGGCTTCGAGAATCTTCCAGGCACATTTCTTCATGGGAGATTTTCTTTCCCAAAGATTTGAGATTGTTGGTGATCTCAGTGAAGCGTATGAACATCCGAGTAATGTTCTCTTCGGCTCCATTTTGAAAAGCTCATATTTGTGAAGATACTCGGCCGATCTTCGCTTGTCTCACCCGACTTGTACCTTCATAGGTGTTGACCGGAGTGTCCCACACCTCTTTAGCAGAGTCACGAGCAGAGACTCGATTATATTCTTCCGAGCTTATGGCGCACATGAGGATGTTCATGGCTTTGAAGTTCTTTCGAACTTCTCTCGCCTGCGGCGTGAACTCAGCCTTTGTTTTTGGAAGGATTCGAATTCATCTGTCTTCGTTGGGATGTAGTTTCCTTGTTGTATGATTTCCCATACTTCTTCGTCGTGATCCATAAGGAAACATTCCATCGGCTTCTTCCAGATGACCGAAATTTGAACCTTTGAATTTTGGTGGTCCGTTGGAAGATCTACCTTCGTCGAACTCTCCGGTGTTCCGAGCCATCCGATCTTTAAACCTTTGGACTCGTTAGGTCCTTTCCGAAAGGCTAGGCTCGATACCAATTGAAGGTTTGCTCTGGGAGAGTCTCGAGTCACCCTAGAGGGGGTGAATAGGGTGATAGAAAATTCTTTTAGAAACCTCGCACTTTTGTGCAGAAAAGATGCAAAGACAGATTCCGAGTCTAAAGACAGAGTCGAAAAGATTGGACTCGAAGTCGGTGAATCGGAAGAAGCAAGAGCACAAAGGTCAGTCCGAGCCTAGAATGAACTCGGAAAGTGAACACGGAGAATTTACGTGGAAACCCTCCCGGGGCGGAAAACCACGGCCCGTGTCAATCCGGACACGAAGTCAAATCCACTATTTTGAGTCCATAAAATACCGTGAACTTGATCGAACCCGAGTTGCTCCCTTGGACAACTCTATACAAGTTTTCCTAGACTCGAAATTCCCTTATCTCGATCTAGTACTTCCTAGCTGAGATAACCCTTACAGCCTAGGGACAACTAAGCTGAGTTTACCCTTACACCTTAGTCAAGGGACCTTACAAAGAATGTAAGAAGTGTTTGTAACGAAGTACAAGATCTTACAACTCGTAAAGTAATGAATTACAGAGTGGGAGTTGTAAGTTGAAGATTGAAAGTAAATACAATAACTTTGTTCAAGTAGGAGTATTGACAATATGTTCGGCAACCTTCAAGTCTTGTGAAGTGGCTTCTATTTATAGATAACCCAGCAGAGTAGCCGTTATCTTCATCTCGCGACCGAGAGTCCTCTCGTGACCGTTGTGAAAGGCTTTCCGAGTCACTCAAAAAGTATCCGTTGAAATATGGACGTTGGACAACGGTTTAACTCTCTTGGAAGTCCCAATACCATCGGTTGTGTCTTGAAAAATGAGGTGGAAACCACCGTTAGGCTTGGCGTTCCAGTTTCCGGATATGGAAGCGCACGGCTTCCGACACAATCTTCCGGGACTCGAGCGAGGAGGGTGAAAAGCCATATCTCGCTAGTGATTTGACGTTCGAAGCCGGCTACTTTTGTAGTTTGAAAAGATATCCTCGATTGAATAACCTACAAAAGTAAAACACCTTTCTGGTTCTCAAAGTATAAAATACTTTGGTCCAAGGTTAGACACGGATAATAAAATAATTATGAAAATTACGGAATTGATTATCCGAGTCGAAGAGAAATGGAATTTTCCGAGTCTAATATCCATGATACTCGGAATTCCATATGACTTAGTCTTAGGTAAAGAATCAAGTTCCATAACGAATATCGAGTGGGAAATACTTGATGTAGACTAAGCATGAAAAGAACTACGAATGCCGACTTTGCAAACAATAGAGTAAATAATCACAAGTCGGATTCTCGAGTGAGAGTGGACTCGGAATAAGGAACAAGTTTTACGAGTCGCTAACCGAAAAGCAATTAAAGAGATAAGTGAAGGCCGAATCGCATAGAAAAGATACTATTTCACTTAAATAAGTTTCTAAGACACAGAGAATGCCTTGGAATCAAAACACTATATGAATGACATCGTTATACCCGATTCCTTTTGCATGACTCGGAAAGATATAGAGCAGTGTCCGAGTCTTCATAAACGGATCATATTTCCTATATTGCCGAGTGTATTTAATTTCCACAATGCCAAAATCTTTATGAACTCTTGTACCAATATTTGGGGAATTATCAAACCAATGACAACTAAAAAGAACACACTTTTTATGGGCTCTCCGGGTACTCCACCTTAACTATGTCTGTCAAAATCCCACAAAAGTCATTTTCAATGCCACCTTCCCCAGCCCCTTTGACACAAACTCCACAGCTTGTTGGTTGTTTTATCTGCAGATCCAAGCCTCTGTGTGAAATTTATAACCATTAATAGTATAGATGGGCCATGTATTGACATGTTTGAGTGGTCCCATTGCTAATTGATATAAATATTGATGGCGTTCCACATCATATGTTTGCATCATGCCAACCTATTTGGGAAGAAAATTATAAATTGATTATTTGATAAGTAATATATATATAGTTAATTATTATTGACATTAGTAAGTATATAAACTTACATTATATTTAAACTATGACGCAAATTCAGTTGCAATCAAAGCATCAACCTCCTCATCGAAATATACAGATTATGTTCCCTTTTTCTTGGGTGAAAAAGTCATCAAATGTGTCAATCAGTTTTTGAATGAATATATATATATATATATTTTTGAAATAATAGATTTAGGATTTTAAATAGTGCATACTAACCCAATATAAGGTTGCACTTCTTCACAATTGAGCAACATATGTAGATGGGCAGCATGATATTCTTCATCGAGTTAACTACCGTTTCATAACTTGTCCACTAGGGCGACCTTGTGGGCGAAAAACCGACAAAGTTGGTGATATATTATCTTGATCACTGTCGTCCTCATTTCTTCTTACTCTATTTCTCATGCATGGTACATTAGATGCAAAAAATACGTGCAAAAGTGAGATGTTTCAAGATTAATGTAAGCCTCACATATTGAGCCTTCCGGACGAGCCTTATTCTTCACCATTTTGTTTAATAAACCTAAAAACCTATGATAAAAATTTCTGTATCAAAAAGCTAGTAAATCTTAACTCAATGTGTTTTTACTTTAACATATTATAAATTAAATAAATTTATGTTACCTTTCAAATGGATACATCCAACGATATTGGACAGGTCCTCCTAGTCTTGCTTCATGAGCCATATGGATGGGCAAATGCTCCATGGAGTTAAAAAATCAGGAGGAAAGATACGCTCTAATTTGCATAAGGTAACAACAATGCTCTTTTCAATTTAGCACAATTTATCATCCCGCAATATTGTAGAGTATAAGTCTCAAAAGAATTGGTTAAGTTCGGTTAGAGGCTTCGATATTTGTTCGGGTAGTGCACTAAATGCAACCGGAAGCAATGACTGCATGAACACATGACAATCGTGGCTCTTCATTCCGCTTATTTTAGCTTTATCAACATCAACACATTTAGCTAAATAAGAGGAATAATTATCAGGCATCTTCAAATCTTTCACCCATTAACATGCACCTTTTTTTTGCTCCATATTAAAGCATAACTTAGCTTTTGGTTTCACAAGTTTGCCATTAGCCAACTCTTTGAGCTCTAACTCCTTTCGCCTACAATACAACTTTAAGTCCATTCTTGCTTTGGCATTATCTTTCGTTTTCCCATCCACATCCATTATTGTATTGAAAACAACATCAAAGACATTCTTCTCAACATGCATGGAATCCAAATTGTGTGGAAGTAAGTTTGTTTTCCAATAAGGTAATTCCCAAAATATACTTTGCTTTGTGCAGTTATGAATTTCGCCAAACCCATCAATAACAAATGGTCCATTCTCAGTCACCTTTGGAAGGTGTTGTACGGTTTCCCATATTTGTTCCCCGATTAATCTCTTTGTTGGCCTATCTTTTTCAACCTTATTCTTCCTAAAAGAATCCTTATTCCTCCTATATTGATGATCTATTGGCGGAAATTGTCGATCACAATTAAACCATGTCGGTCTTCCTCCATTTTGTAAGCAAACGGCTTTAGATGATGACATACAAATTGGACAAGCTAATTTTCCATGATTACTCCATCCGGATAATATGCTATATGCAGAGAAATCATTAATAGTCAACATCAATGTAGCCTTCATGACAAAATTTTCCTTTCGAGAAATGTCATATGTTTCAACACCTTCATTCCATAATTTTTTTAATCATCTATTAATGGCTATCAATAGACGTCTATATTAACCTCGTGGCTCTTCGGGTTAGGAATAATACAAGTTAAAAACATATAAGATGTAGTCATTCATACGCATTTCCGGAGGAAGATTGTAAGTTAGAATCACCGGCCAACACGAATATTGTTTAGCCAACTCGTGATGAAAATGGAGAGAATCCATCAAGCACATAAACCAAGTCTAACATTACTTGGTTCGGATGAAAATTCAAGCCAAACTCTATCAAAATGTTTCCATGCCTCCCCATCCGATGGATGACTAAACACCCCGGCTCCCGTGGATTCTCATAATGCCATCTCATGTGCCTTGCGTAACTCCGGGATGCAAACAACCTTTTCAACCTTGGAATGATGGGAAAGTAATGCATTCTTGCTAAAGGAACATTCTTTTGGTTTTTATTTTTTTGAACTTTCGAGCCTTATATCGAGGAACATCACAAAATTTGCATTGTTGTAGATGTGCATTATCTTTATAATACAACATACAACCATTAATGCAACAATCAATTTTTACGTAAGTCAACCCGAGTTTTCTCACTAATTTTTCTATCTCTCGAGAAGTTATTCGGGACATAGTTGTTCGATGGACACACTTCTTTCATAAGTTTTGCAACATCATTAAAACAATTCTAGGACATATTATGCTCAGATTTAATGCTCATCAACCGTAGGGCAACAGATAACTCAGTATGGTCGGGACAACCATCCCACAATGGACGTTGTAGTGCATCTAAAAGGTCATAAAACCTTTGAGCTTACGGATTAGGACTTTGTGGCACATGTTGACGAAAACTCAAAGCATCTTTATCCATTGTGTGATAAGGATTATTGGGCATATAATCATGAAAAGGAGTGCTTAATGGACTATGATTCATGTTAATTTGTACATGTTCATGAGGTTCAAGTTCCCATGTGATGTCCAATACCAATATCCATTAACGAACCCTTTCTTATAAAGGCGAACCTTTACTTCTTCGGATGATAGAAACTTTGTGTTCTTACACTTAGCACAAGGACACCTATAGACGTTCTCTCTCAAATAGACATGTTTTTTGAAAACGCATCAAACTCATTAACCCCCTCCAAGAACTTCGGCATTAATCCAACACGATTAGGAAAACGTCTATTAACCATCCACCTACGATGTTCCAGGTATTTTCATATTCTGTTTGGAATTAAGCAAACTATTTCGTTAGTTTCCATATTCTATTTGGAATTAAGCAAACCATTTGCATTAATCACAATGAAATCTATTATACAAAAACATACGGATTATTTACACATAATAACAATCCAATGTACACTATTATATAAAATCATACACATTACTTACACATAATAACAATCACATGCGCACATGGAACCGAACCCCAACATGCAAATCATCAATCAACCACAACACAATTGGTTCGGTTCCACAACAAGATAATGTATATCGGGCCATACCACACCGAACGTATAGATCGATGCGAGGCCAACTAATCCTTCCGCCACAATCACAACAAAAGTTACAGATTACAAAATAAGTATATTTGCATTAGTCATAGAAGACATACCTTTAGTGCACACCAAATACTAGCTTCCAAATCAAACTACAGCTATAAGAGTTTTTGAAGTTATGTTTCCTACATGAAAAATAATAGTCACAATGTTTTACAATATGGTAAAGAATTCATTAATACAAAAGGAATGGACAAACTAGCTACATCAATAAGAGGAGATTACTTTTTAAGAATTAATTGTAATATATAAGCATGAAAAAGTGAAATTGTATGAATTTATTTAAACTAATTATTTTTATTAAACTAAAATTATATGATAGCTTATATAAACTTGTTTAAACTTATTAAAAAATATAAATGGAAATGAACAGCTGCAATATAATATATCAAGCTGCAGCCGACCAGGATTAATAAAATGAAATTTTGAAACCATTAATGGCTTTATGTAGTCACTGTTAATAACAACTTTTTATTTCTTTAGCAAAATTCTCACCGCTTTTCTCCATTGTATTAGATAATGACATAGGTGTAAGAGGTTCAATCTCTCTAATATTTTTCGAATTCGATCTTTCTCCATAGCATTGACTTCTTTTTCAATATTAGGACACGACTTACCATTATTTTAGATAGGTTTAATACTTTATTCTCGCTAATATTTTCTGAATTAAATCATTCTCATTTGTCATAAATTTTAAATATGAGGTCACACATGAGCTGCTTTGCATAAATATATAGTCATATAGAAGAATTTCATTAAGTCATCTAATATAGGTTTCTGGGTACATTAGATAGCAAAATTAATATAACATCCTTTTTTTTTTTGGGGGGGAGGGGGTTTGTTATGCCATAAGGGATGCACCATGATGCATCCAAATAATGTGAGCAAGTTGATGATTATAAACCCGTATAAGCATGATAACTATTTTTGATATTTTATTAAAATTGGGAGAGACTCAAAATTTAACTAAAATATTAGCGGACTCACCTCAAATTTGACTTAAAACTAAGGCAATATAAATCCAGAGCATAGGCCTTTAAATACCAAATAGAGTTGCTCTACTCTACAGCCATTAATGGTTTCAAAATTCCTAATACCGGCTACACAAAGCCTTCCACAAAAAAATGAACATATTAGAACATCTAGCAGCATTGGCTCTGTTGATAGCTACCATAGCCTACTCCATTTGGCAAGAAAGGAACCAACAACATCACAGTTTTGGATGGAATTTCTGAACTCTGACCAAAAGAGCTCACAGGTTACAACCCTGTTGGATTATTCTCTTAAACCTTTGATGTCTCCTGGTACATAACTTGGTCAACCTGCAGCGTTTCGAAACAAGTCTGCACACATTGCAAAACGCTCGAAGAGAAATAATCCACCCCCTGCCCCCGACATGGATGCGAAGCCAAAATCATCTCCTCCAAATTTGTCTTCATCAGAAAAGGGATACTACCGGGAAACTCTAATGTAGAGTATATTAAGTTCATCAGGTGCCATAGAAATATAGAACTAGAACCCTCCTTTCTCCTCAGTAGAGTAGACAAGGATAAAGCTTACAGTTACAGCCTTGCCACTCCCTTGCTAAATTCAATAACAGCAACACTAAGACAATCAATCATCGTACAAGCAGGCATCTTTAACATATTCCAAAATTTTGTTTGTTTGAAATAACTAAAAATCTTATCAATACCTAATAATCCTTTCCATGAGTGTAATTAGGATTACTACCATCAAAGCAAACTTACCAATACCTAATAATCTGGCTAGCATAGGTGCAGCATTTAATTGGGGGCGGGGGATAAGTGAATTCGAGACTGAATAGGAAGGGAAGGAGGGAGGGAGGGGGACACAACTGCCACTGGAGTCGCCGCCAGCCACGGAATCTCTGGCCGCTCTGGAGTTGTCAGTCGCCGCAAGCATCGCCGGGCACAATGACGCCTGAAGGTGAGAGCGAGCGAGAGAAAGAGATGTGAGAGCGAGCGAGAGACAGTGTGGGGGACACACCTGCCACTATCGTCGTCACCAGCCGCGGAAGCTCCGGCCGTTGTGGTGTCGCTGGCCGCCGCAGGCGTCGCTAGCCAGAATCAGGCCCTGACAGCGAGATGGAGAGTACGAGAGATGGAGAGCGAGAGAGAGGTTGCAAGGGTTTATTTGGTCACAAAATCCAGAATCAGGCCCTTTGTTATTGTAATAAAGTAACTTAAACAATTTTGTGACCATAATTAAATTATTTCATGGTCACAAAATTAGTGACAAAACTTTAAAATTGGTCATAAAAGTAGTCATAAAATGTGACCGAATTTTTCAAGATCGATAATTTGGTCATAAATTGTGACCGCTTATAAGTGGTCACAAAAACAAATAGCTCAACAATGGAGTCAACTGGCCATATGGAAACAACGAACAAGGAAGTAGCGTGGCCATATAGAATTGATCACTCTAATTGCGTTAGCATCATCTTAGTTGGGATATCGAAATTGTGGTGTTACACCATATAATATTTTCAATGGTTATTTTTTTATAAATAAATATTTATAATAATATTAAGTAAAAGTGTACTAAATAAATGGTTAGAAATTTTAGTAAATAAATTCTTAGTAATATATATATATATATATATATATATATATATATATATATATATATATATATATATATATATATATATATATATATAATATTTTCATAAATTATATTTTAGATATTTTTGATAAAATAAAAATAATTTATTTTGAATTTCAAAAGGATAGAAAAAGGAGGGAAGCGATCCGAGAGGGGTAATTTAGGCGGGATTCAATGTGGTGCAAGTAAAAATTCAAAAATATATTTCAATTATAGTATTAGATTTTGTGTCCTCATGTCCTCATCAACTAATTCAATAACTACTAATCTTTTACTATTAAAAACTTTTATTTTAACAATTTTGCTAACAATTATTGTAAATATACTAAGTAATTCGATACATAATCATACTAACACGATATTAACTGATAATGAGTCATTATACTTTTAGTATACTTTTTTGTTGGAAAGAGTTTTTGCAATATCGTCCCAAAGGTGATAAATAAGAGTATTTATATCCTATTATACAAGGCATTTTTATGGTTTTTATTTTATTACGCGTTGCTACTGGAAAATGTTGCTATAAATATTACTACAATTTTTGTTTATTTTTTAGTATTAGAAAAATAAAAAATTATGATTACTACTCTCTTATCTAGTAAAGGTACACACACACACACACACATATATATATATATATATATATATATATATATATATAGGGAGGGTTCAAGTGAGCCCTCCCTTTAGGTGAGCTCATCCATTAGGTGAGCACTTTTAATCTCAACCATCTAATTTTTATTTAATTGTTGAGATTAAAAGGGGAAAGTTTTTATTTAAAAAAATACAAAAATGCTTCGAAGGGGTCGACAACCCCTCCCCCGACCAATTGCTCTTCTCTCTCTCTCATCGGGCTCCTCCCACATCGGCGACCACCTTCCGGCTTCTTCTCGTCATGGGCGTTGGTCCCTCTCCCAGCTCTATCTCGGGGGTCGACCCTCTAACCCCAATTGCTACTGCTCAAACTTGTCTACTCTCGCTCCATCTCGTCTCCTCTTCTCTCTCTCTCGCTCGTCGGAGCTCTCCCTTACGTCGGGGTCCACCTGTCGGAATCCTCCTGTCGTTGTCATCCCTCTTCCAAGGTAATATGCCCTCATATTTGGAACTTAGAATTAGTTGCTTTTAGTTATGAGCTTTAGCTTCAATTTAGGGTTTTTGCTCATGTTGATTGCAAATGGTTGAAATTTGATTGGGATTTAGAGCTTTTGGACTACTTGTTTTGTTTTCTCGTTTTTGCGTTAGAAGATTGGTTATGTGGTGTTGCTTATATGTGGCCTTCTTCTCCTTCGTCGCTCCTCTTTCTCTCTCTCACTCTCCCGTGGCCCCCCGCCATCCAAAAAGGTTCTTCTTTACTCTTTCTCTCTCTCCGAAACTCGATTACTAGACAGCTCGATTCTTAGTTTTCTTGTTGGATGTTTCTCGCATAGTTCCGAGCACAAGTGTGCAGTGATCGTGTTCAATTTTTAAGAATTTGTAGTAGTCGATAATGGTGTTGCTATGTCAATTATATCAAAAAATATTTTGTTCTAACCATTTGAATTATTTGTAATTTGGCATAATTTCTTTTAAGTTTAGACTATGAACACTCTACGCATTTTGGCTTGATCCTATGTATTCTTTAGGTTGGAGTGTAATAGAATTGCAGGGTGTTGTGAATGCCATTTTTAGAGTTATAAAGGGTGTTGTTATTAGAATGGATAGCTAGGAGTGATCGGGTGAAGCGGCCTTTCATGTGTTTGTAATCCGTGTGTTGGTAGGTTCTGTTTTATTTCATTAGCTTAATTTCGGGAAGTTTGAGATTGCTCGAGGACATGTTTTGGAAAGATGGCAAGCCATTTCGCATAATTGGTGGAGATTTGTATTACTTCGGATTCTCCCCGAGGTAACATAATCAAATTGTCCGTACTTGTACAAACGTGGAATTTGAGGGAAATTAGAATTTGTGATGTACTTTGATTGTCATTCCTGTTGGTACTATTAAAAGCCCAAATCCAATTCGAAATAGAGTCTCAATGAGCATGTGGCTATTTGTGAATGTAGAAATATGCTTGCAAGGTGTTTGATAAAATTCCGAGAGAGAAGTTATTTCTTGGACGTTTATGATTGATGGGCTTGTTGATAATGGTAGGGTTGTTAAAGCTGTGATGCATTCTCCTTGTATCCGACCAATCTATGTTTGATGCAAAAAATGATCAAATCTTTTCTCTCTTTTGGGCATATTTGACTGA
Source organism: Talinum fruticosum (assembly GCA_021018815.1). NCBI lineage: Eukaryota > Viridiplantae > Streptophyta > Magnoliopsida > Caryophyllales > Talinaceae > Talinum > Talinum fruticosum. Next base: position 1,052,729 of record JAITYX010000122.1, on the reverse strand, counting down.
AAACCGAGAAGTGCATAGTTGAACTTATCCCAATGATAATGCTACATGTTAGTATTACTTCTAGCCCCCAACTGTTTGTTATAGAGAGTTAGTTGACATTGTAGCCGGTAGTCATGACTTAAAATTAGTAATGTCATAAACCTATTAGCTCGGTTAGCGAGTATTGTGCGATTTGCACAAAGATGTAGGTTCAAATCCTACATAGGTTGTTTAAGGGTTGAATCACAAATGTACTCATTGCTAGCATATCAAATTGAGGGTTTTGAGTTGTAGCCAAACGTAGAAGGAGGGGGGAAGAGTTGTAAACACTTCGAGCTCCAAAAAGAAATACATCGGAATCATCGATGACAACTCCATCGACAAGGTTACCGTAATCATGTTCATCATTATATCTTTTATAAATCCCTAAATACTTCGCAATTTAAATTAGATTTTGGCCTTCACAGAGGTTGGGACACCAGAAAAAATGTTTGTAAAGTAAAATAACCCCAAGAATTATTTATTTTGATCCATGAAATGGTGGCAGTTGAAACATTTCAGTTAATGATGATAGAAAAATAATATAATGAAAGGACATCTTTGCAATGACATGCAAATTTCAACGATTTTTTCTATTATAGCCTCCTGCTTAGATTATGTCTAGCAAATGATGCTAACCTAATCTTGCGTACTGATTTGCATAAAGATTCAAATATATCCTCGAGTATCTTGCCATGTCCCAATTAGTTGTCTTCAGTAGTTAACAAACGTAATACCAACCAATTACTCCTCCCTATCCTCAGTATTTTACACATCTTTTGATGGATATGCCCTCCAGTTCATCGAACAAGTGCGATTGCTAGCAAGTTCGGTCTAGGTCAGAACAAGTGCGGTTGCTAGCAAGACATGCGCATAAAAGTAGAAGAAAGCTTGTTTTGGAGTAGCTAGGCCTATGGACACACCTAAAATGAAGTTATGAAGATTATACCATAAAGGAAAGAGCAATCAAAGCAAGAGTTCCAATTTCAAGCATATGGAGTTTCTAGTTATCAGCATAATTTTTTTATTTTCGAGACATTTTTGCATTTATTGACATGTAAGACATTTTTTGTGAGCCTATTAGCTCAAAGATAGAGCAACGCGTAATTGTACACAGATTATTGGTTCGAATCCCATATAGGCTATTTGTGAGGCTATTTGTGCAATCCGGTGAGTCGCTTCTACCCAACAAGGTGAGTAGTTGCTGACACTTCCAAATACTAATTTGTGATTAGGTGATTATGCAAAGCTTGAGAATTTACTGAAAAGGATTGGAAGAATTCTTGCTTCAATGACAGACTTCTATGCAACTATCATTTTAGATTATGAAAAGTGAGTATGGAAGAAGAAGCCCCCTCTCGCTACGATGTTCGGATGATGGAAAGAATTAAAAGATAGCTTATGACTTGGTTTAATAGGCACTCGTGAAGTGAGTATGCTATGGAAGTCACCCTGGTTCCAAATGCGAAAAGAGGTATCGAAGCCATAGAGTTATCTTAGAATTATCAAGTTCTCCATGCCGGTGAAGCTGAATTTGAAGTCATGGGTGGTAGTCATATGACTTGCCTTATGCTCATGCTGTGGCCGCCTTGCTTTGTGCTTATGAAGCAAGCAGATGTAATTCTAAGCTAGGGGAAGTACAAATGAATTAGAAAGAGCTTAACCAAGGCGTAAGACCTCAACCTTTTCCATTAATGACAAAAGTAAGCTTAGGGAGCAAAAGGACATTGTGAGTATTCAACTCGTAAATTACCAATATAATAGGAGAGTTCATGCCTAAGTGTTCATATTGAAATTGCCGGACATTGGAAACAATCTCTATGCCTAAGTCTTCAATCGTAAATTACCATCTCTCAAAACAGTCTCTATACTTATTCCACATGAGTCTATACTTATTACACATGAAATTTCCAGAGTGTGAGTGTTCTTCTTGGCTTTCATTCAACAAGAGAAATTTACAAATCAACACCCATTCCTAACATCAATGAAGCCAACTGAGATCACCAACCAACATTAGAGGCATGTAGATGATAATATTTATAGCCTATGCGGGTTCGAACCCACATCTTTGTGTACACAAATGCTCTACCACTTGATCTAATAGACTTTGTATAATCTTTCATTGCCCTATTGCTAGCAATCACACCATCAGTACTTATGTTCAAATCAACAAAATGGTCCTCACAAGAGACCAGTGGGTTCTATGTATGGCAACTATTTCATATTTGGAGAGAGAGGGGGGCAAAGTAGTAGGATATAACAGACTCTAAAAGGAGTGGGAAGATGGACTATGAATACGAGAATATAGTGACGCAAATGAGAAATCTTAATTCTGCAACTTTAAACCTAAAAATAGGCAATGATAACTATAACCATGACAAATAATTTGACTACTACGCTGACTCTTGACCTATTTTAATACTTATGCATCCTAATTAGATTTGCCAAATTCCAACTTAATCTAATTTTCCCAAATACAATTCAATCCAAATAGCGAAAAAATCAAAGTATATCTACTAATTTCTAACCAAAATCAAATTGTATTCTACTCAATATGCCAAAAATCAATCAAAATTTTCCAAATTTTCTCTACTCAATCTGTAAAAATCGAGGGTCCTAAGTACGAGTTCATGGGTAAATATCTTTCGGTGAATACATGTTCCGAGCATGCAAAAGAGTAATAACCCTAGATCTAATTTTTGGGGAGTGGGAAGGAGAGAACGAACATGACCAATCGACGGACCGAGGGCAGCTTTCGAAGTGGAGGTGAACGCGGGTCGTACGGCGGGTGACCGATGGCTGGGTGGGTCGGGACGGGAGGGATGGGCACTAGCGTCCCTGGAGGGTCATGGCCAGATGAAATGAGATGAGATGAGTGAGAAGACTGGGCGCTTATGCGATGGGAGGAGGACAAGCACACGAGAGGAGGATAACGGCGAGAGGAGCACGATGTTGGGATGAGAGATGCTTGCGGGAGGAGAGATGCTCCGGCGAGAGCGAGAGAGAAGAACCAGAGAGCAGAGGAACAAGAGGGCAGAAGGAGAGGGAGAGATGGAACTCTAGGTTAATTTCCAGACCCCTCCTCCCTCTCTCACCCAAAAACTATTTTTCTTTTTTTTTTAATAAAAACTTTCCTTTTTAATCTCAACCATTGAATAAAAATTAGATGGCTGAGATTAAAAGTGCTCACCTAATAAATGAGCTCACCTAAAGGGGGATATATATATATAATGTATCTAATGAGAGGAGAGGAATAGGGTGAGAGTGAGATAATTAAATATAGGCCATTTGATTAAAATAAATGTGAGATTAATCTACCAAATAGAAAACTCTAAGTACTTCCTCCTTGACTATGCCATCCTAAAACCACCATACCCCACTAGCAACCTCACCGCACATCATCTAATCGCTGATGAACCCACCGAGTGAGGACTCCGTGAGTCCATTATTGTCCAAGTCCAATCCTCTCCCTTCACGCTCCATTACTTTCTTTAATTTTTCGGCAAGCAAAGACGCCGGAATTTATGAAAACCTTACCCCAAATGCATCTAATTTAGGGCATGTTGAAACCCAAATCGACAATTCATATCTTGCACCCATTAATTACAAATAATAACTTAGTTTTAATTTTAACCCTTAAATTTGAAATGATTGATTGAGATTTAGTACTCTCACTCTCACTCTATCCCTTCATCTCATTGGATACAATCCCTATATATATATATATTGCTAAACATTAAAACCATGTGTATCCCCAAAATCCAAAACCACTCCTTTCTGTTCTTCCTCCATGTTTTATGAAAACAGAAGACTCTCACGCAAGAGAGTAGAAGAGTGTTTTTTCCCCTATCAAGGGGCATAAACTTCAAGTCGACAAATAACTATACCGGTAACAAATGCAATGCTAATTGGATGAATTTAAATATTATAAGTATATCCATGTTAACCTAATTCAATTGGGTTACCTTCTATTTGCTTTGAATGATTGCAATCATTGATTTTGATACAAGATTCCAACATTTTAGGGTATAATAATTGTTGCCAATTCCCCTTTTAAGATAAAATCTTGACCTACTATTACCTTTTTAAGAGACTATAATTAGTTGCCAATTTAAAATCAAACTCTACACCTAAAGCCCCAATAAATAATATTATTGAATAATTGATTAATTTTAATAGAAATTGCTTAATTAAACATTGCTCTCAATGAACCGGTCGAATCATATGTTAAATGTAAAATTATATCATAGTCCTAAGACCAAAAAATTATACGTAAGTACCCTCATATTTGGTGTAACTATTTTAAGGTCCCCGTGTATGAAAAATAACTCTTAGATACCCTAACCTTTATAAACAATTATTCAGAGGTACCCTCGGGTTTGGTGTAACTATTTTACGGCCCTTCATGTATAAAAAATAACTCCTAATTATCCCGACCTTTGTAAAAAATTATCCAGAGGTTTCTTAAGGTTTTGTGTAGCTATTTAAAGGCCCCTTAGGAATGAAATTATATTCATAAGTATACTTATTTTGTTGTAATGTGACATTAACATTATATATTCGAAGAGATTCAAAATTTTTTGTTGAGTACCGATTTTACCTCTGCTTTTAATAACTAAAACTTAAAATATTAATGTTTTACTTTCTTCCCATCTAACAAGATAAAACTTGTAATTTTTTATGTTGCAATTTTATAGTTACTTGTTTATAAAACTTTGTATTTACAAAATGTTCAACTTTTGTATGTTGTGATTTTTAAAGTAGTTTTTTAATTATTTAAAATTAAAATTAGAAATGTTGAGATTGTCTCCTTTGTTATACTCATGTAAATATGAATACAATAACACGTGGTAATATAGGAAATATGCTTCAACTTGCTTTTATTAAAATAAAAGTATAGTAACACCTATAAAACTTAAGTTTGCCATTTACATGTTTGGACATCTAAAATAGGTATAATCCTATTAAAACTATAAAAAACACATGGCATGTCTTTTAAAACCCCTAAAATATATCCCTTTTGCAAACCAATTTTGAACCCAAACGAAAAAATTAACGATCATTCATAAGGTAGCAAATAATGCACCTAGTACCAAGTAAGTTTCAATCGTTGAGAAATAGAGTTATCCTAAGAAAAAAATGAAATGAGAAAAAATAAAAAATAGAGGATTGATTGCAACCATCCTGGTTAAGAGGCTTGGGTAGATTGTGTAGGAGAGACTATGTTTACTTGAGAGCTATTTGTGTTTACTTCTTTGGTCCTCCCCGCTTTTGCTTGTCCCCTCTTTTAGCTTTCATTTTTTCTTCCCAAGTAGCCTACTATATGCATCTCTTGGTTTCCGTCATTTTCTTGAGTTATGTCCCATTTTGTGACAATTACTACATCTCGATAAAGAATTCGAAGTTAATTTATTATATCAATTGTTAACAATAAATGAAGAATTATTAACACTTTATACCATGTACTACCGAAAAATAATTAAAAAGGTCCATCAGGTATTGAAAATAATAAATTATTATTTTGAGGTATCGTATAATATTGTTTAATTGTAAAATGTACTTTTTAGAAGTTATATATAACTCCCAAAAAGATAACTTTTTACAATTAAATAACATTATACGATACCTCAAGGTAGTAATTTATTATTTTTGATATCCGAGAGACTTTGTTTTTATCATTTGTCGATAGTAAAGGGTATTAAAGTGTCACGTTTTTATAAATAAAATATATTAAAAATATATAAATTTGAATGTTTGAAGAGTGTATAAAACTCAAGGTGCCTGATTTAGAAGAGGCATTCCTCAAAGTACTAAACTTATGAGTATATTTTCATTCCTAAGTAGCCTTTAAATAGTTACACCAAACCTTAGGGTACCTTTGGATAATTTGTTTTAAAGATCGGGATACATGAAAGTTATTTTTATACTTGAGGGCCTTAAAATACTTACACCAAACCCGATGGTACCTTTGAATAATTATTTTTAAAAGTTAGTACCTAAAAGTTATTTTTCATACTTGAGGGAACTTAAAATAATTACATAAATCTGAGGGTACCTCTCGTGTAATTTTTAATCCTAAGACTAACATAACTAGCAAGGTAGTCATCACAGCTAAAATCCCTTTTCTTTCATTATTTACGTAGTTTTCTATACTTTCCTCTATGTTCTCATTCACTCAACCATTTTATTGACATACAACTCGGATCTTTAGACCTGAAACCACTGTACAAGTGTTGTAAATGTGGTGCGTCAATTTGATATTTATGTCAATAAATCAACTGATCCACTTAAGTTTATTTTAAATATTTTGATGAATTGTTTTCATTTTTTGGGCATGGGTTATTTTATATTCTTGTTTCTTGACCTGTGAAAACTCACTTGAGACGTAAAAATCCAAATCTAAGGACTTATACTTGAAACAGGTTCACTTGAAAAAGTGAAATCGAAATATAAATCGATTCAAACCTAACTAAACTCGACATAGGAGCGTGAGTGGTGAAAGGAGATGGGGAAATCGGAAAATAAGTAACTCAATATTTCTACCAATTTTTATATGGAAAATGGCACCATATGGTACAATTTAAAAGACAGAATATATTTTTTTAAAAAGAGGGATCATAAAAAATATATATATTTAAAAATAAAGATAAAATATCATTTATAATAACTTGATGTACAAACCCTTATAACATAATTCGCAACCCAAGACCTCAACAGGGAAGCTTATGTGGTGCTAGGCTCTAGCTAAGTTATTTATCCGTTTGACACTAATTTGCATCCGAAATTTTGGCTATCTAATTTACTATTCTTGGATAAGAATGTGGACAATACATATATACGTACCATAGCGATGTGAAAGAGAAGAAAATGATCAAGAATATATTGGATACAAATGTGGATGTGCCATGCATGGTGGAGAGATAATACCTTCCGAAGATTTCATGATGACCTTCGATTTGCATGTATATGGACGACTTTTATACTAAGTTACTAATTAATAGCTTAATCGTACGCCTTCACATCATCACGTGACAAACTTTGAAAACGTACGCCTTAGGACGCTAAAGTTGAATAGTCACTACCCTACATTTTTGGAATTTTTATCTGAATGGCAAACACTTTAATTAGAAAGAACAGAATAGATATTTTCTCACTTCCACGTCTATAAGCCAATGGATTTGTGGTCGTTAATTCTTTTTTTTTTTTAAAGAGTTTGGTGCTTTTAATGTTAGGTAAAAATGTATAGAAAAACTAAGCCGCGACACCCCACCAAATAAAAAAATTGAGTGAAAAAACCAATTTAAAATTTTCTTCTTATTGAAAATTCACATTTCCCTTCTAAGATATATTTAAATACCTTAAAACAAACAATATTTCACCAAACTCTTCATGATTATTAAAGCGTTGATAAAGTTGATTAATTCTACTCCCTTCATTTTGTAATGTATGTCACTTTAATTTCGTTTTGCCATTTTATCATCTTAATGATATATTAATGATTAATTTATCAATTTTTTTCTTATTAATAGTTTTTCTCTAATTTTTCATGAACTTTCTTTATTTTTAATGAAACATTGAGCGTAATTTGATCTTTTAATATAAATTATCATAAATTTTATGTTTCATTCATATTACCTCATAATTCAAAAAAGACAAATAATATGAAACAGAGAAGGTAATCAATCCAAAAAACATCATTACTTAAACTTTCTTTCTGTATTTTTTTTGACTTTTAAATTGGCCATTAGTAAATAATAGTTACGTTGAGGCTAAAGAGATTAAGAGCACCTATTTTCCTCCCCTTCCATTTACTGACAGCATTCTTTGGTTTGGCCTACTTGGAGGTACAGAAGAGCACCCTCGATCTTTGGTCCCCCAAGCTCTAAAAAGTAAAGGGACTGAATCGCTGAAGTGCTTTCGTACTGTGTATTTGTGATTGAGAATTGCCAGGGTGCTTGTAGCCCGGTGGCACCGCATGCTTTGCTCCAAACAACTACCCGAATTTGATGCTCAGGTGGTGCGAGCGGGCAACGGGATTTTGGTCCCCGCGTTGGCCCACCCTTTTGGACCGCACTCTCAAGTTCTGTGGGGTCTCGCTTGCAATATTTTATTCTCACTTAGGTTTAAAAAAGCAAAGCGCTTTTTGTCATAATAAGCCTATTATATTACTTATATACCATGACATGTTTCCCTTTATCTTTTGATACAATATATGAGGATATTAGTCTCCCCACTTTAACACCACAAAAACACACTTTGCCTCACATAACAACTGATCTATGTGTCCTCATGATATGCTGTTCCATCCATAATCACTTGCTTCGCTACATAACTGAAATTCAAATAAAATATTCCCTTCATCTCATATCTATAGTAAAAAAATTAATTTTTAAAGTTCCATAATATTGTCAAATTTCTCTTTTTTAATGACTTATTGGTATTTTCATTGACTAAAAACACACTTTTTTGATATGAATTACATTAAATAATTAATTTATATACTTCTCAAAATTTAACTATAAACATAGGATGGAGCAAGTACGTTATATTTAATGTAAATAATTATCTTAGTCCTTACATTTGCCCTGTTGCTTGTGATGACACACATTTGGGGTTCGATCTCCAAAGATGGGCTATTTCTCATTTTTCAGGAATGAAATGGTGAGTTGGTCCAGAGTCTGACCTAGGTGAGGGATGGCAACATGTTGGTTCAAGTCGGGGTGGCCTCCCGCCCCATCCCTACCGATTAGACCTTACTCTATCCCCTCCCTGTCCCCACCCCCACTTTTGGAATAAAATTTCTCCCCAGCCACAACCTCGATGAGTTCTTTTTCCTTGACTACAATTGTTAAATCAAGCTCAAAGTACCGCTCAAAGGAAATAAAGAGTGGTGGTCACAATTCACTCCAACATTGATGCAATGTAAACTGGTGATATGGATATCTAATTAAGAAATTAAGATCACTCATTATTACAAGGAAGCTAACTGCAGACAAATTGACTAATTTGGGTTTAAATATGAGTTCAGATTTTTGTAGATAATGTAGGAAGTTAAGATCACTCATTGCAGACAAATTAGGCAGGTGTCGCCTAACCCAAACTTATTAGAAATTAATACGATCTTTTAGGGATTTAGCTCCTTTTCTGGACCATAAAAACAAAAAATACCCCCTCAAATATCCCAGTACAAAATCAAAATTACACAAAATACATATCAAAATCCACAAAGATTATTTTATTTCACATACAATTCACTACGATACTTGTATTCCCAAAAACTCAGGAAAAAATACTGGCACTGTTGGATCTTCAACTGTAGCAACTTTACAATTGGTGAAGGACGAACAATGATAGAGAGAGCACCGGAGAAGCAAGATATGCAGCCCCAATGACAAGGTGATGGGGGTGGTGTTGATGGGTACCTAACGTCGCTCATAGTGGTCAAGGCCTTCGATTGACCCCGAACTAGACAGCGTTGGTGGTCTCTCCATCTGATAGATTCCGGCAAAAGGGGCGGTGGGTGGGTGGTGGCTATAAATGTAGCGTGAGAGAGAGATGCACTAAAACATACAAGGAGACGGATGTATGGAGAGGGATGGTGGATGCTATTTAATTACTGGTTCTAGAAAGGAGGGGGAAAGAGGTAGGCCAGCTGGTGGCATAGAGAAAGAAAAGAAGTGTTTGTTTTATACATAGGGTGTTTAACAATGCCAATATTACAAAAATACTCTTTATAATTGCCTCTTGACATATACAAACATAAGGAAAAAAAAAAAAACAAAAAGAGAAGCAACGCAGGGATTTTTCCCAACAACGAGACATGGTCCGATGGATTTTGAAATTCCCTATCACGTTGTCATCCCTCTTCCCCTTAGGCAGGCTTTCATCCCCTTTCCCCTTAGGGCTTGTTGGCTTACTATAAGTTGATATTTTGAGATAAGGGACTTGATAGAAATCCAACTAATCAATGTAAAAAAAAAAAAAATTATCTTTGTCCTTGCAATTATAGGTGGATCAAGTATAGGTCACCCTTAATGAATCTACAGATGTAGCAAACTGATTCCATTTTTTATCTTTTTATGTTGTCCCCCGGCCCTCTAAATGTGATTAGAAATTGGCAGCAACTTATGTCCACACACAATGTAGGTAGAGCTTAAGTTATTGATACCATTTTTTTAATGAAAATAATTCTAATGTTTATTGAATTTGGAAAAAAACTCTAAATCCAAGGCAACAAAACGTGAAAGTGCACACAGAAGGCGAAAAGCTTCTTCATCAAAATTTTTCTTAAGGACAACCGATGTATAGAAAACTTTTAATCAACCTATGGTAATGTCAGTGAATTTATTCATTTAACTAAAACAAAGGCAGCTTTAGAAATGAAATTAGAGGCAAATTTGAATTTTCGTTTCAAAATAGCATTTTAAGATAAAATTTAGAAACAAAATAATTTCGTCTTTGATTGAAAACTAAAATTATAAAGAAAATTCTCCGTATGTCTCTAATAAAAATGAAATCTAGAAATAAATCTAATTTTCGTCTCTAATTGAAATAAAATTATATTTTCATTTCAATTTTTGTCTCCATTAGAGACAAAAGGATTTTGCTTTTGGTTCTTCGTTGCACCAACCAAGTAAAAGTAGATCCTTGCCTCGACCTTTTTTTCATGTTGTCTCAATTCTTCCTTCCATGTCAAACCCTAGGCCATTGTCATTGGTTCGTCGTGTGTGAAACTCGCTGGCAAGGTATGTATTTGACGCCGTCTCTAATTTCCGACAAGTAGCGAGGGTGGTAACATGCTCTCTCTCTCTCTCTCTCACTCTCGCACTTTTTTATGCTTTGATTGATGCATTTTGGGATGAATTAACTTTAGATTTGGTTGATTTGGTGGATTAATCGATATAGGGTTTAATTCATGGAGTATATGTAGAGGAACATCTTGTTGTATCCCTTTGATGACCGTTGTTGCTGCTAATTTCACTTGGGGCGAGCTTGCCACTACTTTGCATAGTTTGTTGTTGTTGTGCTCAAATTGGATTCAGCCTCTCAATCCTCTCTCCAAGGCCCCCTCTTTCTCTCTTCCTCTATGTTAATTCGGTCGGTAGGGTCCGGTATTATGGGTGAGATGAAAAGTTGTTCAACCAACTAGTTGTAAAGGAAGTGATCTCCCCTCTTGGATCGATATGAATTATCTTGTATTCCTATATTTATGTTTTTCTACTAGGGTTTTGAGCGTTACTAATTCACGTCACTCAAAATTTTGGTAGTTTTTATTGTTGTATATATCTTTAACGCATAGTAAATTGGTACCTATTTTGTAATTTCAAAAATATGCAAATAATACTCTTTATGGTTGTATAACAAATAGCTAAATATATACATTGAAGACTCGATTTTAACTCTAAGACACTTTGAGTACTACATGAAGACTCACATATAAACCTCATCCCTCCTAAGTTTTGATTTCAAGTCATTCTCGAGTAATATAGAAACTCTTGTATAAGTTTTCATTCGTTTCTAACCGACTCGTAAAACACATTATCGTATATCTTCTACATTGATGTTTCGACTCACTCAAAACTATCACATATTCAAATAGTTTTTCTAACTTTTTATTCTCGAGGTCTAACCGCATATTTCAATGCAAAGTGGATTACGAGTGTTAATTCATTTTTGGTAAGTCAGTTTGTTTGTTTGAGAATTATTTGTCCGGATCAAGTCTTTATACTCCGATGATTCTACTCTTTCTAACTTGATCATTCTTAGGATTAACTCGATGGAATTTGAGTATATTGAATATTAGACTCGGGGCTAAGATAATTATGCATTTAATTATCTTAATTTAATTATTATCTCGTGCCTAATTTTAGACTAAGTATTTTATACTTTGAGAACAAAAGTGGTTTACTTTTGTAGGTTATTCAAATAAGGTTATCTCATTTTTAAAATACAAAAGTAGCCGGCTTCTAACCGTTAATCACCAGCAGACAAGCTTTATCTACTTCTAAACAGGGCTCGGACAACCGTGTTAGGGCCGTCTATTTCCAAAATTGGAAAACTCCATCGCTAAGCTCAACGATGGTTTCCACCTCGCTTTCGGACATCACCAGTTGACTGGAGCACCTTTAGGAGCCAAGAGCCGTTGCACAACGTTCACATCCCAACAGTAACTTTTCCGAGTAACTCGAAGAGCCGTTACAACTGGTCGATAAAGACTTCGTTCGTAACCAAGACACAACGGTCATTTTGCTTGGTCATCTATAAATAGAAGCCCCTTAACAATACTTGAAGATTGCTAGAATTATTGCTGAAACACATTCATTAAGAAAAAGTCATTGTTTTCATATTCAATCTTTTATTTAAAACTCCCAACTTGTAATTTATATTTTCCGAGTTGTAAAGTCTTTTAATAAGTTACATACTTCTCTTACTTTCCGAGTAAGGTCTCTTGACCGAGCTGTCGTGGTTAACTCAGCTCAATTGTCCTTAACTATAAAGGTTATCTCGGTTAGGAAGTAATAAATCAGATAAGGGAACTTCGAGTCTAGGAAAACATTGCAAAGAATTGTCTAAGGGAACAATTCGGTAGAGTCGATCCGTTGTATTTTGAGGATTCAAAATAGTGGATTTGACTTGGTACTTGGATTAGCATTGTCCGTGGTTTTCTACCCCAGGAGGGTTTCCACATTTTCTGAGTGTTTACTTTTTTAGTCCAATCTAGACTCACACTTAGTCGTTTATCTTTTTCAAGCAAAAAGTTTCTAAGTTAGTTCAAATTTCCTCATCACCCTATTCACCCCCTCTAGGGTGACTTAGACTCTTCAGAGCAAACCTTCATAGATTTCAAGTATGTATGGATTGATTAACTTATACATATTGATATTCCATTTTTAAATATAAAGAGCTCGTTCAAAATGTTATTCACATTGAGCTTACAATGACATATTACTCATTGTCTTTCTTTGAGTGGTCTGGTTAATATGAGAACTTGATACGTATGAGATTTTGTATTTTCCATTTTAACAATAGTTGTTGCATATGTGCTATAATGTTTCCATTGAATTTACTCAAATATTGTTCTATGGGTACGATTTTCCCGATAAGGACCATGAATGGCACTCTAGTTGAAAAGTTGTGTTTGGAGAACTATGGGGAAATGATGCTGAAATCTTTATGTAGATATACAACAACATAACCTACACAATTGTAAACTTTGAATTCCTAAATGGATTTAGGACCACCTACCTTTTACAACGAGTGTAGGTTGTATTGTTAAATCTAGGACATGCTAATCATGATTTTTTCATTTCCTATAACATATATTCTTTTCTCGTGTATAGTTAGAATTTGAGAAAACTAATCAAACAAATGGATAAGAGTAGATAGTAGATGCATTAAAGACATGATGCAGAAGGTTACATTAGCATGATATTTGTTGAAAGAGTAGAGAAGTTTATTAAGTTTGCTACCGAGCAAGAAGACCAACATATCATAAACAAGATAAAATATCCTTATATTAAGTGCTGGAGTATGCCTCGCTTGAATGTGGATACCGTGAAATTGCACTTGTGTAAGCAAGGGTTCTAACACCAAATATTATAAGTAGGTTTGTCATGGGGAAGCTTTTAACGATGTATCACATCTCGGTAGTATCCAATGTAGAGGAAGGAGGAAACGCTATGAGAAATATGGTATTAAATGCATGCTCTAGTGGCAAATCACGAGGCGAGAGGAAAGTATGAGTGATAATGAAAAAGAGTCATTTCTAAAGACCAAAAGATTTATTAAGCTTGTGCAAATCACGAGGTATTAAATGCATGCTCTAGTGACAAATTACTACTACAAAAATGACTTTTAATAATGGTCCTATAACAACGGTTATATAGAAAATCATTCTAAAATATGAGGCGGTGGAATTTTTGTAATAATCTATTAAAAAGAACTACTTTTGACAACGGTTCCGAGAAAGAACCTCGTTAAAAGTGACCTCTTGGCCTATGACTACACTTCTTTACATGAACTGTTGTCATATGTCGGGATATTGATTACGACTCATTTATATGAATCATTGTCATAGGTCCAGATTAGCATGACTTTAATTCTTTTATAGGTATAGCTGTCATAGGTAAAGATTTCAAGTGGAGAGCAACTCTTGACATGGAAGTGTACCACGTAAAACGTGGACATGACCACCGAATGCCTGAAGAAGATTTCAGCTAAAGCTTGTGGTAACCAAATCTTCTTTAAATTCCGCAGTCATTTTCCACTTCTTCCGTGAAACACTCCTGTCAAAGCTTGCTCCTCTACAACCGAAGTGTATTTTACATAATTAATACATACAATCAAAGTGAATAGAAACATCTAAATACATCAAAGCATCTCAATACATCAAAGAATCACTTTTTCTCTACGAGTAAGTTCCTACCGCGAGTGGGAATGTATGTCTTTGCCGTCTCATTGCCTCGACTTTTCTTGCAAGCGAGGAGCTATTTTTCTCTATAGGTAGGGATTTCTGGGAGCTAGAAATTTCTCATTAGGCATAGAGCTACTTTTCTCGATAAGCGAGGATAAATTTTTCTCGGTAGGTAACAATCCATTAGAAGCATCACTCGGGAGGGCGTTAGAACTCATTTTCAATTTGAAGATAAAATGATAAAAAAATAAGGCGGTGAAAATGATACTAGTAGCCTTAACTTATATACTGGAAAAAACCCTAAAAAGCTTTCAACCTATGACAATAGTTCTCATCAAGGAATCATTGTTAAAAATTCTATGACAATTGTTTGTGAAGGTTTGCTCGTGAAGAGGCAAAGTCACCCTAGAGGGGGTGAATAGGGTGATGAAGAATTTATGAGAAAATTAAATTCTTTCGCTCGTAATAGAAGTAGAAATAGATTCCGAGTCTATATGAGGGGTCGAAAATATGAATTCGGAATATGGGTTCGGATAGAATCGAAGAGAAAAGACAGCTTGAGTCTAGAATGAACTCGGAAAGTAAACATTCGGAGATTTACGTGGAAACCCTCCCGGGGCAGAAAACCACTGGATCGTGCTAATCCAAGCACGAAGTCAAATCCACTATTTTGAGTCCACAAAATACCGTGAACTTGACTCGGACCCGAGTTGCTCCCTTATACAACTCTTACAGGATTTTCCTAGACTCGAAGTTCCTTTATCTCGATCTAGTACTTCCTAGCCGAGATAACCTTTACAGCTAGGGACAACTAAGCCGAGTTAACCTTTACAACTTAGTCAAGGGACCCTTACTCGAAAGTAAGTAGAGTTTGTTTGTATCTAAGTACAAGCTCTTACAACTCGGAATATACGGAATTACGAGTAGGAGTTGTAAGTTTGAAGACTAGGAATGAGTACAATAACTTTGCTCAAGTGTATTAACAATATGTACGACTTTCTATGTTTGTGTTCTTTTCTTCTTGCTGTCTACTTGTCTTCAAGTCTTGTACGATGGCTTCCTTTTATAGATGACCGGGCAAGGTAGCCGTTACGTCTATCTTCTAGTTGGAAGTCCGTTGTGACCGTGCTTAAGAGATTTTCCGAGTCATTCAGAAAATGTCCGTTGAAATATAAACGTTGAAGTAACGGTCCTTGGCTTCTTGGGAAGTCCCAAAACTACCGGCGCGATCCGAAAAGTGAGGTGGAAACCACCGTTGAGTATGGCGTTTCGGACTTCCAGCTTTGGAAGCCGACGACTTCCGACGCAGTTGTATGGGGCTTTGACTAGAAGCGGAAAAGGCTCCTTTTGGCTGGTGATTTTGACATTTGAAGCCGGTTGCTTTTGCAGCTTAAGAAGTCATGATTGCTTCGAACAAATAATCTACAAAAGCAAATCAACTTTGGTTCTCAAAGTATAAAATACTTTGGTCCAAGGTTAGACGCATAAAATAATCAAGCAATAATTATCCGAGTCGAAACGAATAGGAATTTTCCGAGTCTAACAACTCAAAATTCCATCTCAGCTTGTACTAGAACATATTCAAGTCGGATAAAGAATATCGAGTATTGATACATGCAAGTACGTCCGAGTGATATATGTGACTCGGAATTAAAGTATGCGATCCGAGTCAATCGGAGATAGCGAGAATAATATGAAAATACACAAAGTAGATGATCTATCACTTAGAAAATATTCTAAGATGCATGGAATGACTTAAAATCAAAACTTTAACAGAGATAGACTCTATATAAATCCGATTCCTAGAAGGAACTCGAAATGACTGTGCGAGTCCGAGTCTACGGATTGACTCGAAACCAATATACGAACAATCCGAGTCTTCAATCTCCCCTTTTGATGAAAGACATTCCATACTTAGATGAGAGCCATTCCATACTTAGGCATATTTGGGCGGAGAGTTTTGCTAAGTGATAGCATGCTAACATGTAAGGCTTGCTCGGAAAATAAACTTAGAAGACAACAAACCATAGAGCAGTGAAAACATTTTAGCACGGACATAATGCACATAGAAGTGAAAAGGATAGAATTTTCATAGATTCGTAAAAAAATACAAGGAATCGAAAAAACTCCCCTAAACAAGACATCTATACATCTAATTCTTCTCCCCTTGCCTTTCAAGCAAAAACAAAAAGAGAAAGAAGATTACAAAATTACATATTTGATGTCCGGACAAACAAGGGAAGTAAAAGAAAATAAAAGTGAAAACCAGGAAGAAGAAAAATGCGCGATCGTGGAGTTGTCACACGAGTGCATAGTGTCTACCTAGGAAGGGGAAGGGGTGTGAGTGGATGAGGAAGGATGAGGGGTACGCGGGCGCTGGTAAGATCTTGACGATGTGCTTGAGAGCGACGGAGGGAGGGTAGGGATTGCCGTCAAGGGCTCGGCTCCGAGTGGCTGACCTAGAACGAGGGGATCTAAGGGTTCCTCCCTGTGGACCTCGGTTGCTTGAAGGGGTCGACCCAATCGACCCGCTGCGAGCAGTGTCTTCGACCGACTCGGACTCACTGTCCGAGTTGAGTTCAGCGACTTGTCGTGTAGATGGACCCTCAGCTTGCCTTCCTACTTTTTCATTTTGGGCATCCCCTTGCCCGGAAGGAGCCGCCTCAGCTGCAGGCTCCTCCGCTTCGCTTCTTCCGGTTGCTCGTCTCCGTCCTCCTCGCTTCTCGGGAGGTCTTGGCCGGGCTCGATGACTCCTCGGATGTGTCCGAGTTGCCATGGTCCCGAGCGGCTTTGGTCCTTCTCTCCTGGAGGAGCTCGAGCATCTCCTTCTGCTCCTTCACCAAACTCTTCATCTCAAGCACCGAGTTTGCTCGCTCTCGGATTTGAGATTGAGCGATTTTTTAGTTGAGAGTCATAGACCGATAAACAGTCTTGAATGACTGGAGCATGTCCTTGAATTCGGAGGACACGGAGTTGATCTTGTCCAGAAAGCAGAGGACAAGACGGAGGAGAGAGATCGAGAAACACCCGAGGTGGAAGCACCACCAGGTGGAGGGAGAGAGAGATGGGTTTCTTTCGAGTCCGAGGGGAAGTAGGCCTCGGCTCCGAGTTGTGAACCCGGACTCGAGGTTTAACTTCCCGGAACCCATACCCCGGAGTTCCTTTTACCAACCACAATCGCAGCCTTCGAGACTGCATTTAGGTTAGAAGGAAAGGGAACTTTAAATTGTTTAAAAACAAGGGTGAGAAGAGCACCGAAAGGAAGAGGGGTGTTCTTCTTATTTTGAAGTTGAGCTGGCACAAGCAACCATCCGCTCAATTATTGAAGGAAAGAGGTCTACTTTGTAGTCCTCAAGAATGTCAAAAAGAGCTTTGAGGTGCTTGGAGTTGGGGTTCTCCTTGCTAGAATGCCGAGAGAAGAAGGTTCTCATCAGCAGAAGCTACGTAAGCCCGGCTTCGACTTCAACCGAGTCACGTAAAAGTTCTTTCTGGACCTGTGGAGCTCTTTGGCATATTTTTCAAAGAAGTCATCAGCGACTTCAGTGAAAGGAATGGGGTTGCTATTCAAGAAGAGAGAAGAAACTTTGAACAAGCGATGGAGGAGAGAAAGGTTGATGCGAACCGTGATGTTCGTAACCCTAGAGGTTAGGACAACTTCGTAGTAGGAGAGGTTGGAGTAAAACTCGTAAAAGAGTTCAGGATAAATAAACTCGCTGAAGCAAAGAAAGTAGTACACCCGGTGTTTGGATGTGAGCCAACCAGGAAAATTTGGTGGTTGGGAAGAATTTGTCATCCAAGTGTGTAGTGCTCGGGTGACAATAGGTTTTGAGGAAGAAGTTCCTTCCTAGCTTTGAGTGCGGGGCTTCTTGAAGGAAGACGCACGAAAGTCGTGGTGGTTACCTCTCTTAGTCATTTTGGAAAGAAGAAGGAGAGAGATGATATCTGGAGAAAGAGTCGAAGAGAATGTCGACGAGAAGAAAAAGAAAAGAGTAGAAGAAAGAGGTTGAGAGCAAACAAACTTACTCGAGATGAACCTTGCGTCGACGATGAATACCTTAGGGCACTCGTAGACGAAGGAGGCTTGCGCGAGAAGTTTTTTGAAATCGAGAGAGGGAGTAAAATATTTGAGAGGTACCGAGAAGAAGAAGAATAGGTGCTAAATATATATATAGAGAGAAACGTCCTTCACCATAACGCCGTTTGAACTTCCGTTCGACTTGACGCCTTCAACGAGACACTTGCGACCGGTGTGACGGTTCTTCTTCAACGGTTTGAATTGAACGGGTTTGAAATCTAACGGTTAGCGACTCGATTACGTAACCCGAGTGAGAAAAAAGTTTTAAGAAAAATTCTGAAACTCTCCACTTGTCTAGAAATGATCCAAGAAGTTTATGTCCAGTTTTTCTCAACGTCCGAGTCTAACTCGACTTAGTTCCGAGTGACTACAACTCGGAAAATAACTACCAGCTTAGTATCACGAAATCAACTCGAACTAATGGTTATTCAAGAAAACTAAGCAGATAACACATAAGCATGCAAGGCAATTAATACATAGAAAGACACATAATCATGCGTTTAACATGCCAAGCTCATTCCTAATGAAACAAAACCGATCTTCACCAAGAGGCTTAGTAAAGATATCAGCTAATTGCAGATTAGTAGGAATGAATTCAAGCTCGATATCTCCTTTCTCGAATGATCTCGTAAGAAGTGATACCCGACCTCAATGTGCTTCGTTTTGGAGTGCTCGAACCGGGTTTTTGGTGATGCTAATCGCACTTTGATTGTCACACTTGATTATCACCGATTTAAAGTCAAGTCCCGGATCTCTCAAGTGTTGTTTTATCCATACGATCCGTGCACAGCATGCTCCAGCAGCAATGTAATCAGCTTCAGCAGTTGATAGAGCTACGGAGTTTTGCTTCTTTGAGTGCCAGGTGATTAGGGATTGACCCGAAACCGGCAAGCTCAAGATGTGCTCTTTCTATCAACCTTATATCCTACATAATCCGCGTCTAAGTACCCGATGAGGGTCGGCTCCGAGTCTCTTGAGTACCGGAGACCTAAATTCCGAGTTCCTGCGAGATATCCGAAGATTCTCTTCACCGCAGTGAGATGTGATTCTTTGGGATTAGCTTGAAATCTTACACATAAACACACGCTAAACATGATATCCGGCCGGCTTGAAGTAAGATAGAGCAAAGTTCCAATCATACCTCGATAAAGTTTTTGATCTATTGCTTTACCTTTTTCGTCCGAGTCAAGTTTTATATCTGTCGCTCATTGGTGTAGATGCATGCTTCACATCTTAGAGTTTGTATTTCTTCAGCAGCTCCTTGGTATACTTCGATAGATGGACATAGATTCCATCTTTGTCTTGTTTGATTTGTAAACCAAGGAAGAAATTGAGTTCTCCCATCATACTCATTTGGAATTCCCGACTCATTAACTCGTAAAATTCTTGGCACAGATTTTCATTAGTTGCTCCAAAAACAATATCATCAACGTAAATCGAATAATGAGAAAATCTTTTCCCTTGGTTTTAATTAAGAGAGTCTTGTCAATCCGACCTCTTTTAAAATCGTTTAGAACCAAGAAACTGCTCAGTCTTTCGTACGAAGCTCGGGGAGCTTGTTTAAGACCATATAGAGCTTTTTGAAGTCCGAAAACATGGTTTGGAAATTCTGAGTTTTCAAACCCGGGAGGTTGCTGGACATAGACTTCCTCTTCAATGAAACTATTGAGAAATGCACACTTAACATCCATCTCGATATAATTTGATGTTCCTGCTAGATGAAAATGCCAACAAGATTCTAATGGCCTCAATTCGGCAACAAGTGCAAAGGTTTCCCCACAATCAATCCCTTCTTCTTGATTGTATCCTCGAGCCACAAGTCTAGCCTTGTTTCGACCACTATCCTACCTTCATCCAGTTTGTTTTTGAAAACCCATTTGGTTCCTATGACTGGGTGGTTGGATGGTCGTTTGGTCGAGTCCGGACTTGGTTTCTTTCGGATTGATCAAGCTCCTCTTACATGGCCTCTACCCATTCAGGTTCATTAAGGGCCTCTAGTGCATTTTTGGGTTCTCGTTAGTGAAATGAATGCAGTGAATGCACAAAGATTTTGGAGAGAGGAACAAGTTCTTACCCCACTGTTGATATCGAGAGTATGTTCTCTAGTGGATGACTAGAGGTGAACTTGAATGCGTTACCTGTTCTCCGATTCACCGGATTTGTGGGCTGAATTGGCTGATCTCGAGGTGTTTGTTTTGAGTTGGCTTGTTACTCGGTTTCTCCTTCAACATTCTGAGCTGACTCTCGAGCTGTCTCATTCCGAGTCACTTCATTCCGAGTGACATCATTCCGAGCCGACTGAGGTTGAGTCTTTGGAAACTCAGGTTCATCTTCTTCTCTACTGAGCTTCAAATCCGAGTATGAAGACTCACTTAGTTTATCCTGTTCAATCTCATCAAAAACAACATGGATACTCTCTTCCACCTTGTTAGTCCTTTTGTTAAAGATGCGATAAGCTTTACTATGTAAGGAGTAACCAAGAAAAATACTTTCATCCGACCGAGCATCAAACTTGGTCAGATGATCCTTACCGTTGTTGTGGACAAAGCACTTGCATCCAAAGGGCTTAAAATATGAAATGTTTGGCTTCTTCCCTTTGTAGAGCTCGTAAGGTGTTTTCTTCAGAATTGGTCCGATGAGGCCTCTATTCAGCGTATAGTTTGCGAGTGTTGATCGCCTCAGCCCGTAAATAGTAGGAAAGATCGTGTTCGATCATCATAGTCTTAGCTATCTCTTCAAGGCTTCGGTTCTTTCTCTCAAAAACTCCATTTTGTTGTGGAGTCCTTGGTGCTGAAAAGTTGTGAGAGATGCCATTCTAGTCGCAGAACTCCGAGAATTCCGAGTAGTCGAACTCCCTTCCATGGTCGGCTTGAATCCTTTGGATCCGAGTCCGAGACTCAACTTGAATTTTTCTACAGAGCTTGCTGAATTCCTTGAATGCTTCATTTTTGTGCTTGAGAAAACACACCCGGGTAAATCACGAATAATCATCAATAATGACAAGTATATAAGATTTACCTCCAAGGCTCTTTACAGGGATTTCACCACACGGATCCATATGCAGTAATTCCAAGCACCTTGGATGTGGAAACAGATCTTCAGAGATTTGAATGAGGATCCGACCTGTTTCCCTCTTGTGCATGCTTCACAAACTTTATCTTTGGCGAAAGCACAGTTTGGCAAACCCCGACTAGGCCATGAGCCGATAACTTTTTAATCGTATGCATGCATATATGGCCTAATCTACGATGCCATTTCCATGAATCATCAATGAGGGATGCTTTCAAGCATGATAGGTTCTGACTTGGGTCAGACAGAGGGATGATGTAAGTATTACCCGATCTCTTACCCGAGAGCTTGATCTCCTTGGTGGTCTTGTCGGAGATATAACACTTAGATTGTGTAAATCTTACCTCTTGACCTTTGTCGCATAATTGTGAGATGCTCGAGCAGATTATATTTTAGTCCTTTGACAAGGTAGACTGGATCGACCAAATTGCTTCCATTTCCAATCTTGCCAATCCCAACTATCTTACCTTTGCTGTCATCTCCAAAGGTAACCTTACCTCCTTTGTATGCTTCTAGCTCGGAAAAGAGTCCTTGGTCACGTGACATGTGTCATGAGCATCCGCTGTCCGGTACCAATGTCCTTTTGACCTCTTCGAGTGACTCCGCAAGATAGAGAGAAACTAACCTTTCTCACTTCCTCTAACGAACCCAAGTAACATTTCTTACTGTGGTCCCTTTCTGAGGAAGAAGGCTTTTGGAACCCAGATTTGTATAATTTTGCGTTTAGTCCGACTCCGAGACCTTCGTTTCAAGGGCTGAGTCCGTGTCTCCCTTTTCTTAACGGATTTTCTTTTTGAAAGAGAAGGGGTGGCTTTCTTCGAAGGCTTGTCCGGGCTTAGTCCTTCTCTTATTCGTATGAATGGGACCGTGCTCAGCCTTTTTGAACTTTACAGCTCTCGTATCCTTCTTGAAGAGATCCGTGTAGGAATTTGATTCCTCCACTTCATTAAAACCAAGCCCTTCTTTTCGAAAGAGACACATTGGGCTCCTAAAAGCATGTCAAGGTTTTTCGACCTTGAGTAAATTTTAAAACAAGAGCCTAAGACTCGTTGAGCTTCTCTTTAAGTTGCTTATTCTCTCTTCCGAGTGACTCGGACTCGTCTCATTGGATTGAGCACTTGTCTTGAGTTTTCCGAGAGTTAGTCTCAGCTTTTCTAATTCATTTTTCAAAGTTATGCTTTCGAGTGGAGAGTGACTTAAGTTGCTCCTTGAATCGAGAAGCGTCGAGTTAGACTTCTTTTCCAAAGTAAAGATATATTTAGCTAATCAACTTTGGAAAATTTAAGAAAGTATTCGATTACCTCCCGAGGATTTGATTCCTCATTGTCCGAGTCCGACTCGCTTCGAGTCGAGTGAGTGCCATCGGACACTTTGAGTCGTCCGAATCCTCGTCGTCTTCGATGAGTGCTCATCGCTCCATGTGGCCATCATGGCCCTCTTCTTCTTTTTGTCCCTTTTTCTCTTGGGACAATCTTTGACTATGTGGTCCTTGCTACCACATTCAAAACAACCAAAACTTTTAGTCAAAGATAATTTAGAAGGAGAAGAATACTTACCTTTTGGTCCTTCTTGTCTTTTTGTAGTAGTCTTCTTTTGACTTCTTGTCCCATCGTTTGTGCTTCATTATTTTCTTGAAGCCTCTGGCAATAAGTGCCATGGGATCTTCTTCCGAGTCGGAGGAACTCAGATTTTCTTCTCGGGTTTCTAAGGCCTTCGACGCAGTATTCCTTTTTGTGCTAGCCTCGGCATCCTCCTCTTCTAGGTGGATTTCGTGAGTGAGAAGTTTTCCGATCAGCTCGTCCGGTTTCAGCTGTGCTAGATTCCGAGCCTCCTCTATCGCAGTCACCTTAGGACCCCATCTTCTTTTGGGTAGGCTTTTGAGAATTTTTCGGCACATTTCTTCATGAGAAATCTTCTTTCCCGGAGATTTGAGATTGTTGGTAATCTCATTGAAGCGAATGAACATCCGAGTGATGTTCTCCTCTCGGCTCCATTTTGAAAAGCTCATACTTATGAAGATACTGACCGATCTTTGCTTGTCTCACCCGGCTTATGCCTTCATAAGTGTTGACTAATGTGTCCCATACTTGTTTGGTAGAGTCGCGAGCGGAGACTCGATTATATTCCTCTCGAGCTTATGGCGCACATAAGGATGTTCATTGCTTTGAAGTTCTTCCCGAACTTCTCTCGCTTCTCCAGTGAAAACTTGGCCTTTGTCTTAGTAACGAGTCCGAGTTCTTCTTCCTTCATAGGAGTATAGTTACCTTTTTATATGATGTCCCGGACATCTTCATCATGATTCAGATGGAAACACTCCATAAGTTTCTTCCAGAGTGTACGAAATTCGACCCTTTGAATTTAGGTGGTCCGTTGGAAGATCTTCCTTCATCGAACTCTCTATTGTGTTGAGCCATATGATCTTTAGACCTTTGGACTGTTAGATCCTTTCGGAAAGGCTAGGCTTTGATACCAATTGAAGGTTTGCTCGTGGAGAGGCAAAGTCACCCTAGAGGGGGTGAATAGGGTGATGAAGAATTTACGAGAAAATCAAATTCTTTTGCTCGGAATAGAAGTAGAAATAGATTCCGAGTCTATATGAGGGTCGGAAAATATGAACTCGGAATATGGGTTCGAGATAGAATCGAAGAGAAAAGACAATCTGAGTCTAGAATGAACTCCGAAAGTAAACACTCGGAGATTTACGTGGAAACCCTCCCGGGGCAGAAAACCACGGACCGTGCTAATCCAAGCACGAAGTCAAATCCACTATTTTGAGTCCACAAAATATCGTGAACTTGATCTGGACCCGAGTTGCTCCCTTATACAACTCTTACAGGATTTTCCTAAACTCGAAGTTCCTTTATCCGATCTAGTACTTCCTAGCTGAGATAACCCTTACAGCTAGGGACAACTAAGCTAAGTTAACCCTTACGACTTAGTCAAGGGATCCTTACTCGAAAGTAAGATGAGTGTTTTTGTAACTACGTACAAGATCTTACAACTCGGAATATAAAGAATTACAGAGTAGGAGTTGTTAGTTTGAAGACTAAGAATGAGTACAATAACTTTGCTCAAGTGTATTAATAATATGTATGACTTTCTATGTTTGTGTTCTTTTCTTCTTGCTGTCTACTTGTCTTCAAGTCTTGTACGATGGCTTCCTTTTATAGATGACCGGGCAAGGTAGCCATTATGTCTATCTTCTAGTTGGAAGTCCGTTGTGACCGTGCTTAAGAGATTTTCTAAGTCATTCGGAAAATGTCCGTTGAAATATAAACGTTGAAGTAACGGTCCTTGGCTTCTTGGGAAGTCCCAAAACTACCGGTGTAGTCCGAAAAGTGAGGTGGAAACCACCGTTGAGTATGGCGTTTCGGACTTCCGGTTTGGAAGCCGACGACTTCGACGCAGTGTATGGGGCTTTGACTAGAAGCGGAAAAGGCTCCTTTTGGCTGGTGATTTTGACATTTGAAGCCAGGTTGCTTTTGCAGCTTAAGAAGTCATGATTGCTTCGAACAAATAATCTACAAAAGCAAATCAACTTTGGTTCTCAAAGTATAAAATACTTTGGTCCAAGGTTAGACGCATAAAATAATCAAGCAATAATTATCCGAGTCGGAAACGAATAGGAATTTTCCGAGTCTAACAACTCAAAATTCCATCTCGGTTGTACTAGAACATATTCAAGTCGGATAAAGAATATCGAGTGAATGAACTTGATACATGCAGATACGTCCGAGTGATATATGTGACTCGGAATTAAAGTATGCGATCCGAGTCAATCGAGAGATAGCGAGAATAATATGAAAATACACAAAGTAGATGATCTATCACTTAGAAAATATTCTAAGATGCATGGAATGACTTAAAATCAAAACTTTAACAGAGATAGACTCTATATAAATCCGATTCCTAGAAGGAACTCGAAATGACTCGTGCGAGTCCGACTCTACGGACCGACTCGAAACCAATATAGGAACAGTCTGAGTCTTCAGTTTGTTTAAGGACCATTGTTAAAATGAGTTGTTAAATGGACCATAGACAACAATTCTTTTTAAAAATTGTTGTTAAAAGTTTCTCACAATGATTCCTAAAAGAATCGTCATAGGTCTTAATGACTTGGATTATTAACAACGGTTCTTTGTAGGAACTGTTGTTATAGGTCCAATAAACACTACTCCGAAGCCACTTTTAACTATGGTTAAAAACGACATTTAACGATGGTTAGCAGGCGTCGTGTATTTGGGCTTCGTTGTATGTAGCATTTTTAACTACGGTTTAACAACCGTCATAACAGTCATCTCTAACGAGGATTTTCATGAAAAGCCTGTTGTCCGAGGTACCTATATGACAACGGTTTTCCAAAGAGAACCGTTGTCATATATTTACATATGACTACGGTTCTCTTTGACAAAGAGTCATCATAGGTCCTGCCTAGAAAGCCAAATTTGTTTAGGCTTATGACGACGGCTCTAATGTAAGAACTGTCGTAATAGGTCTTTATTTTTTAATAGTTTTTTTATTTTTTTCCTTCCCTCTATACAAAATATACTCCAAAATACATCACAATTGATACAAGAACGAACCAAGTAGCCTCAATTTTCAAACATACATACAAGAATTTTCAATAATACAAGAATTTTCAACTTACTACAACCACAACAAAGTTTCATATGAAAAAGTTCGCAACATAATTCCATATTTCACATTTAAAGTTCGAGCAAAGAATATATATTACAATTTCTTGTTTGGAGTTGTTGCAGAGGTAGCCTGGACAACATAATTACATCATATTTGAACTCCAAACAAGCAATATACTCATAAAAACATAATACCACATGTCTCTTCTTGAAAAATTAAGGAACACAAACAGGACATCTTACCAACAATACTTACATCCTTTGTCATTGTCCCAAACTGATGCTCCTCATGTACTTCCTTAGCTTGGAGTTTGTAAAGGGGGTAGACTGGACAATAAGCGGGAAGTGAGATTAGCTTACTAGATGGTATGCTCTTATTTTGCTTCTTGGAGTTCGTGTAGGGGTAGAGGTTGTTCTACAACATAAAAACCGAGGAAAACATTACAATTATTCACAAGAAACATTTCAAGAATTCACAAGAAACATTACAATTATTCACAAGAAATATTACAAGAAATATTACCTAAATGATGTCCCTCATCGAATGAAGATCTTCTACCCTTCTAATTGGACAACTTATAGTCCTTATTTTGATCCTCATCAAACAAAATCATTTGTCTTGCTTGGGATGCCATAATGAATTAATCCCCTTTAGGCCCTTCTCTTGTGAGATCAACCATCGTGAATCCCATCTCAACAACTCGGACACCATTGTTATTGTCGGCCCATTTGCACCGGAAAATGGGCTCACGAAGTTAACATTGTCTAGCTCCCATATATCCTCAATGACATCGTAATATGCCATTTTAGGTACACGGGATTTTTGTCCTTGGAGTTAGACACATGAAGTGCATGAGCCTCCAATGTGACCCCACGATTTTGCGAGGTGCTTCTATTATCCTTGCTATTTGTGTAGAAAGAGTATCCATTGATGTCATACCCATGGTCGGATATGACTTCAAACTGCGGCCCTCTAGCCAAGCCGACTAATGTTTGCTAGATATGTTCTCGTGATTCTTCCATTTGGCTAATGATCGCACTATCTCTCGAACCGGTTGACAAATGTGCAATTCGATAAGTCAGTACCCATGTATCATTTTTCCTCGCATCTGTCTCCTTATGAGGGATTTCTGCTCATCAATCAATGGCTGCACTTCATCGCAATTTTGTAGAATATAAAGATATGCTTCATCCATCATATCTCGATCGATTGTTAGAACTGTTGGCCCCAGCTTCCCTGCCCACCGATCTTCCCCATAAATCGATGTTTGGGAATACCCACTTCTTCCAATAGGTAGTATTCACAGCAAAACTCGACACACTCCTCAGCTGTGTATGCCTCAACAATACATGCTTTCGGTCGGTACAAATTTCTAACATACCGTTTGAGAATTTTCATAAAATGTTCAAAAGGGTACATCCATCGATAAAAAATCGGGCCAAAGAATAGCACTTCTCTCATCAAATGGACAACGAGGTGCACAATGACATCAAAAAAGAAGGTGGGAAGTACATATGAAGTTAGCACAACTTAACGATCACGCCACATTGAAGATCATCCAATTTCTCCAAGTCAACGACTTTACTACATATGGCATAAAAAGAAGCAAAGTCTTGTGATCGCATGTCTAACATGTTTTGGCATCACGGCTCGGATAGCAACTGGCAGTATTTGTTGCATCAAAGCATGACAATCGTGAGATTTAGGACCGATTAGTCAATAATTAGACATCGAAACGAGTTTATCGATGTTTGAAGAATATCCCGGTGGCACTTTGAGTTTCTTGAATGTCTCACACAAACGTTGTTTTTCCCTTCTACTCAATATGTAAGATGCTAGAGGCAAATATGTTCTCTTTCCCTTTGGTTGTGGTGCTAATTCCTCACGTATTCTCATTTCACATATATCGAATCGTGATTTCTCTCCATCCTTGGTCTTCCCGGTATGTTAAGAAGAGTTCCACCGAGACTTTCACCGATGTTTTTCTCTATATGCATTACATCAAGACTATGTCGCACATACATCTTTTTCTAATATGGAAGATCAAAAAATATTGATATCTTTTTCCACACACCGTTTTTGGAATGACGTCGGTATGGCTTGCCGAACTCTACATTAAGATCCTTCACTTGCTTATATATTTGATGTCCTGTTAATAGAATTGGAGCGAGAATCCATCTCGATTTTACCATTGAAAGCCTTTTTTCCATACCATATTGATGGGAAAAGGAAAAAAACTTTTGGTGTTCGAGATAGGCCGTCTTTTCTCTCGTGCTTGAGTTGATAGGATCAAGTACCCTTTGCATAAATGGGGCATGCCTTTTGGCCTTTGACGGTGTATCCGGACAAGTTTCCGTATGCAAGGAAGTCATTGATTATGGTGAAGATCATACATCGCAATGTAAATTACTCTTGACGGTATGCACCATAAACTAATGCACCTTCATCCCACATAAGCTTGAAATCTTCAATAAGAGGCGCCAAGTAAGCATCTATATCATTTCCTACTGTTTAGACCCGTAAATGAGCATTGACAACATAATGTACTTGCGTTTCATACACAACGACGACGATAGGTTGTAGATAGCCAAAAGAATGGGCCAACAATTGTGCTTGCTACTTAGGTCACCGTGGGGGTTTATTTCGTCCGTACAAAGACTAAGACGTAGATTCCGTGCTTCCCTACCAAATTCGGGAACAGTGAATTGATCTTCTTCCATTGAAGAGAATCGGCAAGGTGACATATCTTGTCATCACGGACTCTTCCGTCGGCATGCCACATCAAATTCTTTGCATCGATTGCACTTGAAAAAAGCGTTTAAACCTCAGTATTATTGACAAGTACCACAACACCTTTGTGGGAGGTCCCTCAACACTCTCTCCATAGATATTTTTCATTTTGTGTCGAGGTACAACACACTTAGGACATTCGTGTTTATGTGCATGTTCTTTTCGGTACAATATGCAATCGTTAGGGCAGGCATGTATCTTCTTATACCCCATGGCCATAGGACACAACATATTCTTCGCCTCATATGTACAGTTGGGAAGGAGATTGCCTTACGGGAGTATATCTCTCGGAATAACCAAGCAAGTCCGTGAAACTTTTGTCACTCCGACCATTAACCGTTTTCAAGTTCATCAACCTCAACACAACCGATAAACGGGTATATTTATCACACCTCGGGTAAAGAGGCTTCTTCGAATCGGCTAACAATTGCTCTACTACGTATGCTTGATCGACTAAATCACGTTCTACTCCACGAACTGGATCTTCGGTCGATCTTCTAATTCCATACTACTGCTGGCTTTATTTTCATCATACCCTTCATCTTCTTCTCACACGAGTACATTCACGGACTCTAGTTCCCCATGCCATACCTACACCTTATAAGTTTTATCAAACCCATAATGATATCGGTGACCTTTTACAACCTTAGGGAGGAATCTTGAGGAGTTGAAACACCTTAAACACGAACGAGAATATGGATTGTTCTTCGAATTTGGCGGCCTGTTCAACGACAATCTCTAGAAAGTTGTTAACACCATCACGATATTCTACACTCCTCCTATCGCTATAAACCCAAGCTCGATCCATACCATATCCATTAACTTGAGAAGCAATTCACTACATATAGTTTTCGAAATACATACTTATTATGCACAAATAATATGACATGAGGCTAAGATCCTTCTACGGGGATAGATGGTCCTAAACTCATTCAAGAATAATATAACCCTAGACCATGTAGCAAAATCTTATGGCAGCATTTCTCCTTAGTTCTTCAAGTACACCATCTGAAAACGTATTGGCTAATGTGTATATCCTTACTTAATTGTATGGTAATAGAAGTAAAGATACACACATCAAACCCATTGTCATCATAATTGCACCGAAGAACGAGAGGGAAAATGAGCACCGTGATATCTTGTCAAATTTATGATGAGATTATAATAGCCACACAACCTATTATCATATCATTCTCAAACTGTCCAACACGAACAATTCAAAAACCTATACATACCAACCTAATATCCTAAACGCTATACGCACATTTATACATATACCGCGACCTAGGATAACTTGTGATGTACGAGATGTTTGAATGAGTTCTCTAAGCTTATGAAATGCATATGATAATTTAATGAAGCATGCCATTAATCGAATTATATGAAAAACAATAAAGCCCTATATCAAAATTATCTTTCTATTTCTCTAAAACCCTAAACAAATTTGGATGCACTCTTTCGATTTACCATCATTAACTATCATTCTATTTCCCTATAAATTACATCCTAAAATCCTATACCCATTTCTCAAAATCTCTAACATCTCACAAATTTCCAAATTAATAAACTAGACGAATGTTACTCACATTGTTAACATTCACACATTCTCAATATTCAACATTTTTCAACAAAGCTTCAACATTTCAACAATCTCAAACATTTACTCATATTCTCAACATTCACGTCATTACCCCAAATATGTTCACCAATTAATTATATTAAATCTTGTAAATAAATTAAAGAAAAAAAAAGAAAGGATAAAGATTCATACCGTAATAACGAGGAAAACAACGACAACAACGAATGACGAAGCCAACAGGACAATGAAGGAGGAAAACAATGGTGACAATGGCGACAACGGTGACAAACATAACCAATACTACGACAGCTACAAGAAAAAGGAGAGAAGATGAGTGAGCGAAAACAAAAATTAAACAACAAGAGGAATAACGACGTTGATTAGTTACCAGTGACTCCGAGCGGATCTAGATCTAAGTTGTTGACGAAAGTGAACGATGGAGAATAACAGATAATAGCTTCTTTCAACAAGGCCGAGAGTAGATAGCAGATAAAGTGGTTGTGGAAATAGCAGGTATGTTCTAGGGTTTTTTTAGATATGTTCTTAAAAGTCATTAGACGACGATTCTTCCACGTAACCGTCGCCATATGTTGCATAAGACGACGGTTCAAAGAAATCAACCATCATCTAAAAATAGCTCACATAAATGAATGCTTGTAGATGATTTCAATTACCAAAAACTTAATCCTTCTCTAAGGATCTCTTTTGAGGAGATTGAACGAGAGTTTGATAGAAAATTTCGGGCTTGTATTTCTTGAATACTTCTAGAAGACAATTTTTTTAGTGTAGCTTTGACATAGAACAATAACCTTGTCCGTAGAAATATTCAAGATACAAGCCTGAATTTGTGTATCAACCTCTCTTTGAATCTTCCCCGAAGAGATCTTAGAAGAAGGATCGAGCTTTGGAAACTAAAATTTTCTTTAAGTATTCATGGTTGTTCTCTGATTCTTCTATGGATTACTTCCTGTCAAGGCTTGCTCCTCCGCAATCGAAGTGCATAATATTAAAACATAAAACTAAAAATAAAAATGGAAGATAAAAGGAGAAAAAAATAAGGCGATTATAATAGCAACATTCACTTATATATAGGTGAGAAAACCCTAAAAATGAGGTAGTGGCAAAAACTTGGAACTTCATTGGATGGAGTTTGCTCATGAATTGGGTAGGGGTAATAAAAATTACTTACTTGACATATGACAGCGGTTCTTCTCAAGGAAAAGACTTATGACCATGTTTCTTCTAAAAGAACCGTTGTTAAAAGACTATGACTACATTTTCTTCAAGGAACCGTTGTTAAAAGAATATGACTAAAATTCTTCGAGGGAACTGTTGTCAAAAGAAGACATATGAATATTAATCTTTTTTAACAACCATTGCCATAGGTAATTTTTTTTCTGCTCTCCTCAATTTGCTTCGAGCTTTCATTCTATTCATGTTTTCCAGGAAGAGACCTAGTAGACTTGTCTAGGTGCATTCATAGAAAACACGAGGACAATGAAGGCTCTAAAGCAAATTGAGGAAGGGTAGAAAAAAGGTTAGACGATATAAAGCATCTTATTTATAGAAAAATACATATTCATGTAAATACATCAAACCATATAAATACAACAAATCAAAACATGTAAACAG
This sequence comes from Talinum fruticosum, assembly GCA_021018815.1. Lineage (NCBI taxonomy): Eukaryota > Viridiplantae > Streptophyta > Magnoliopsida > Caryophyllales > Talinaceae > Talinum > Talinum fruticosum. The sequence continues at coordinate 1,020,515 of JAITYX010000122.1, read as the reverse complement.
ATCACTTAATAAGGCGGTGGCAAGAACTCTAAAAAGAACTCCGGAAGTTGGTTATAGTTGCTCCACTCATTGCCGACATCAAGTAAAAGGCGAGGAAAAACTCCGGAAGTTCACTTTTAACGAAGTTAAATGAAGGCGGCGTAAGAACTCATTTTCACTTAGAAGATATGAGAATAAAAATTAGACGGTGGAAATGATAACAATAGCCATGACTTATATACTTGTGAGAACCTTAAAAATGAGGCGATGGCAAAAAATGGAAGTGGGTTATTCAGGTAGTTTCAATTTTGCTTATGAATTGGGTAGGGTAAAAAATTACTCTCCTATGATAACGGTCCTTGTTACATAACCGTTGCTAAAGACATATGACAATGGTTCTTTGCTAAGAACCATTATCATAAGTAACCTTTTTCTGCCTTTAAAGCCTCAATTTCCTTCAAAGCTTCCACTCTCTTCATGTTTCTAAAGGTACCTAGATAAGTGTGGGAATCATCAAAGTTTTGTACTTATGAGTGAATTCCATACTTCTTATGAGTGCCACACTTTGAGATATATAGGACATTACAATGTTAACTCTTTGTCTTTTACATCTCCTAAGATTTAACATTTTAAAAAGAATTGCGGCACTCGTAAGAAATATATAATTCCCAAGCACTCATAAATAAAGAATTTAGATGATTACCATGCTTGTCTAGGTACCTTTATTGAAAACATTGAGACAATGAAAGATTTGAAGTAAATTGAGGATTTAAGGGCAGAAAAAATGTTAGAGAGTATAATCATATCATCTATAGAAAAATACATCCATCTAAATACATCAAAGCATCTAAATACAACAAATTAAAGCATCTAAATACATCAAAGCATCTAAATACAATCACTTATTTCAACCATGAATGCAGGAAATGCAAGAATCATTTAAATATATCTAAGTATATAAATACATGATTTCATAGACATTCTTGCAGTTCTCCACTCATTCCGACATAAGTGATGTATTTAGAAGAAAGTGGATGATAAAGTCCTATTACAACAGCTTTTTGTTGTAACTGTTGTTAAAGACATAACAAAAATTCTTATAAAATAACCGTTGTTAAAAAGGGCTCAATTTGATTCAAAGGCTTCTAGTTTATTCATGTTTTTAGTAAAGGTACCTACAAGAATTTTGTACTTTTGAGTGGTTGGGGAAAACGTTAACTCTTTTAACAACGGTTCTTTATAGGAACCATTGTCATAGGTTAGTGGCATCGTTTACGGAGGCAAAAACTTTGACAAGGAGTATTCTATGGAAGAATTGGCGAACAACCATGAATGGTTGATGAAGGTTTTAGTAACTAAAATCTTCTTTAAGAATTCATGGTTGTTCTCTAATTCATCTACGGAACTCCCCGACAAGGCTTTCTCCTCCGCAATTGACACGATTGTATATGTTAAAATAGATAATTGAAGTGAATTAAAACATCTAAATACATCAAAGCATCTAAATACATCACCTAATGTCAATAAAGAGTGGAGGAAATGCAAGAATCATCTGAATACATCAAAGTATCTAAATACATGATTTCATAGACCACAACTTTGAAGGTTTATAGAAAGATAATTATTGTGAAACTTATTGACATCAAGAGATAGAAAGTTTGGGAACTCAAAATTGTGAGGAGGAGCGAGGAGGATGGTGAGCACTAAAGCTCAAGAATGGGTGGATGGAATTTTTTCAAGACCATGATGATTTGTGTGTAGTTGATTCGTGGTTTTTGGGCTAAATGGCAACATTGTCTTCCACCATGTTTCCTTGTCCGATTGTAATGGTACTCTCTCTCTCTGTCTCCCCTTAAGTAAGTGTTTCATAAGGTGCAATCAATTCTATGTTTCCTAACTCCATTCGTTGAGTTTCGGATTCTAAGTGAAGTGGTCTAGAAACAAATTTTACTAAGGAAAAGATAAAAGAGAAAGTGGTGGATGAAGGTGGCGTAGGGTTAAAAAGTAGATGCTGAAAGCGAGGGCCTAACTTATCTATCTATAAAAAGACGGAGTTTCAATAACAACGATTGTACATAAGAACCATTGTTAAAGGTGCAGTTTACATATGCCTATGACAATGGTTCTTGTTAAGGAACCATTGTTAAATGACAATGGTTTTTATCAAGGAACCATTTTTAAAAAGTGTAATATATTTCTATGTCACTTTGTAAGGATCCATAAACTCAATGAATAAAGATAGGATTTTCACTCCTTGCAATCTTAAGGTGCCAAGTGTTCTCTCTTTCAAAATAGGATATTTCCCGACCAACAATAATCACCTCCAAAACTAGCATCATCTCCATGATTGAGGCGATTAAGGATACTTTCTTCAGGTTCTACTCGACCAAGTATTCCTCAATCACCTCAAGCTAGGAGATGCTTTCAGGTTCGAACTCATTAATGCGGGTAAATATCCCGTCTTCAACGAGAGAAAGATTAACACGTCAAGATTGCGAGGAGGGAAAATTGCTAACTACATTCGTTGAGTTTCGAATTCTAAAACAAAGTGGTATAGAAACAGATTTTACTGAGGAAAAGATAAAAGAGAGACAGTGGTGGATGAAGGCGACTTAAGGTTTAAAAGAGAAAATGGATATGATAAAAGCATGCATGACTCATGTATTTATAAAAAAAATATGACTTTTAACAATGGTTCTTGTAAAGAACCGTTGTAATAGAGACCTTTAGACAATGGTTCCGCATAACAACCATTGTCATAGGTCCTTCATTTTTGAAATTTTATTATAAAGGAAATCCGTAGACAACGATTATTCGAGAGAATACTTGTAGTAGGATCTTTTTGACAACGATTTTGTCTAAGAACCATTGTCATAGGTCCTGCCTCGGATATGAAAAAAAAAGTAATTTATGTTGAAAAAATCGACATGCTATGGTTCCATATTTACGGTCTTTTTATAGTAACCTCGAGTACATTCTCACTCCTTTGTCTATAACAAATAGTCTCCCTCCCTATCACTCGCTTGCCGACTCCACCGCAGCCGCCCATCGTCTCTCAATTTCCTAACTCTTTCGACACGGAAACTTGATGGTAGCTCTATCTCTATGATTTTTTTCCCTGGAATTATTTCAAAAATTACTTCAATTTGTTCTTCGATTTGTTTATTGAATGTATTGGGTTCTTTAAGTTTGAGATTCATAGGCAAGACATTGATTTCATGGATGATTGGATTACGTGAAATATTAGTGAAATGGGAAGATATATGGGATTGTTGATTTTATGTGATTGGGAAGGTTGGAATTCTTGAAATGTACGAGTTGTATAACGACATGCTTATTTAGGTATTTTGTGATTATTTTACTTGCTAATATATACTTCTAAATAATATTTTTATGCATGTCATACTATTTAGCATAAATGTATGCATTTGTCATGTTTAGGGTGAGCTATGGATCGTAGGTGGGTTTATTATGATCGAATGATCGTAGATATTGAAATGATGCAAAATCAAATGATGAGTTCATTTTCTACCCTTATCAAAGATATTTTAACTCTTCAAAATGGAGGCCTAATATTGTAAAAAGTCACCTATTTTAGCATGGCTTTGACACATCTTACAAGTCTGTGCATATGGCATAGGGAAGAGGAGTGTTTGAATGACAACTTAAAAGAAGATGAAGGGCATGATGAGTATAAAGCTTATTTGGACGTAGAATAAAGAGTTAATGATTTGGTTCATGACGTGAAAGGTGATTTATTTGATCAAGCACATGTATTGGAGCGATTGTTAGCTGATTTAGAGAAGCCTTTGTTTCCGGGTTGTGAAAACTTTACTTGTTTATCGGATGCGTTAAGGTTGTTTAACCCGAGAGCGATTAATGACTGAAGTGACAAAAGTTTCACGGATTTATTCGGTGTGTTGAAAGATATAGTTCCAAAAGATAATGTACTTCCCAGCAGTATGCATGAGGCGAAGAGGATGCTATGTCCTATGGGCATAAGTTATACGAAGATACATGCAAGCCCTAACATATTGTACCGGAGAGAACACGCAGATAGACATAAATGTCCCAAATATGGTGTGCCTCGGTAGAAAATAAAAATATAGATTTTACGTTCCCTTAATTTGGTAGGGAGGCTAGGAATCTGTGTCTCGGTCTCTGCATAAATGGACTCAACCTGCATAGTGTCCTAAGTAACAAACACGAGTACTTGGCTAGTTCTATTGGTTATGTAAAATATACCTTCTTCGTTATATATGAAACGCAAGTACATTATGATGTCAATGTTGATTTCTAGCCCCAAATAGCCAAGAAATGATACAGATGTGTATTTGGTTCCTCTTATTAAAGATCTACAACTCTTTTGGGATGAAGGTGTTTCAGCTTTTTATGCATACTGTTAAGAGCAATTTTGGTTATGAGCTATGATATTCACAACGGTAAATGACTTCTTTGCATACGGGAACTTGTCCGGGTACACCGGAAAGGCAATTAGGCGTGCCCCATTTGTGGAGAATGTACTTCCTCTAGCCAGCTTAAGCATGGGAAGAAGACAACCTATCTCGAAAATCGAAAGTTTCTTCCCATGTCTCATCATTATCGGCAGAAAAAGACGTTCAATGGACGAGCCGAGATGGAATGTGCTCCACCTCTATTAATGGGACGACAAATTTATGAATAAGTTAAGGATATTGTAGTTTGGCAAGCCATACCATTGTCAATAGGAAATGAGTGTATGAAAAAGGAGATCAATATTTTTTAATCATCCATATTGAAAAGAGTTGCAAGTGAGACATAGCCTTGATGTGATACATGTTAAAAAAAAAAAAACATATCCGAAAGTATCATTTGCACTCTTTTGAATATATCGGGAAGACCAAGGACGGAGAGAAAGCAAGAGTGGACTTGCATGACATTGGAATACGTGAGGAATTAGCACCAAAAACAAAAGGGAAAAACCTTTTTGCCTCTAGCTTCCTACACACCAAGTAGAAGCGAAAAAAGTTTGTCTAAGACCTTGAAGAAACTCGCAGTACCACAGGGATATTCTTTAAACATTAGCCACCTCATTTCAATGTCTCGATTAGAAACTGGTTGGGTTCTTATGTCATAATTATCGTGCGTTGATGCAACAAGTGCTATTGGTGGCTATCCGCTCGGTGATACCAAAACATGTGAGGCATTCTATTACAAGACTTTACTTCTTCAATGCCATTTGCAAGCAACGTTAGTGATTTGTAGAAATTAGATGATCTTGAGACCGGCATTATCGTTACATTGTGCCAACTAAAGATGTACGTCCCACCTTGTTTTTTCGACATCATGGTGCACCTAGTGGTCTATTTGGTAAGAGAAGTGCACATCTATGGTTTGGTGTTTTATCGATGGATGTACCCATTTGAACAATATTATGAAAGTCCTGAAGCGTATGTTAGAAATCGGTTTCAATCAAAATGGTGTATTGTTGAGGCTTACATAGATGATGAGCATGTTGAGTTATGCTTTGAGTGCTACCCCCAAATGAAAGTTATTGGTATTCCTCAACATCGGCATATAGAGAAGTTCAATGGGAAGGGGAAATAGGGGAGAAAGTGCAAACGATTAGTCATGAAATGAGGGATCAAGTGCACCTTTATATCCTTCAGAAAGTGAAGAAGTACTTTAGAGAGCGATTATCTTTCCAATAGGCAAACTCATAGGAAGATGTCACCTACACATTAGTTGGCTTTGCTAGAGTGTATGACATGAATAGATTCTCTTTTTACACCAAAATGAAAGACAAGTATGAACACCATGTAAAATAGTGGGGGTTACATTAAAGGCTCATACACTTCATGTGTCGAGCTCTAAGGATAGAAATCCCTTGTAGCAAAAATGTTGTATTATAAAGTCACCGGGGATATTTGAGAGCTAGACTATATTGACTTCGAGAGCCCGTTTTTCGATGTAAATAACTTGATAATAACAACGGTGTTCAAGTTCATGAGTCGGAGTTCATGATGGTCAATCTTACAAGAGAAGGTCATGAAGTACATCAATTCATTATGGCATCCTAAGCAAGACAAGTGTTCTATATTGAGGACCCGACCGATGATTAGTCGTGTATTGTTCTTTAAGTAAAGAGGCACATTGTTGTTCGGGATGGGGAAGATATGAATAAGTTTATTGATAGGACCTCACCTTTCTCCTTAGGACTTTCTCTAAAAAATGAGGACGCATATTTTGAAGAAGTGTATTAAGATTTGATCATCAAGAAGGCACATATTTGAAGATTAGTCTAGGACGACAAGAAAGGATTAGTGGTGGTGTTTAAATGATAATGTACATGTTGTTTTCATTTATTATCCTTTTGTTTCCATATACTTAGTGGGACAATTTTACAAATTTTTGCATAATAATTTGTTCTGCAAATGGATTACTTTTTAAATGACAATGTATATGTAGAGGGAAGATGAAAAAAACAAAAATATTAATTCCTTAAAAAATATGTCACTACTATTACAAAAGTTCATATACTAAGAACCATTGTGGTAAATCACCTATGATAATGCTTCCTCATATGAACAATTGTTACAAGTGTCATGCATAGCAAACAGCCTTTGAGGTTGCTGCTTGCCACCATGGAGGCGACCATGGGGTGCCCGCACCCATGGGACAATTTCTATGATAACGGTTGTTTCAAGACATCGTTGTCATAAGTCTAACTTATAATAATGGTTGTTTGTAGCAGCTTGTTGTCATAAGTCCGGTTCAAAAAAAATTAAGATTTTTTACAATTTTTGCTTATGACAACAGTTTCTTTTTGAACCGTTGTCATAGTTTCCTTACGACAAGCTGTTCAATCATAAAACCGTTATCATAGGCCTTACTTATAATAACGTTCGTTTGTATCAACTGTTGTTAGGAGTCAGTTCTAAAATTTAAAAGAATATCCTCGCTCTTTTTGACAAATATTTTCGCTTGCTCTCTGCTCTCCTCTCACAAAAGCTAGTCTTACATTTCACTCACTCTCTGCTATCCTCTCTTACCTAGTGCCTTCGAAGAGGTCGCTTCCACCACCACCGCCACTGCCATCACCGTTGTCCTTCGCTATCGCCATCGCGGTCCCTATCCTGCATCTTTAATTGCCTCTCACTCTTTCTCTCTCTTTGCCGTTTCTTCTAGGTATCAAACTTGTCTCTCTCTTTTTGTTGTTCACTTTGAATTGTGAACATGTTAGACATTTTGAGATGTAGGTTTGGTAAATTATGAAAAATGATACAGGGAAAATTTTCATTTTTAAAGTTTACGGTTTACTATGAGCAATGATGACACTTGTCTCTCATTTTCTATATCCTTGTTCAAGTTACAACAGAGCAGTAAGGCACTTCCTCTATGTCTTTATCTATTGCTATGAACAAGACGAGGGGCCAACGCAGCTTATAAAAGTCTATTGTTGCTAAGTAATGTTCGGTTTGAAGACACCGAAAAAGCCATTAGTTAGGAGAAAGCTCAATTGAAAAGCTCAGTAGGTGCCACACCTTGCACCCACATGCCGATCACCTTCGATCACTAGCAAGAAGTACCGGACGCGATCAAAGAAAATGTTTGGACTTATGTCTCGATATACGTTACTTATACTAACGCTTATCTTATTAGTATACACGTATTAAGACTAATGCATGACGTTCTTGTGTTTCGAAAGCATTTTGGTAAGTAATGCACGAAAAATCCAACTGTTGGTGAAATCAAAGATGCTCTATCAAGTTGCAGAGTGATCGTTTACTACTAACTCGTTCCAAATTTATATATACAAAATAAAGGAGACCAAGTTAGTAGACAGACCATGGGAGTCTTACAACTTCATCAAGGAGGATGAACACAAGATGTTCGAAGAACACAGTCAATGTTGAAGATTTCCGGAAATTAAACATTTGTTCTTTGTTTTTCTTTTCCATATATAGTTGTATTTTAAAAACATTTATGGTTGATTTAACATTCGTTTTATTACTTTTTCTTGGAAGTATTGTTGTAATCTAAAAATGTGTGGCCGATACGCAATGGTGAATGAGAAGTTGTTCAACTGGAAGCTTGAACAACTTTAAAGTAAAGCCGGTGAAGGTGTCTTCATAAACCCTTCACATATTACTATCAACAGGGACAAGTTATAGGTCAAAGGAAGAAAGAGGAAAGATAACACCTTCCTCACACGGGAAACCGAATCTATTCTTCAGCGAATTATAAGTTTCATTAATAGTTAATTATGTTCATTCACGTAATGATAGTAGGAAATATCTAATGCTAATTTATTTCCTTCTTATGTGAGTCGTTGTCACAACAATCGACTTTCAAAGTTGACAACACCGTGAAAGACAAGCTAGCCTTGGAACTACAAAGAGATAAGCATCCCGATCGTGTTCAAGCCGTCGCGTGGCTATGTGGGGATTATTCAACACTTTGGGGATAGAAAGAAGCGCGACAGTAGTTCCACCTCAATCTATGTCTAGACACTCTTTTCCGAAATGAAAGACTAATTGGCAGTTGACATTTGATATCAAATGACGTACGAGGTGATGACCCTTTTCATGCAATAATTCTCTAAGATGGGCATGTCGATACCCAACTTAGAACACCTACATCGGGTAAAGCCGCATCACATACACCGACGAGCGGGAAAGCAAGCTCACCTGGTGATGATTTTGAATCAACGGACAAGGTACGATTTGGTATCTAATGCATGTTTTTCAGCTACATTTAAGTTTGAATGAATGCTTGATGTAGAACCCCAGCTTGCGACCTTTGAGTCAATGGTGTATATAATTTGGATATGTGGTCATTTTTGTTACATATGATTTGTTGAATTAGTTGTGTACTTTGGGTTGTTGTAGAAGTTCGACGTGTGGCGGTTGAGTGACTCGTAAATTATTTGGTTGTCTTTTTTCGAAAGAGGGCCATAATCCCGGAAAATGTTGACTTTTAAAGGGAAACTTTGTCCATTTTGCTCTGGAATTCTCGTAGTTTAAGTTGTTTTGGATATGTGGTTAAGGTATGATTTGATATGACATATAATACATGTTTTTCTTTTGCTTTTATTACATATGATTTTTTAAATTAATGGTTCACTTTAGGTTGTTGTGGAACTCCAGCAGTATGGCCATTGAGTGACTACATATTATTTATATGTCTTTTTTGGATGAGGGTCATTATCCCTGGAAAATGTTGACTTTTAAAGGGAAACACTTGTTCCATTTTTCTCTGTGATTCTTTGTAATTTATGTTTTCTCTTCTCTAAAGGAATGGTTGTTGTGTTAGTTGCTATTATTTGTTTTTGTTGTTTCGGATAAGACATGTGATGTACGTTTGTAATTGTTATGCTAATTCTTATGTAGCCAATCGAGTGCATTGTAGCTTCTCATCACTCTCCTCTTGATCACATTGTGGCTAAGGTATTTATTAAACTTCGCTAAACAAGTGCCCCCGTTCATGGGGCACTCGCTCTTGGAGGATCAAGTTAAGATAATGGTGAAAGAAGTAATCGAAGGAAAATGTGACCGTCGGTTATGGATCCCTTCAACATGTTTTCATACTTTTGAAGAAGCGATCAGCAATATTGTTTCTTGGCTCAAGAGTTTGGTCATTCTTGGCGATTTTCTAGTATTGTTTTCAATTTAAAACCAATCAATTCAATTCATCATTGTAAAAGTTATTACTATGACCTTTCAACTAAAACTCCTATTATCGTATATAAACTAGGACCTCGAAAGAGCTTATGGTAAGAAGAATACTGGGAAGTCAATTCCCAGTAAGAAGACTCGCAACGATATTGTTTTGATTTCAAAACCACTCAATTTAGTTAACTATTGTAGAAATTATTATGACCCGCCAACTATAGTTCGTATCGTCCTATGTGAATTAGGACATCGGAAGAGATAATAGTCCGAAGAAGACTACAAAGTAAGTTTCTAATTAGAAGGTTGCAAAGTCGGCTTGCGGTTAGAAGATAGAGCAATCAACTCGCCGAGCCGAAGTTTTCCAATCCGCTCGCGAAATAATTATGGAATGGAATGCACATCTCAAAGATTTGTTCAATGGATGGGATATCGCAAGAGTTTTCACGATCAAAGCATGAGCTTTAGTGTTGGGGGATGATGGAGAACGATAGAAGGAATTCTCAATTTTATAGGATGACCTACTATAAATCCGCAACGAGGAATAGCTTGTGGCGGACGCTATTATGACCAACATTATGATGGGTCAGTACTCCACGTCTCATTTTTTCCTCGCATTGTCTCCTTCCGAAGGATTTGTGCTAATTAATAAATGGTTGCACTTCATCGCTGTTTTGTAGGATATAAAGATGTACTTCATCCTTCATATCATGATCGATTGTTAAAACCGTCGGCCCTAGTTTCCCCTTCCCACCGATCTTCCCCATAAATCAATGTTTTGGAATACCAACTTCTTTCATTTGGGGGTAGTATTCATAGTAGAACTCAACAAACTCCTTAGTTGTGTATGCCTCAACAATGCATGCTTCCTAGGTCGGTACTAGTTTCTAACATACCCTGTGAGAATTTTCATAGAACATTCAAAAGGGTACATCCATCGGTAAAAATCCGGGCACGTAATCGCACTTCTCTTACCAAATGGACAATTAGGTGCACCATGATATCAAAGAAAGAAGGTGGGAAGTACATCTCATGTTGGCACAACGTAACGATCAGGCCGCATCGAAGATCATCCAATTTCTCCAAATCAACGACTTTGTTGCATATGGCACCGAAGAAGAAGCAAAGTCTTTTGATCGTCTATTTGACATGTTTCGGCATCACATCTTGGATAGCAACCGGCAGTATTTGTTGCATTAAAGAATGACAATAAAGAGATTTAAGACCAATTCGTCTATAATCAAACATCGAAACAAGTCTACTAATTTTTGAAGAATATCCTTATGGCACTTTGAGTTTCTTCAAGGTCTCATAGAAACGTTGTTTTTCCCTTCTACTCAATATTTAAGACGCTGGAGGCAAATATATTCTTTTCCCCTTTGGTTGTGGTGCTAATTCCTCCCGTATTGCCATTTCACACATATCAAGTCGTGCTTTCTCTCGTCCTTGGTCTTACCCGGTATATTCGTAAGAGTTCGAATGAGATTTTCATAGATGTTTTTCTCTATATGCATTACATCAAGACTATGTCTCACATACAACTCTTCCCAATATGGAAGATCAAAAATATTGATATCTTTTTCCACACTTTATTTTCGGATTGATATCGGTATAGCTTGCTCGAACTTTACATCAAGATCCTTCACTTGCTCATGTGTTTGATGTCATGTTAATGGAGTTGGAGCAGAATTCATCTAGATTTTACCGATGAAAGCCTTCTTTTTCTTACGAATATTGATGGGAAAAGGGAAGAAACTTTTGGTGTTCGAGATAGGCCATCTTTTTTCGTGCTTAAGTTGATAGGAGCAATTAACCTCTCGCACAAATAGGGCATTGCCTTATGGTGTTTGACGGTGTATTTGGACAAGTTTCGTACATAGGGAAGTCATTGATTGTGGTGAAGATCATAGCTCGCAATGTAAATTGCTCTTAATGGTATGCATCGTAAACCGAAAAACCTTCATCCCATAAAAGATTGAAATCTTAAATAAGAGGCGCAAAATACACATCGATATCATTTCCCACTTGTCTAGGCTCGAAATGAGCATTGACAACGTAATGTAGTTTCGCTTCATACACAAAGACGACGGTAGGTTGTAGATAACCAAAAGAACGAGCCAATTGTTATGCTTGCTACTTAGGTCACCGTGGGGGTTTAGTCTGTCCATACAAAGACCCGGACATAGATTATGTTCTTCCCTACCAAATTCCGGGAACAATGAATCGATGTTCTTCTATTGAGAAGAGTCGGCAGGTTAACTAGCTTGTCATCACAGACTCTTATATTGGCATGCCACGTCAAGTTCTTGGCATTAGTTGCACTTGAAAACAAGCGCTTAAACCTCGGATTATTGGCAAGTATCGAAGACTCAAACTGTTCTTATATTGTTTTCCGAGTCGGACCGTAGACTCAAACTCGCATAGTCATTTCCGAGTTCCTTCAAAGAATCGGATTTGTATAGAGTCTATCTCTGTTAAAGTTTTGATTTCAAGTCATTCCATGCATCTTAGAATATTTTCTAAGTGATAGATCACTTATTCTCGTGCATTCCGATATTATCTCCGATTGACTCGGATCGCATTATTAGATTCTCGAGTCACACATCTCACTCGGACGTACTCGCATATATCAAGTTCATTCACTCGGTATTCTTGATCCGACTTGAAAGTATTCTAGTACAACCGAGATGGAATTTGAGTCATTAGACTCAAAAATTCCTATTCGTTTCGACTCGGATAATTATTGCTTAGTTATTTTATTTATTATCTTATCTACGTCTAACCTTGAACCAAAGTATTTTATACTTTGAGAACCACAAGTTGATTTGCTTTTGTCGATTATCCGTTCGAAGCAATCATGACTTTTAAGCTGCAAAAGCAACCGGCTTCGGATGTCAAAATCACCAGCTAAAAGGAGCCTTTTTCCGCTTCTAGTCAAAGCCCTATACACTCGCGTCGGAAGCCGTCCGCTTCCAAAACCGGAAATCTGAAACGCCATACTTAACGATGGCTTGCACCTTACTTTTCAGATCTGCGCCAGTGGTTTTGGGACTCCCAAGAAGCCAAGGACCGTTACTTTAACGTTTATACTTCAACGGGCATTTTCTGCATGACTCGGAAAATCTCTCAAAAATGGTCGAACGGACTCCCAACTAGAAGATGGAAGTAACGGCTACCTTGCTCGGTCATCTATAAAAGGAAGCCATCGTACAAGACTTGAAGACACTAGAGCCGTACATATTGTTAATACACGAACTTGTGCAAAGTATTTTGTATTCATTCGTAGTCTTCAAACTTACAACTCCTACTTTGTAATTCTTTATATTCCGAGTTGTAAGATCTTATACTTAGCTACAAACACACTCATCTTAATTTCGAGTAAGGATCCCTTGACTAAGTCTGTTAGGGTTAACTCAGCTTAGTTGTCCCTATCTGTAAGGGTTATCTCAGCTAGGAAGTACTAGATTAGATAAGGGAACTTCGAGTTTAGGAAAACTTGTAAGAGTTGTCTAAAGGAGCAACTCGGGTTAAGTCAAGTTCATGATATTTTGCGGACTCAAAATAGTGGATTTGACTTCGTGCTTGGATTAGCACGGTCCGTGGTTTTCTGCCCTAGGAGGGTTTCCACGTATATCTCTCGAGTGTTTACTTTCCGAGTTCATTCTAGACTCAAACTCTCTTAACCCATATTATGAGTTATTATTTTCGACCCCGTACGGACTCGGAATTTACTTCGCTCCTATTCCGAGTGAAAGAATATAATTTTCTCGGAAATCCTTCATCACCCTTTTCACGCCCTCTAGGGTGACTTTGCCTCTCCACGAGCAAACCTTCAATTGGTATCGAGCCTAGCCTTTCCGAAAGGATTTAACGATCCAAAGGTCTAAAGATCATATGGCTCAACATAATGGAGAGTTTGATGAAGGAAGATCTTCCAAGTAGACCACCTAAATTCAAAGGGTTAAATTTTGTACACTTGGAAGAAACTTATGGAGTGTTTCCTTCGGATCATGATGAAGATGTTTGGGACATCATACAAAATGGAAACTACGTTCCCATGAAATCGGAAGAATTCAAAATCGTTCCTAAGACAAAGGCCGAGTTCACACCAGGAGAAGTAGAGAAGTTTTCGAGAAGAACTTCAAAGCGATAAACATCCTCATGTGTGCCATAAGCTCGGAGGAATGTAATCGAGTTTCGCTCGTGATTCCGCCAAAGAAGTGTGGGACACATTAGTCAACACCTACGAAGGCACAAGCCAGGTGAGACAAGCGAAGATCAGCCAGATATCTTCATAAATATGAGCTTTTCAAAATGGAGCCAGAGGAGAATATTACTCGGATGTTCATTCGCTTCACTCGAGATTACCAATAATCTCAAATCTCTAGGAAAGAAGATTTCCCATGAAGAAATATGCCGAAAAATTCTCGAAGCCTACCCAAAAGAAGATGGGGTCCAAAAGTGACTCGCCATAGAGGAGGCTCGGAATCTAGCACAGCTGAAGCCCGACGAGCTGATCGGGAAACTTCTTACTCACAAAATCCACGTAGAAGAGGAGGATGCTTAGGCTAGCACAAAAGGAATATTGCACCGAAGGCCTCGAAACCCGAGAAGAAAATCTGAGTTCCTCCGACTCGGAAGAGGATCCCATGGCGCTGATTGCAAGAGGCTTCAAGAAAATGATGAAGCACAAAAGATGGGACAAGAAGTCAAAGGAAGACTACTACAAAAGAGACAAGAAGGACCGGAAAGGTAAGTACTCTTCTTCTTCTAAATTATCTTTGACTAAAAATTCTGGTTGCTTTGAATGTGGCAGCAAAGACCACATAGTCAAAGATTGTCCCAAGAGAAAAGGGGACAGAAAGAAGAAGAAAGCCATGATGGCCACATGGAGCGATGAGGACTCATCCGAAGACGAGGACTCGGACGACTCAAAGTGTCCGATGGCACTCATCGACTCGAAGCGAGTCGGACTCGGACAATAAGCAAATGAATCCTCGGGAGGTAATTGAATACTTCCTTAAATTTTCCAAAGTTGATTTAGCTAAATATATTTTTACTTTGGAAGAGAAGTCCTACTCGATGCTTCTTGATTCAAGGAGCAACTTGAGTCGATCTCCACCGAAAGCATGACTTTGAAAAATGAATTAGAAAAGCCGAGACTAACTCTCAGAGAACTTAAGACAAGTGCTCAATCCAATGAGGCTGAGTCCGAGTCACTCGAAGAGAGAATGAGCAACTTAAACGAAGCTCAATGAGTCTCGGGCTCTTGTTTTAAAATTTACTCAAGGTCGAAAAACCTTGACATGCTTTTAGGAGCCCAAAGTGTTTCCTTCGAAAAGAAGGACTTGGCTTTAATGAAGTAGAGGAATCAAATTCGTACACGGATCTCTTCAAGAAGGACACTAGAACTGTCAGGTTCAAAAAGGCTGAGCACGGTCCCATTTATATTAACAAACGAACGACCGTGCCCGGACAAACCTTCGGAAGACAGCCACCTCCCTCTTCTCTAAAAAGAAAATCATTTAAGAAAAGGGAAACACAGACTCAGCCCTTGAAACAAAAATCTCAGAGTCGACTAAACCCAAAATTATACAAATCTGGGTTCCAAAAGCCTTCTTCCTCGAAAGGGACCACAGTAAGAAATGTTAGTGGGTTCGTTAGAGGAAGTGAGAAAGGTTAGTTTTTCTCTGTTTTGCGGGTCACTCGGAAGAGGTCAAAAGGACATTGGTACTGGACAGCAGATGCTCACGACACATGTCGGATGACCAAGGACTCTTTTCCGAGATAGAATCATACAAAGGAGGAAAAGTGACCTTTGGAGATGACAACAAGGCAAGATAGTTGGAATTGGCAAGATTAGAAATGGAAGCAATCTGGTCGACCTAGTCTACCTTGTCAAAGGGCTAAAATACAATCCGCTCAAGCATCTCCCATCTATGTGACAAAGGTCAAGAGGTAAGATTTACTCAATCTAAGTGTTACATCTCCGACGAGACCACCAAAGAAGTAAAGCTCTCGAGTAAGAGATCGGGTAATACTTATATCATTCCCCTTTCGACCCGAGTCGAACTTATCATGCCTGAAAGCATGTCTCACCGATGAGTCATGGAAATGGCATCATAGATTAGGCCATATAAGCATGCATACGATTAAAAAGTTATCAGCTCATGGCCTAATCGGGGTTTGCCAGACTGTGCTTTCACCAAAGACAAAGTCCGTGAAGCATGCACAAGAGGGAAACAGTCAGATCTTCATTCAAATCTCTGAAGACTGTTTCCACATCCAAGGTGCTTCAATTGCTGCATATGGATCTGTGTGGTGAAATTCCAGTAAAGAGCCTCGGAGGTAAATCCTACATACTTGTCATTATTGATGATTTTTCACGATTTACCTGGGTGTGTTTTCTCAAGCACAAAAATGAAGCATTCAAGGAGTTCAGCAAGCTCTGTAGAAAAATTCAAGTTGAGTCTCGGACTCGGATCCAGAGGATTCAAACCGACCATGGAAGGGAGTTCGACTACTCGGAATTCTCGGAGTTCCGCAACTAGAATGACATCTCTCACAACTTTTCAGCACCAAGGACTCAACAACAAAATGGAGTTGTTGAGAGAAAGAACTGAACCCTTAAAGGGAGAGCTAGGACTATGATGATCGAACACCATCTTCCCTACTATTTCTGGGCCGAGGCAATCAACACCGCAAACTATACGCTGAATAGATGCCTCATTAGACCAATTCTGAAGAAAACACCTTACGAGCTCTACAAAGGGAAGAAGCCAAACATTTCCTACTTTAAGCCCTTTGGATGCAAGTGCTTTGTCCACAACAATGGTAAGAATCACATGACCAAGTTTGATGCTCGGTTAGATGAAGGTATTTTTCTTGGTTATTCCTTACATAGTAAAGCTTATCGAATTTTTAACAAAAGGACTAAAAAGGTGGAAGAGAGTATCCATATTGTTTTTGATGAGCTTGAACAGGAAAAGCCGAGCGAGACTTCATACTCAAACTTGAAGCTCAGTAGAGAAGAAGATGAAACCGAGCTTCCAAAGACTCAACTTCAATCGGCTCGGAATGATGTCACTTAGAATGAAGTGACTCGGAATGAGACAGCTCAGAAACGACTCGTAACGCTGAAGGAGAAACTGAGCGACAAGCCAACTCGTAACAAACATCCGAAGATCAGCCAATTCAGCCCACAAATCCGGTGAATCGGAGAACAGGTAACACATTCAAGTTCTCTTCTAGTCATCCACTAGAGAACATACTCTCCGATATCAACAGTGGGGTAAGAACTCGTTCCTCTCTCTAGAATCTATGTGCATTCACTGCATTCATTTTATTAACGTAACCCAAAAATGCACTAGAGGCCCTAAATGAACCTGAATGGGTAGAGGCCATGCAAGAAGAGCTTAATTAGTTCGAAAGAAACCAAGTATGGACTCGACCAAACGACCCTCTAACCACCCACTCATAGGAACCAAATGGGTTTTCAAAAACAAATTGGATGAAGGTGGGGTGGTAGTCGAAACAAGGCTAGACTTGTGGCTCGGGGATACAATCAAGAAGAAGGGATTGATTGTGGGGAAACCTTCACACCCCGTTGCTCGTATTGAGGCCATTAGAATTTTGTTGGCATTTGCATCTAGCATGAACATCAAGCTATATCGGATGGATGTTAAGTGTGCATTTCTCAATGGTTTCATTGAAGAGGAAGTCTATGTCGAACAACCTCCTGGGTTTAAAAACTCAGAATTTCCAAACCATGTTTTAAGACTTCAAAAAGCTCTATATGGTCTTAAACAAGCTCCCCGCGCTTGGTATGAAAGACTCGAGCAACTTCTTGGTTCAAAACAATTTTAAAAGAGGACAGATCGACAAGATTCTCTTCATCCAAACCAAGGGAAAAGATTTTCTCATTGTTCGATTTATATTGATGATATTATTTTTGGAGCAACTAATGAAAATCCGTGCCGAGAATTCTCTCGAGTTAATCGATCGGGAGTTCCAAATGAGTATGATGGGAGAACTCAACTTCTTCCTTGGTTTACAAATCAAACAAGACAAAGATGGAATCTATGTCCATCAATCAAAGTATGCCAATGAGCTGCTAAAGAAATACAAACTCCAAGATGCGAAGCATGCATCTACACCAATGAGCAAGCAGTATAAAGCTTGACTCGGATGAGAAAGGTAAAGCAATAGATCAAAACTTTATCGAGGTATGATTGGATCTTTGCTCTATCTTACTTCAAGCAGGCCGGATATCATGTTTAGCGTGTGTTTATGTGCAAGATTTCAAGCTAATCCTAAAGAATCACATCTCACTGCGGTGAAGAGAATCTTTAGATATCTCGCAGGAACTCGGAATTTAGGTCTCCGGTACTCAAGTGACTCGAACCGACCCTCATCGGGTACTCGGACGCGGATTATGTAGGTTATAAGGTTGATAGAAAGAGCACATATGGAGCTTGCCAGTTTCGGGTCAATCCCTAGTGTCATGGCACTCAAAGAAGCAAAATTCCATAGCTCTATCAACTACTCGAAGCCGAGTACATTGCTTGCCGGAGCATGCCGTGCATAGATCCTATGAATAAAGCAACACTTAAGAGATCCGGGACTTGACTTCAAATCAGTTCCCATCAAGTGTGACATTCAAAGTGCAATTAGCATCACCAAAAACCCGGTTTAGCACTCCAAAACGAAGCACATTGAGGTCGGGTATCACTTCTTACGAGATCATTCTGAGAAAGGTGATATGGAGCTTGAATTCATTGCTACTAATATGCAATTAGCTGATATCTTTACTAAGCCTCTTGGTGAAGATCAGTTTTGTTTCATTAGGAATGAGCTTGGCATGTTAAACGTATGATTATGTGTTTTTCTATGTGTTAATTGCCTTACATGCTTATGTGTTATCTCGCGTAGATTTGTTGAATAACCATTAGTTCAGTTGATATCGTGATACTCGAGCTGGTAGTTATTTTCCGAGTTGCAGTCACTCGAACCGAGTCAAGTTAGACTCGGACGATGAGAAACACTCGGACATAAGCTTATGGGATCATCTCTAGACAAGTGGAGAGTTTCAGAATTTTTTAAAAATCTTTTTCTCACTCGAGTTTTGCGATCAATCTCTAACCGTTGGATTTCAAACCCATTTATTTCTAACCTTTGAAGAAGAACCGTTACACCAGTCCGAAGTGACTGTTGAAGGCGTCAAGTCGTAACGTAAGTTCAAAAGGCGTTACGGTGAAGGACGTTCTATTTCTCTATATATTTAGTGCCTATTCTTCTTCTTCTCGGTACCTCTTAAATATTTTATTATCTCTTTCGTTTTCAAAACCTTCTCATGCAAGCCTCCTTCGTGTACGAGTGCCCTAAGGTGTTCATCATCATCACAAGGTTCATCTCTCGTAAGTCCGTTTGCTCTCAACCTCTTTCTTCTACTCCTTTCTTTTTCTTCTTTTCGACATTGTTCTTCTACTCCTTCTCCAGCGTCATCTCTCTCTTTCTTCTTTCCAAAATGACTAAAAGAGGTACCCACCCCGACTTTCGTGCGTCTTCCTTCAAGAAGCCCCGCACCCAAAGCCAGGAAGGAATTTCTTCCTCCAAGCCTCGTTGTCACCCAGGCATTACACACTAGATGACAAATTCTTCCCAACCACCAAATTTTCCTGGTTGGCTCACATTCAAACCATTGGGGTGTACTACTTTCTTTGCTTCAATGCGTTCATTTACCCCGAAATCATCTCTCGAGTTTTACACCAACCTAACCTACTTTGAAGGTGTCCTAACCTCCGGGGTTCGAACATCACGGTTCGCATCAACCTCTCTCTTCTCCATCGCTCTGTTTAAAGTTTCTTCTCTTTTCTTGAACAACAACCCCATTCCTTTCACTCGAAGTCGCTGATGACTTCTTTGAAAAATATGCCAAAGAGCTCCCTGGGTCCGGAAAGAACTTTTCTATGATCGAGTTGAAGTCGAAGCCGGGCTTACGTGCTTCTCGCTGATGAGAACCTTTTTCTCTCAGCATTCTAGTAAGGAGAACCCCAACTCTAAGCACCTCAAAGCTCTTTTTGACATTCTTGAGGGCTACGAAGTAGACCTCTTTCCTTCAATAATTGAGCAAATGGCAGTTGTGCCCGCTCAACTCCAAAATAAGAAGAACACCCCTCTTCCTTTCGGTGCTCTTCTCACCCTTGTTTTCAAACAATTCAAGGTTCCCTTCCTTCGACCCAAACGCAGTCTTAGAAGCTACGATTGTGGTTGGTAAAAAGGAACTCCGGGGTATGGGTTCCGGGAAGTTAAACCCGGAATCCGGGTTCACAACTCGAACCGAGGCCTACTTCCCTCGGACTCGAAAGAAACCCCTCTCTCTCCCCTTCCACCTGGTTGTGCTTCCACCTCGGGTGTTTCTCGGTCTCTCTCCTCCATCTTGTCCTCTGCTTTCTTGGACAAGATCAACTCCATGTCCTCTCGAATTCAAGGACATGCTCTAGTCATACAAGATCGTCTATCAGCCTATCACTATCAACCAAAAATTAGTCCAATCTCAAATTCGAGAGTAGCAAACTCGGTTCTTGAGATGAGGAGTTTGGTGAAGGAGCAGAAAGAGATGCTCGAGCTCCTCCGGGAGAGACAGTCCAAAGCCGTTCAGGACCATGGCAACTCGGATGCATCCGAGGAGTCATCGAGCCCGGCCAAGACCTCCTTAGAAACCGAGGAGGACAGAGATGAGCAACAGGAAGAAGCGGAAGCGAGAGGAGCTCGCGGCCGAGGCAACTCCTTCTCAGCAAGGGGATGCCCACAATGAAGAAGCAGGAAGGCAAGCTAAGGGCCAATCCGCACGACAAGTCACCGTACTCAGCTCGGACAGTAGTTTGAGTCGGTCGGAAGACCCGCTCGCAGCGGGTCGGACCGAGCCAGCCCCTTCAGCTACCAAGGTCAATAGGGAGGAACCCCTAGATCCCCTCGTTCTAGGTCAGCCACTCGTAGCCGAGCCCTTGACGGCGATTCTCGCCCTCGCTCCGCCGCGCTCAAGCACATCACCAAGATCTTACCAGCGCACGGCGTACCCCTCGTCCTTCCTCTTCCACTCACACCCCTTCCCCTTCCTAGGTAGACACCATGCACTCGTGTCACAATTCCAAAGTTTGCCGATTCTTCTTCTTCCTGGTTTTCACTTCTATTTTCTTTCTTTTACTTCCCTTGTTTGTCTAGACATCAAATGTGATCTTGTAATCTTCTTTCTCTTTTTTGTTTTTGCTTGAAAGGCAAGGGGGAGAAGAATTAGATGTATAGATGTCTTGTTTAGGGGAGTTTTTCTCTAACTCTTTGTAATTTTTATGTGAAGTAATGCAATTTCTATCTTTTTCACTTCTATGTGCACTATTTCTATGTTTACTCCTATGCTTACATGTCTTCATTACTCTTTGGCTTGTTATATTCTAAGTTTACTTTTTGAGCAAGTCTTACATGTTAGCATACTATCACTTACAAAAATTTCTGCCCATATTTGTCTAAGTATGGAATGGCTCATATCTAAGTATGGAATGCCTTTCATAAAAAAAGGGGAGATTAAAGACTCGGATCTGTTCTTATATTGTTTTCTAAGTCGACCGTAGACTCGGACTTACATAGTCATTTCCGAATTCCTTCTAGAAATCAGATTTGTATAGAGTCTATCTCTGTTAAAGTTTTAATTTCAAGTCATTCCATGCATCTTAGAATATTTTCTAAGTGATAGATCATTTATTCTTGCATTCTGATATTATCTCTAATTGTCTCGGATCGCATTATTAGATTCTCGAGTCACATATCTCACTCGGACGTACAACATATATCAAGTTCATTCACTCGATATTCTTGATCCGACTTGAATATGTTCTAGTACAACTCGAGATGGAATTGGAGTCATTAGACTCGGATATTTCCTATTCGGTTCGACTCGTATAATTATTGCTTAGTTATTTTATTTATTATATTATCTCGCGTCTAACCTTGGACCAAAGTATTTTATACTTTGAGAACCACAAGTTGATTTGCTTTTGTAGATTATCCGTTCGAAGCAATCATGACTTTTTAAGCTGCAAAAGCAACCGACTTCGGATGTCAAAATCACCAGCCAAAATGAGCCTTTTTCCGCTTCTAGTCAAAGCCCCATACACCGCGTCGAAGTCGTCCGCTTCCAAAACTGGAAATGTGAAATGCCATACTTAACGGTGGCTTGGATCTTACTTTTCGGACTACGCCGGTGGTTTTGGGACTCCCAAGAAGCCAAGGACCGTTACTTCAACGTTTATACTTCAACCGACATTTTCTGCATTACTCGGAAAATCTCTCAAAACGGTCGTAACGGACTCCCAACTAGAAGATGGAAGTAACGGCTACCTTGCCTAGTCATCTATAAAAGGAAGCCATCGTACAAGACTTGAAGACATGAGAGCCGTACATATTGTTAATACACGAACTTGTGCAAAGTGTTTTGTATTCATTCTCGGCCTTCAAACTTACAACTCCTACTTTGTAATTCTTTATATTCCGAGTTGTAAGATCTTGTACTTAGTTACAAACACACTCATCTTACTTTCCGAGTAAGGATCCCTTGACTAAGCTCGTAAGGGTTAACTCAGCTTAGTTGTCCCTAACTGTAAGGGTTATCTCGGTTAGGAAGTACTAGATCAGATAAGGGAACTTCGAGTCTAGGAAAAACTTGTAAGAGTTGTCTAAGGGAGCAACTCGGGTTCAGTCAAGTTCACGGTATTCCGTGGACTCAAAATAGTGGATTTGACTTCGTGCTTGGATTAGCATGGTCCGTGGTTTCCTGCCCCGAGGAGGGTTTCCACGTAAATCTTTGAGTGTTTACTTTTTAAGTTCATTCTACACTCGGACTCTCTTAACCCATATTCCGAGTTATTATTTTCTGACCCTTGTGCGGACTTAGAATTCACTTACGCTCCTATTCCGAATGAAAAAATCTAATTTTCTCGAAATCCTTCATCACCCTATTCACCTCCCCTCTAGGGTGACTTTGCCTCTGCACGAGCAAACCTTCAAGTACCACGACACCTTTGCGGGAGGTCCCTCAATAGTCTCTCCATCGATGTATTTCATTTTGTATTGAGGCACACCACACATATGACATTCGTGTATATGTGTATGTTCTTTCCGGTACAATATGCAATCGTTCGAGCAGACATGTATCTTCTTATACCCTATGCCTAGAGGACATAACATCCTCTTTGCGTCATATGTGCGGCTGAGAAGGACATTGCCTTATCGGAGTATATCATTGAGCACACTCAGCAACTCCGTGAAACTTTTTTCACTCCAGACCATCAGCCGTTTTCAAGTTCATCAACCTTAACAAAACTAGTAAACCGGTATGTTTAACACACCTCGGGTCAAGAGGCTTCTCCAAATAAGCTAATAATTGCTCCAATACGTGTGGTCGATTGACTAACTCACGTTCTACTCCACGAACTAAATCTTTAAGTCAATCTTCTAATTCCATACTACTGCTGGCTTCATTTTAATCATATCCTTCATCTTCCTCTCGTATGACATTATTCACGAGACTCCTCCTCCTCTCCGTGCCATACCCATACCTTATAAGTTGTGTCAAATTCATGCTGATATAGGTGACCTTTTACAACCTTAGGAGGCAATCTTGAGGAGTTGAAACACCTTAAACACGGATAGAATATGGACTGTTCTTCGAATTTGGCGGCATGTTCGATTGTAATCTTAAGGAAGTTATTAACACCATCATGATATTCTACACTCCTTCTATCGCTATAAACCCACGCTCGATCCATACCTTATCCATAAACACGAGAAGCAATTCACCACATATAGTTCGATAAAAACGTACTTCCACACAAATAATATGACATGAGCCTAAGATCCTTCTACAGGGATAGATGGTCCTAAACCCATTCAAGAATAATATGACCCTAGACCACGTATCAAAATCTTCTCCTACGTTTGACAAAATTCGATCGCATTTCACCTTAGTCCTTCAAGTAGAACATATGAAAAACGAAGTGGCTAATGTGTATATCCTTACTTAATTGTATGGTAACATAAGTAAATATATACACATCAAACCCATTGTCATCATAATTTCACCCGAAAAACCAGAGGGGAAGTGAGTACTATGATATCTTGCCAAATGTATGATAAAGATTATAATAGGCACACAACCTATTATCATATTCTTCTCAACTTGTCCAACACGGACAATTCCAAAACCTATACATGCCAAGCTAATATCTCAGGTGCTATACACACATTTATGCACGTACCGCGACCTAGGATAACTTGTTATGTATAGGTATCTGAACGGGTTCTCTAAGCTTATAAAATGCATACGATAATTTAATGAAGCGTGCCATTAATCAAATTATATGAAAAACAAAAAAGTATGTATATATAATATATGTTTCCTTTTTGCTTCCAATTTTGATGTATTATACATTTATTTCCCTATAATTAAACCTGAACTCCTAAATCCATTTCTCAAAATCACAATCATTTTACGAATTTCCAACTTAATAAACTAAACAAATGTTACCCACATTCTTAATATTCAACATTTCAACAAAGATACAAAATTTCAACAATCTCAAACATTACCCTCATTCTCAACATTCACATAATTACCCCAATTAAATTCAACATTTAACTATATAAATCTTGTAATAACTTAAAGCAAAAAATAAGACAGAATAAACATTCAACATTCACATAATTACCCCGATTACTCCGAGTAGATCTAGATCTGAGTAGTAGTGGACGAAAGTGAACTATGGAGAGCGATAAGACCGAGAATAGATAGCAAATGAATTGGGCATGGAAATAGCAGCTATGTTCTTAGATTTTTTAGATTGTATCTGGAAGACATTTGATGATGGTGAACTGTCGTCACATGTTTTCAGCAATACATATGACGGTTTGCCCTTTCAACTGTCATTAAAGGCTCATCATTAAAAGTGGTTTTTGTAGTAGTGTTAGTCAAATTAAATTCATCTCAAACTAGGTGAGTTCATTTTTTTACATTTAGCCAATTTAAATTGATCTCAATTAAGGTGAGTCCATTTTTGCATTAGCAAAAATAAAATTCATCACATTTTAGGTGAGTCCTCTTTTATTTTTACATTAGCTAAATAAAAACACCTCTGAAGGTTTGAGCTCTTAGAGTCTAAATCACCCTAGAGGGGGACTGAATAGGGTCTGAAGGAAATTTTGCAGAAATAAGAAATTTAGTGCATAAGTTAGAACTCAAAAAAGATGTGATCAGTCTAGATTAGACATAGAAAAGAAAAAAACAAGATATTTTAAGTGGAAACATTCTGGGGCATAAAACCATGGTTGATATTAGTCCAGGTACCAAGTCAAATCCACTATTTTAAATCCACAAAATGCAAGGACTTACTCTTTGAATTGTTCCCTTAGACAATTCAATACAAGTTTTCACGGACGTAGAGAGTCCCTTATCTATCCCAAGTACTTTCTAACCGAGCTATCCTTTACAGTTAGGTACAATTGAGCTGAATTACCACTTATACCTTAGTCAAAGGAATTTGCAGAATAATTGTGTAAGTAAGAATGTAATCGAATATAAGACTTCTTGTTTCAACTCGAAGTTAAGAATACTAAGTAGAAAGTTGAAAGCTAGAAAGATTGAGTATATGAGTTGAAAATTATGTTCCAACAATGTTCTAATTCTTATGAACTAGCTTCTATTTGTAATCAACAAAGTAGATAGCCATTATGCCTTTGTCTTGAATAGGAAGCTTCACTAGCTATTGCAACGGATAATCCGAGTCCCTCGTAAATAGAACCATTGTGAAGATAGACATTATACATCGATCCTTGGCTCAAAAAGTAATCCAAAACACTTATTGTGATTGAAAACTAGGTGGAAACAACCGTTAGACTCAAAGTTAATGTTTACCGTAAATGGAACCAAACAACCGTTAGACTCAAAAAGTATGAGCCTTCCTGAAACTGTGGCTTTTCCGTCTGTTGGTATTTAAAGCTGGTTATATTTTCTTTTCAAATTGAGATTAAATAACTTTTATTAACCTGCAAAAACAAATCAAAGTGGTACTCAAAGTATAAAAATACTTTGGTCCAAGACTAATCAAGGATATAAGTTAATTCAAATAATTAAACACTTGAATATCCTTTATCTAATTAAATGGAATTTTCTAAGTCTAATATTCAATAGGTTTCAATTCCATTCGTGTCTATATTTAGATGATAAAAGAGTTAGAGAAATATACAGTACACAATTCATCAATTGCTATAAAATAATTTCAGTTCATTAAGTCTAGCTTAAGTTAGAATTAAAGTAGTAATTCTGATTAAAAATTTTAAAATGAGTCAGTTGGGATAACAAGTAGAACTCAAGAAATTATTTAGGTAAGATATCTGTCTCGATTAAATCTGAGTGGGTCAGAAACCCAAAACTAAGTGTACACTCAAGCGAGCTTTCTAAGTGGGTCGGACAGAGATGAAAACTTAAAGATAATGCTACTAAAGTGTGAGAATGACTTCAATTCAAAATTATTAAGAGAGATAAGTTCATATATGAGTCTTCAATCTCCTCCTTTTTGATGAAAGACATTCAACGGTTAGAAATATGAGTTAGTATCACAAAATGATAAGTTTTAGACATAAAATAATTCAGTGGTCAAAGAGTGTTAAGTATAAGAAATGTCTTATAACTGTTTGAGCTGGATGAGTTAACCCAATATTTGCAATGATCATAAAGTATATCAAAGCAAGATAAAGTCGGAGCGTAACAAGATACAATCCGAGTAAGTTATGCTACTAGAAAATGTATTAGAGAAATGATATGCAAAATAACATTAAGGTCAAGAAATACTGAGAGTTTTGTATTGGATCAATTCAGCGGTAGCATACAACAAGAAAATAAAACATACTCCCAGTAAACCATACAACTATCTTTCCCCTGTGCATTTTATCAAAAACTAACAAGTAGGGACGGGGTAGAAATAGAATGTTGGATAAAAAATAAAAGAAAAAGAAAATTAAGAGCATGGTGGAGTAGTTCTGATTAAAGAAGATAGCCGGGGTCCCCTACGCCTACACCTATAACGATAAGATAAAACAACTAGGTGCACAATCGACGGTGGTGGAGGAGAAGGTAGCGATGAAGTTTTAGTCTTAGTAGTCCGATTAAGCTGAACTGGTTTTCGATGAACAAGAGGTTACTCTTCCTTTTCTTCCACATCTGATCCCTCACCTTAAATAGTTTGAAAGGGCGGTAGAGATGGCTGGGCTTGAGATTGACCAACTTCTCCAACTTTCTCGAAGTGGATTTTGTGCCCTTAGAAGATTAGACTTCAACTTCTTTTTCTCCTTGGCGTTCTCCTTCTCTTTCTTCTTCTCATAATTCTAAGTCCAAAGAGGAAGATGAATACAAGCTTTTTATAGAAAAAGGCTCTTAACAAATCAAATCCTCAACTGGGCATTTTCTAGAGTAACGGCAAGTTGAACTATTTGGCGTTCCAAGCGTCTTTCCAATGGTTATCTTCTGAAATTGGTTTTTCCAATGGCCAGTTTCTTGATCCTTTGCATTCTAGAGAGAGAAAGTGAAATTTTTAAATATATTTCTAAGATTATCTATTGAATTAGAGATGATCCCGAAGTTTGAAGTCCATTTTCTCTTAACCGAGTTTGGCTTAGTAAATTGTCCGAGTTGCTTAGAATGCACTCGTAAGCTTATAGCTAAAGCTTAGTTTCATGAAATATAAACTAAACCATAAGTTATTCAGATAGAAGTTGAATAAAACATGTAAATAAACATATTCATATATTGAACCATGTAATAATTCAAGTAATCACGCATTCAACATACCAAGTTCATTCCTAACAAAACCGAATTGTTCCTCACTTAGTGGTTTAGTGAAGATATAAGCTAATTGGAATTTAGTAGGAACAAAGTCGAGTTCAATATCCCCTTTTTCATAATGTTCTCTCGGAAAGTGATATATGACTTTAATGTGCTTCGTTTTTGCATGTTGAACTGGATCCTTTGTAATGCTGATAGCATTTTGATTATCACATTTGATAGGAATAACTCTGAATGTTAGTCCCAAAACTTTGAGATGTTATTTAATCCACAATGTATTTAGCCTCGCTTGTTGATAAGACGAGTGAATTTTACTTCTTTGAGTGCCTGGAGATGAGTGATTGACCCCGAAATTGATTTGGTCCTAGAGTACTGTTCCTATCAACCTTATAACTAGCATAATTAGTGTTTAAGTAGCCACTAAGGGTTATACTAGAGTCTTTTGAGTTCCAGAGACCAAGTGTCCGAGTTCTTGCAAGATATCCGAAAATTATCTTTATCGTAGTGAGATGTGATTCCTTTAGATTAGCTTGAAATCTTGCACATACACAAACACTAAACATGATATTTGTTCTATTAGATGTAAGGTAGAGTAGAGGTCTAATCATACCTTTGTAGAGTTTCCGACCTAGTGCCTTACCTTTCTCATATGAGTCCAATTTGGTACTACTTCTTATTGGTGTTGCTGAATGTTTGATATCTTGTATCTTGTAGTTTTTGAGTAACTCTTTTGTGTACTTGGATTTATGGACAAAGATTCCATCCTTTTCATGTTTGATTTGTAGTCTAAGAAAGAAGTTGAGTTCTCTTGTCATACCCTTTTGAAACTCATGTCTCATAAGTTCGTAAAACTCTTAACATAGAATTTCATTAGTAGCTCCAAAAATTATGTCATCAACATAAATTTGAATTATGAGAAAGTCATTCACCTCAGTTTTTGTAAAAAGAGTTTTGTCAATCAGACCTCTCTTGAAACCATTTTCAACGAAAAGGCTACTTAACCTCGTCATACCAAGATCTTGGAGCTTGTTTCAAACCATACGAAGCCTTTTATAACTTAAAAATATGATTGGGAAATTGAGAGTTTTCAAATCTAGGGGTTGTTTACATGAAGTTCGTCTTGAATGTAACCATTAAGAAATGCACACTTAACATCAGTTTGATATAATTTAACGTTCATGTTGGATGCAAAATGCTAAAAGAATTCCGATTGCCTTAATCCTAACAATAGGTGTAAAGGTTTCTCCATAATCAATTCCTTCTTCTTGATCATAACCCTAAGCAACAAGTCTAGCCTTATTTCTTACTACCAAATCTCCCTCATCCAGCTTTGTTCTTAAATACTCATTTGGTTCCTAAAACTGGGTGGTTAGAAGGTCATTTGGTCAAGGTCAAAACTTGGTTTCTTTCAAATTGTTAGAGTTCTTCTTGCATGGTCTCTACTCATTCAGGTTCAAGTAAGGCTTCTAACATAGTTTTAGGTTCAATTAGTGAAATAAATGCAGAGAATACACATAAGTTGATGTCCGACATGATGTTCTCAAGTGGGTGACTAGATGCATATTTGAAAGCTTTACATGTCCTTTGGTTTACCAGATAGATGTTTGAGCAATAGGTTCTTCAGTTAGCTCAGCTCGGTTGTATTTCTTCTTCTCCTTATTCTTTAGTGGTTTGAGCTGGTTCTTAAGTTGGTTCATTATGAGTTGCCTCGGCTTGCTTATTGTATATCCTTTTGAGCTCAACTTCCATTATTTTTCTTCATTTATGTTGAGCTTTAGATCTAAGAAGGTAGATTCACTTAACTCTGCCATTATCAACTTCATCAAAGATAACGTTTATGCTTCCTTCCACTTTGTTAGTTCTTTTGTTGAAAATTTGATAAGATTTGTTATGTGAAAAATAACCAAGAAAAATACATTCATCTGACCTTGCAACAAATTTAGTCAAATGATCCTAACCATTGTTATGCACAAAGCACTTACACCCGAAAGGCTTGAAGTAAAAGATGTTAGGCTTCTTTCCCTTGTAGAGCTCGTAGGGTGTTTTCTTCAAAATAGGTCAAATCGGGCATCTGCTGAGTGTGTATTTTGCTCGTGTTCATTGCTTTATCCTAGAAATAGTAGGGAAGAGCGTTTTCGATCATCATAGTTTTTCCTATTTCTTCAAGAGTTCCGTTCTTTGTCTCCGCTACTCCATTTTGTTGAGGAGTTCTTGAAGACTCATGTATAACTCTCTATCTCTCATAAGTTTTGATTTTAAGTCATTCTTAGCTTTATACAAACTCATATCTAAGTTTTCATTCTATTCCGACTTACTCGGAAAGCGCTTTACTCGCATAATCTCGTACTTGTGTTTCGACTCACTTAGACATCACTCGGAACCATCACATGCTTAAATAATTTCTCTAACACCCTTACTCCGAGCACTCGACTTTGTATTCTAAGGAAAAATGAATTACAACATTAATTCTTTATTCCAAGTTGGTTTATATCCTGGAGAATTATTTTATTGTATCAATTCATGCTTTTTGATGATTTAATATCTAACTTGATTACTTTTAAGATTGAATCATGATGGAATATGAACCTATTTAATATTAGACTCAGAAAATTCCATTCTTTTAGGCTTATAATAATTAAACACTTAATTACTCTAATTTAATTAATACTCGTGCCCAGTCTTAGACGAAAGTATTTTATACTTTGAGAACCAATGTGGTTTACTTTTGTAGGTTATTCAAATGAGGCTAATATATTTTTTGAATTACAAAAGCAATCGGCTTTTAGCCGTTAAACACCAGCACATAAGCTTTAGTTTCTTCCGGACATAGCTCACACACCTTGTCGTGGTTGTTTGTTTCCAAAACTGGAAAACTCCAACTCTAGGCCTAATGGTTTTTTCCACCTCGGTTTCAATCACCTCTAGTTGATTAGACCATCTTTTGGAGCCAAGACCAATTGCACAACGTTCACATCCCAATAGATCTTTTCTGAATGACTCACAATAGCCGTTACAACGGCTAGTAAAGAATTCAATCCGTAAACAAGACTCAATAGTCATTCTCGCCTGGTTGACTACATATAGAAGTCACTCCGCAAGACTTGAAGATTGCTGAAGCCGAAATTGTTGAACCAATTGTTGTTCTCATTCTCATACAATCTTCTTCTTACAAGTCCAATTTTGTATTTCATACCTTCTGAGTTGTAAAGAAAGTCTTGTAATCAGTTATATTCTCTCATCACTTTCTAAGTAAGGTCCGTTGACCGAGCCGTAAGGGTTAACTCAGCTTAGCTGTCCCCGATTGTAAAGGTTACCTCAATTAGGAAGTACTAGATCAAATAAGGGAACTTCTAAGTCTAGGAAAACTTTATAAGGAATTGTTCAAGGGGAATTTCTGGTTGAGTCAGTCCTTTGTATTTTGTTGATTCAAAATAGTGGATTTTGAAGACTCGGGTTTTGACTCTAAGCCATTATGAGTATTACATGAAGACTCGTGTACAAATACTATCTCACTTAAGTTTTGATTTCAAGTCATTTAAACACTATAGAAACTCTTATCTAAGTTTTCATTCTGTTATGATTGACTCAGAAAGCACATCATTACATATCTCCTATATTGGTGTTTCTAACTCACTCGGACATCACTCGAACTAGCGCATGCTCAAATAATTTCTCTAACACTTTTCTTCTAAGCACTCGACTTTTTATTTCAACGCAAAAAGAATTACAAGCATTAATTCTTCATTCTATGCCAACTTATTTCTTTAAGAATTATTTCACTAGATCTAGTTGTTATACTCTAATGTTCTACTCTTTTAACTTGATCATCATTAGGATTGACTCAAGATGGAATTTGAGTATATTGAATATTAGACCAAGAAAATTCCATTCCTTTAGGCCAAAGATAATTAAGCATTTAATTATTCTAATTTAATTATTATCTCGTGGCTAATCTTGGATCAAAGTATTTTATACTTTGAGAACCAATGGGGTTTGCTTCGTAGGTTATTCAAATGAGGCTAACCTATCTTTTTGAATTTCAAAAGAAATCGGTTTCTTATCGTTAAATACCAAGCAGACAAGTTTTAGCTACTTCGGACATGGCTCAGTGTACCGTGTCGTGGTTGTTTGTTTCCAAAACTAAAAACTCCAATTCTAGGCTTAACGGTTGTTTCCACCACAACTTTCAGTCACCAACAAGTGATTGGACCATCTTTTAGAGCCAAGAGCCGTTGTACAACGTTCACATCCCAACAGATCTTTTCAAATTGACTCGAAGAGTCGTTACAACGGTTAGTGAAGACTTCGTCCAAAACCAAGAATCAACGGTTACTCTGTCTGGTAGGCAATAAATAGAAGCCACTTCACAAGACTAGAAGATTGCGGGAACTGAATTTATTGTTGAACTAATTGTTGTTCTTACTCTTACTCAATCTTCTATTTACAACTCCAAGCCTCGTAGTTAATATTTTTGAGTTGTAAAGACAGTCTTGTAGTTAGTTACATTCTTTTTTACTTTCTAAGTAAGGTCCTTTGACTAAGTCTGTAAGGGTAAACTCAGGTTAGTTATCCCCGATTTTAACGTGAGTCGGGAAGTACTAGATCGGATAAGGGAACTTCGAGTCTAGGAAAGCATTGTAAGGAATTGTTTAAGGGAGCAATTCTGGTTGAGTCGGTCCTCTCGTACTTTGTGGATTCAAAATAATAGATTTGACTTGGTGCTTGGATTAGCACTGTCCATGGTTTTCGCCCCAGGAGGGTTTCCACGTATATCCGTGTTAATACTTTTTGAGTCCAATGTAGACTCGGAATCTATTGTTGGTTGTATTGTTGTAAAAATTGTTTAATTTTCTTCATCATCCTATTCCCCCTCTAGGGTGATTTAGACTCTCCACGAGCAAACCTTCAATTGGTATCCAAGACTAGGCTTTCAAAAGGATTTTACCATGCAAAGATATAAAGATCGGATGGCTCAAAACAATGGAGAGTTTGATGAAGGAAAGTCATCCACCGGAAAATCGAAGTTCAAAGGGTCATACTTTTCCCATTGGAAGAAGATAATGGAATGTTTCCTGATGGAGAACGATGAAGATGTTTGGAACATTATCCAAGCTAACAACTACATTCCAATGAACAGGGAGAATGCAACTCTTGTATTGAAAGCCAAATCTGAGTTCACCACTAAGGAGACCGAGAAATTCGTAAAGAATTTCAAAGCTATGAACACACCGATGTGTGCCATTAGCACGTAAGAATATATGGTCTCAGCTTGTGACACAGACTAAAGAGGTGTGGGACGCTTTTGTTAAGACCTATAAAGGAACAAGCGAATCGAACCAGGCGAAGATACGTCAATATCTTCATAAGTATGAGTTGTTCAAGATAGGGGCAAAAGAAAATATCACTCGGATGTATGTTCGATTTACAGAGATTACTAATAATCTCAAATCTTTGGGTAAAAAGATTTCTCACGAAGAAATGTCGAGAAAGATTATGAGAAGTCAACCAAAGAAGCGATGGGGTCTCAAAGTGACAACCATTGAAGAAGCTCAAAACCTCGCTTAGCTAAGGCCGGACGAGCTTACGGACAAGCTACTAACTCACGAGATTCATCTAGAGGAACGAGGATGCAGAGGTAAGCACCAAAAAGAATATTACACTAAAGGCCTCGTAAAGTAGACGTGAAAGTCTAAGCTCCTCATAATCGAAGAGGAGACCTTGGCACTCATAGCCCGCGGCTTCAAGAGAATGATGAAATACAAGAAGTAGGAAAAGAGGCAAAAGGATGAGTTCTACAAGAAAGATAAGAAGGACATAAAAGGTAAACGTTTTTCTCCTTCAAAGTTATCTTTATCTAAGAACTTTGGTCACTATGAATGTGGCAGCAATAAGCACATATTCGGAGACTGTCCCAAGAGAAAGAAGGCAGAAAGAAAAAGGCTATGATCGCTACTGGGAGTGATGATTACTCATCCGAAGAAGATGACTCGGACGACTTAAAGTGTCTTATGGCACTTACGGAAGAAGCTGAATCCGAGTCGACAACGAGGTCAAATTATTAATAAGGTAGTTGAACACTTTCTCAAATTTTCAAAACTTAATCTAGCACGATATATTTTCACTTTGGCTGAAAATTCCAATTCGACTCATTCTAGTTTAAAGAACAATTTGAGTCTCTTACTCGATGAGAGCAATGCTTTGAAAAACCGACGACAAAATCTAAAAGAACTTAAGACTAGCACTCAAGCAAATGAGATCGTGTCCGAGTCACTCGGAACGGAGAATGAGCAACCGAAAAGAAAGCTCAATAAGTCTCAAGAGCTTGTTTTGAAATTCACTCGATGTCGAAAAACCTTGATATGCTATTAGGCTCTCAGTGTGTCTCCTTCAGGAAAGAAGGACTTGGGTTCAATGAAGAAGAGGAATCAAAATCCTATTCTAATATTTTCAAAATTGATTCTAGAACTGTAAAGTTAAGGAAGGCTAAAAATGGTCCCATTCATACAAATGAATAGAGGACTAACCCAAGAACAATTTACAGGAAAAACTTTCTCCTCCTGTTACAAAAGAAAAGATTTTTAAAAGAAAAAGACACAGATTCAGCTTCCCGAAAGGAAAACTCAAAATCAAACCAGACTCCAAAATTATTTAAATCTGGGTTCCTAAAAGTGCTCATCCTTAAAGAAGGACCACGGTAAAGGAAGTTATTGGGTTCGTAAGAGGAAGTGAGAAGGGTTAGTCTGTTTTTGTCTTGTAGATAACTCGAAAAAGAAGAAAGGTCATTGGCACGTAGATAGTGGTTGCTCACGCCACATGTCAGGAGATTCAAGACTCTTCTCCGAGCTAGAAGATCTAAAAGAAGTAAAAGTCATATTTGGATATAACATGAAGGGCAAGATAGTAGGGATCAGCAAATTGGCGAAGGAAACAACACAGTCAACCTAGCCTACCTTGTTAAAGGACTAAAGCATAATCTCCTTAGCATTTCTCAGCTTGTATGACAAAGGTCAAGAGGTCATGTTCACCTGCACCCACTGTTACATTTCTGATGCAATCACCAAAGAGACTAAGCTATCGGGTGTGAGGTCGAGTAACACTTACACTATTCCTCTCTCCACTTCAAGCTAGAATTTATCTTGTTTGAAAGCATCCGTGAATGATGATTCATGGACTTGGCATCGTAGATTAGGTCATAGTGGCATGCATAGAATCAAGAAACTTTCATCTCATGGGCTGGTTAGGGGTTTACCGAACTATGCTTTTAAGAAAGATAAAATATATGATGATTAAAAATGATCTACCTTACTATTTTTAGGCCATAACACTTATACTATTCCTCTTTCACAACTTCGCGTACTAAGAACTCCTCAATAGAATGGAGTAGTGGAGAGAAAAAACAAAACTCTTGAAGAAATAAAAAGGATTATGATGATTGAAAATGATCTACCTTACTATTTCCAGGCCGAGGCGCTTAACACAAGCAAATTATACACTCAACAGATGCCTCATTAGACCCATCTTGAAAAAAACACCCTATGAGCTTTACAAAGGAAGGAAACCCAACATCTCCTACTTCGGACCATTTGGATGTAAGTGCTTTGTCCACAACAATGGTAAGGAGCATCCGACTAAGTTTGATGCTAGGTCAAATGAAGGTATATTTCTGGGTTACTCATCTCATAGCAAAGCTTATCGTGTTTTTAACAAGAGAACTAACAAAGTGGAAGAAAGTATCCACATTGTCTTTGATGAAATTGATCTTAGCATGATAAGTGAGTCCACATTCTCATATCTTAGACTTAATAGAGATGAAGATGACCTTGCTGAAGTTTAGCTCAAAAGAGTCAAAAACAAAATTACCGAGGCAACTCGGAATGGAGCAACTCGGAATGTTATTACTCGGATCGAACAAATTTAAGAGCCAGCTCGGAATGATGAAGATTAAGTCAATAAGACTCAGAAAGATCAACCAACTAAAGATTAGATTGTTCAACCAACAAACTTGGTAAATCAAAGGACAGGTAAAGGCTTCAAATATGCATCCAGCCACCACCGGAAACATACTTTCCGACCTCACAGTGGGGTAAGAACTCGATCTTCTTTGAATAATCTGTGTGCATTTTTGCATTCATATCATTAATAGAACCCAAAAATGCACTAGAAGCCTTAAATGAACCTGAATGGGTAGAGACCATGCAAAAAGAGATCAATCAATTTGAAAGAAACCAAGTTTGGATTCCGACCACACGACCATCTAATCACCCGATCATAGGAACCAAATGGGTTTTCAAGAACAAGTTGGATGAGGAAGGGTTGGTAGTCAGAAATAAGGCTAGATTTGTTGCCCAGGGTTACAATCAAGAAGAAGGAATTGATTGTGGGGAAACCTTTGCCACTCGTTGCTAGGATTGAGGTAATTAGAATCCTGTTAGCATTTTCATCTAGCATGAACATCAAGCTTTATCAAATGGATGTCACATGCTTTTCTGAATGGTTTCATTCAAGAAGAAGTCTATGTTGAGCAACCCCCTGGATTTGAAAACTCAGAATTTTCCAAATCATGTTTTCAAATTGCAAAAGGCTTTTATATTGTCTTAAACAAGCTCTTAGAGCTTGGTATGAAAGAATAAGCAGTTTCTTGGTTGAAAATAATTTCAAAAAGGTCAGATTGACAAAAGTCTTTTCATAAAAACCGAGGGAAAAGATTTTCTTATTGCTTAGATTTATGTTGATGATATCATTTTTGGAGCTACTAATAAAACCCTATGTCAAGAGTTTTTTTCGAGTTGATAAGACATGAGTTCCAATTGAGTATGATGGGAGAACTCAACTTGTTTCTTGGTTTACAAATCAAACATGACAAGGATGGCATTTATGTCTATCAATCCAAGTATACCAAGGAGCTTTTGAAGAAGTATAAACTATAAGATGTGAAGAATGCAGCAACACCTATGAGTAATAGTTTGAAGCTAGAGTCGGATGAGAAAGGTAAAGCTATAGATTAGAAAGTCTATAGAGGTATGATTGGATCTCTACTTTATCTCACATCTAGTAGGCTAGATATCATGTTCGAGTGTTTGCCCTTGGGCAAGATTTCAAGCTAATCCAAAAAATCACATCTCACTGCGGTGAAGAGAATTTTCGGATATCTTGCGGGGACTCGGAATCTTAGTCTATGGTTTTTAAAAGACACGGAACCGACTTTCGCTAGATACTCGGATGCTGATTATGCTACATACACAGTTGATAGAAAGAGCACATCAGGAGCAT
The DNA here is from genome assembly GCA_021018815.1 of Talinum fruticosum. Lineage (NCBI taxonomy): Eukaryota > Viridiplantae > Streptophyta > Magnoliopsida > Caryophyllales > Talinaceae > Talinum > Talinum fruticosum. The sequence continues at coordinate 983,729 of JAITYX010000122.1, read as the reverse complement.
GTCAATTTGTGGGTCAATCCCTCATCTCTTGGAACTCGAAGAAATAAAATTCTATTGCTTCTATCAACTCGCCGAGGCAGAGTACATTGTAGATGGAGCTTACTGTGCTCGGATTCTATGGATCAAGCAGACACATGAAGGATCTAGGGTTATCATTCACATCTATCCCAATCAAGTGTGACAATTAGAGTGCAATCAACATTACTAAGAATCCTGTTCGCATTTAAAGACAAAGCATATTTAGCTCGGATATCATTTTCGAAGAGACGATTCTGAAAAGGTGATATTGAACTTGAATTCATTCCTACGAAGTTTCGTTAGCTGATATTTTCACTAAGCCACTTAGTGAGGATCAATTTTGCTTTATTAGGAATGAACTTGGTATAATTAATGCATGATTATGTAATTTTAAGTGAATTATCCTCGCATAATTATGTGTTATTTGTTTTAATAACAAATGGATCCGTTGATAGAGTGAGACCGAGCTATGAGTTATTAGTTCTCTAAGTGTTATGAGTCACTCGGAAAACATACTCGGGTCGACTCGACTTTTGAGCAAAATGGACATCAAACTTCCGGGATTATCTCTAGAATAATGGAGAATTTCATAAATGTTTTCAAAAAGTCTCTCTTCTTTCTCTCGGACGCGTGTTTCAATCAAAGAATTTTAACCGTTGGAAGAAAGTCGTTTGAATACTAGCAGATTGGGGTGCACAACGTCACACCTGTCTAAGACTCGCCGTTTGAACTTCAAGTCAGCCAAAGGCCATTTTGTTTTGCTTTAAATAGCAACCCTTTGGCTTCTTTTTATTACTTTGCTCTTTACTCTCTTCTCTCGAAATTTGTACTCTCTTATATTCACTCTTTGTATTCAAAGAGCTCTCTCTCTCTCTCTTTGCTATCTCGTTTCCTCTCTCGTTTCTCACATCACACCATGCCTAAACGAGGTTAAGGACCGGAGCTATTGGGGTTTGTAACCAAAATGCCCCGCACCAAAAATACTCAAGAGGGTACCTCCAACCCCTTGAAAATATTTATCACCCAACACTTTATGTTGGATGACAAGTTCTTCCAAACCACATCTTTTTCATGGTTAAAGCACATTCAGGACACTCGGAGTCTACAATTATTTGTGCTTCAGTGATTTTATCTATCCAGTAACTTGTTGCCAAGTTCTACTCTAACATGTCCCATTCTGAAGGTGTCATCACCTCAAAAGTCCAAGGGAAGGTTGTTGGCATTAACCTCCCTCTTCTTCGAAACATTTCAAAGTTTCTTTTTCTTTCTCAACCGTAACTCTATACCTTTCATGGAAGTTGCAGATGACTTCTTTGAAAAGTATGCCAAAGAAGTACCCGAGTCACGAAAGAACTTCTTCGTGACTCAAATGAAATCTGAGGCAAGGTCTGCTCTGTTTCATTCTCGATGAGAACCTTCTTTTCTCATCATTCTAGCAAGGAGAATCTAAACTCCAAGATTCTCAAAGCCTTGTTTGACATTCCGGAAGGCTACGAAGTAGACATCTTCCCTTTCATTACCGAGCGGATGGTCTTCGTGCTAGCTCAATCCAAAAAGTCTCGCTTCTTTTCCCTTTGGAACTCTCTTGATGTTTGTCTTTAAACAGCTTCAAGATTACTCTTCCCTTAGATCCCAAGATGTTTCTGCGGCTGCCATTGTTGTTGGTAGAAGAGAGCTTCAGGCTATGAATACCAGGAGGTAAAACCTGGTGTCTAGATTTATTAATCCGAGCTTCCACCTCCCTCTCCTCTACCAGCTCGTAAAGCATAAGCTCTTCCACCTCCCTCTCGCTGGTCCCTCTACTTCTCTACCACCTCCTCCTCCCTCTACTCGTAGCTCTTACCGAAATGGTAAGAAAACTCACTTCGTGTTTGAACAACATCGTAACATTTTTCGCTCTCTCAAGCCTATTTATCAAGGCCTGGTGATTAACTAGAAGGTGGGCCAGTCTCGGATCTAGGAGTATCGGACGCTTATGCTTGAGTTCAAGGCCATTATCACCGAGTAACGCAAGCAACTTCAACTTCTCCACGAACACGAGTCCAAGGCCGCTCAGGACTCGGACACTTCGGATACTTTTAAGGAGTCCTCCAGGTTAGCCAAGTCTACCTCGACCGAGGTAGAAGAATAAGCTGAAGTAGCAGCTGAAGAAGGAACAACTCAGCTCGAAGAAGAGAAGGAAGAAGAAGAGAAAGAAAAGAAGATGCTCGCCGCCTAAGGCCCAAGGTGCAGCAGAATCCGAACCAGAGCCGATATCCTCAAATCATGATCCGAGTGAGTCGAAGAAGATTGGAATGTCGGTCAGTCCAAAGCTGTTGGCTCGAAGCACCACCCTTTGTTGTCTTTCAGGAGGATGAGCTCGAAGAAGATATGCCCTTGGCTCCAAGAACTAGAACAGAGCAACTTTCGGACATCCCTGTGCTCGTCGTCGCTGCGATCATCCACCTCATCCCAAGCTTATCAGTGCGAGCGCACTACCCATCCCTCCTCCTCTTGACAACAAGCCCCCTCTTAATTTTTTTTTCTTTTGTCCAACATCGAGCTGTATTGTATTTTTTTCTCCCTCCTTTTTGATGAAATGCTAGGGGGAGAAATTATAGAAAACCCGATGTTTTGTTTAGGGGAGCTCACCCTGTTTTCGAGCAATGAATGAATTTTTTTTTTCGAACAAACTTGTTTTTGAGTTATACGTTTCTTTTCCTTTTCTACTTTAGTACAATTTTTTTACTTATTTGCTCTGATTTATTATCCGCATAATCTGTTATGAGTGATGATATGATCCGAAATGCATTTGATAAGTATAGAATGCCTCTCATCCATCACTCTTTACTCGATACGTTCCGATCATTGAAAATGAAAACTCGTGGTTCACACTAACAAGTTTCTATCTTAAGTATGGAATGCCTTTCATAAAAAGGGGGATATTAAAGACACAAGTTTTAACTTTAAGTCATTTGAGTATTACATGAAGACTCGGTATAAATCCTATCTCTCTTAAGTTTTGATTTCAATCCATTTTGAGCACTATAGAAACTCTTATCTAATTTTCATTCTCGCTATGATCGACTAAGAAAGCACCTCATTGCATATCTCTTACACTAGGGTTTCGACTCACTCAGGCATCACTCGGAACTATCGTATGCTCAAAAATTTCTCTAAAACACTTTTATTCCGAGCATTTAATTTATATTTCAACGCAAAGAGAATTAAAGCGTTAATTCTTTATTCTAAGTCAGCTTATTTCCTTGAGAATTATTTGACTAGATCAAGTTGTTATACTCGATGTTCTACTCTTTTAACTTGATCATATTTAGGATTGACTCAAGATGGAATTTGAGTATATTGAATATTAGACTCAAAAATTCCATTCCTTTAGGCCAAAGATAATTAAGCATTTAATTATTCCGATTTAATTATTATCTCGCGCTTAATCTTGGACCAAAGTGTTTTACACTCGAGAACCAATGTGGTTTGCTTTTATAGGTTATTCAAACGAGGCTAACCTATCTTTTTGAATTTCAAAAGTAATCGGTTTCTATCCGATAACCACCAATAGACAAGTTTTAACTACTTCGGACATGGCTCGGACAATCGTGTCGGGGTTGTTTGTTTCCAAAACTGGAAAACTCATATGGGTGAGAAGTTTTACCTTTCTTTTCTCTCGTTGAAGAACTCATGCTTTTTATTCTTCCGTCATTTCTTATACTTCATTATCTTTTTGAATCCTCGAGCCAAAAGCGCCATGGGGTCTTCTTCGTAATCTAATGAGCTCAAGCCTGGACCAGGTTCCTCCGAGGTTTTGAGAGCAATGTTTCATTTGGTGCTGACCTCATATTCTTCCTCCTCTAGATGTAACTCATATGGGTGAGAAGTTTTCCTATGAGCTCATCCGGTTTCAGCTTGGTTAGGTCCTCGAGCTTCTTCAATAGTTGTCACCTTTGGTGCCCATCTTTTCTTTGGAAGACTCCTTAGAATCTTTCTCGGCTATCTCCTTGTGGGACATTTTTCTTCCAAAGGACTTGAGATTATTAACAATCTCAGTGAAGCGAATGTACATCCGTGCTATGTTCTCATCAAGCATCTTAAACATTTCGTACTTGTGAAGGTACCGAGTTATCTTCGTTTGCCTTACTTAACTTGTTTCTTTGTAGGTGGTGAAAAGAGTGTCCCACACTTCTTTGGTAGTATCATAGCGTAATACTCTATTGTATTTTACGGTATCAATGGCACATCGGAATGGTCATTGCCTTGAAGTGCCATCTATCTTTGTGGGAATATAATTGACATCACAAATGATTCCCCGCACTTCTTCGTCGTTGTCCTCGATGAAGCATTCCATGATCTTTTTCAATGTGCAAAGTTGGATCCTTTGAATTTTGGTGACTTGGTGAATGATCTTCCATCATCAAACTTTCCGTCATTAAGAACCATCCGATCTACGGACCTTGGATTTTTAGATCCTTTTGAAAGGCTAGGCTCGATGCCAATTGAAGGTTTGAGCTCTAAGAGTCCGAATCACCTTAGAGGGAAGGGGGTCAATAGGGTATGAACAAAATTTTGTGGAAATATTGAATTCAATGCACAAGTTAGAACTTATAAAAGATGTGATGAGTCTAGATTGGACTCGTAAAAGATAAGAACAAGATATTTTATGTTGAAACCCTTTGGGGTAGAAAACGTAGCCGATATCATCCATATACCAAGTTAAATTCACTATTTTAAATCCACAAAATATAAGGACTCACTCTCCGAATTGTTCCCTTAGACAATTTAATACAAGTTTTTCCTGGCATAGAAAGTCTCTTATCCGTCCTCGTACTTCCTTACTCGAATTATCTTTTACGGAAAGATATAATTGAGCTGAATAACCTCTTATGGCTTTGTCAAGGGAATTTACGGAAGAATTGAGTAAGTAAGAATGTAATCGAATACAAGACTTGTTGTTTCAACTCGAAGTTGAAAAACCTAAGTACATAGTTGAAAGTTAGAAAGATTGAGTATATGACTAGAGAATTGTCTTCTAGCAATCTTCTAATCTTGTGAAATGACTTCTATTTATAATAAGCAAACCAGATAGCCATTGTGCCTTAGTCTTAACTTGGAAGCTTCACTAGCCGTGTAACGGATAGTCTAAGTCCGTTAGAAATAGAACTATTGTGAAGATAGATGTACATCGGTCCTTGGCTCAAAAAGTAATCCAACCCACTTTTTGTGACTAAAAACCATGGTGGAAACAATTGTTAGACTCAAAGTTAAAATTTATCAGAAATGGAAATAAACAATGAGCCTTCTTGAAAATATGGCTTTTCTATATACTAATGTTTAACAAGTAAGAAACCGGTTGTTTTTGCTTTTTAAATTTAGATCAAACAACTTTTATTAACATGCAAAAACAAATCAAAGTGGTGCTCAAAGTATAATGAAGACTCAAACTCTAAATTTGTATCATTCTAAGTACTATCAAGGACTCAAGTACGGACCTCAACCCTCCTAGGTTTTTATTACAAGTCATTCTAAGTGTTATAGAAACTGTTGCATACGTTTTCATTCGATTCTGATCGACTCGTAAATCACATTCATGTTCATCAACTCACACCGATGCTTCGAGTCACTCAAACACCATTTAGATTTATCACATGTTCAAACAATCTGTCTAACACTTTTAATCTAAGTTCGACTTCGTATTCTAAGATAAAGTGAATCACAACGTTAATTCAACTTTCTAAGTCAGCATGTTTATTTGAATTGTACTTGTCTAGATCAAGTACTCATACTCGATATTCTCTTTCTAACTTGATCTTTTCTAAGATCGAATCGGATGGAATTTGAGTATAATGAATATTAGACTCGGAAAATTCCACACTTCGGGCCTCGGATAATTAAGATAATTATGCACTTAATTATCTTAATAAAATTATTATCTCGTGCCTAATCATGGACCAAAGTATCTTATTATTTGAGAACAAAAATTTGTTTACTTTTATAGGTTATCTAAACGAGGTTATCCTATTTTTGAAATACAAAAGTAACCGACTTCAAGTCGTCAATCACCAACAGTAAAAGGCTTTTCTACTTTTGAACAAGACCAAATGTCTGTGTCGTGGTTGTGTGTTTCTAAAACTAGAAATCTTCAACGCTAAGCTCAACAGTGATTTCGACCCTACTTTTCAGAGATCACCGGAGGATTAGGACATCCTAAGGAGTCAAGAGCCGTTGCACAACATTTACATCTCAACGGATCTTTTTCGAGCGACTTAGAAGAACCGTTACAACGGTCACAAAGGACTTCTAATCGAAGATGGTCACAACGGCTAATCTGCTTAGTCATCTATAAATAGAAGCCAACTTTCAAGACTTGGAGATTGCTGAGACTTGCTAGAATTATTTTCAATACACAATACTTAAGTGAAAGTCTTTGTATTCATACTCAATCTTCTATTTACAACTCCTAGCTTGTAATTCATACTTTTCTAAGTCCAATCTAGACTCGGATCTGTCCGGATTATTTTCTTCAAGCTTTAATCTTCCAAGTTTGTTAAAATTTCCTCATCACCCTATTCACCCCCTATATGGTGACTAGAGCAAACCTTTAATTGGTATCAATGCCTAGCCTTTCGTAAAGGATCTAAGAATCCAAAGGTCTAAAGATCAAATGGCTCAAAACAACGGATAGTTCGATGAAGGAAGATCTTCCAGCAGACCACCAAAGTTCAAAGGATCAAATTTCATGCACTAGAAGAAGCTCGTGGAATGCTTTGGATCACGATGAAGATGTATGGAACATCATATAAGAAGGAAATTACATTCCAATGAAGGTGGAAGATAAAAGACCGGTGCCTAAAGCAAAGTTTGAGTACACCATCGAAGAGGTGGAAAAGTTCAAAAAGAACTTTGAAGCGATGAACATTCCGATGTGCACCATTAGCTCGGAAGAATACAATAGAGTATCAGCTTATGACATAGCTAAAGATGTGTGGGACACTCTTGTCAACACATATGAAGGAACAAGCTAAGTGAGACAAGCGAAGATAAGTCAATATCTTCGTAAATACGAGCCGTTCAAGATGGACCCGAAGAAAACATCACTTATATGTTTATACGCTTCACTAAGATTACAAATAATCTCAAATCTTTGGGTAGAAAGATATCTTATGAAGAGATGTGTAGAAAAATCCTAAGGAGTCTACCCAAGAGAAGATAGGGTCCTAAGGTAACAGACCATCGAGTAAGCTCGTAACATCTCACTACTAAAGCCAAATGAACTGATTGGGAAGATGCTTACCCATGAAATCCATCTCGGAAGAAGAAGATGTTGAGGTCGAGCACTAAAAAGAATATTGCGCTAAAGGCGTCGGAAAGCAAAGGATAAAATCTAAGTTCTTCGATTGAGAAGAAGATCCCATGGCACTTATTGCTCAAGGCTTCAAAAGAATGATGAAGCACAAGAGATAGGAGAAAAGGCTAAGAGAAGAGTTCTACAAGAAAGACAAGAAGGATAGAAAAGGTAAACACTCCTCCCCTTCAAAGTTATCTTTAACTAAAAACTCTAGCTGTTTTGAATGTGACATCAAAGATCACATAGTCAAAGACTATCCAAGAAGAAAGAGGGACAGAAAGAAGATCAAGGCAATGATGGCAATATGGAGTGATGAAGATTCATTTGAAGAAGATGAAGACTCGGACGACTCAATGTGTCCGATAGCATTATCGGACTCGGAAGTCGAATCCGAGTCGGACTCGACAACTTAGACAATGATGAGATGAATCCTCGGGAGGTAATTGAATATTTTTTCAAGTTTTCCAAAGTTGATTTTAGCCAAATACATCTACACATTAAAAGAAAAGTCTAATTCGACTCTTCACAATACAAAAAACAACTTGAGTCTCTTACCTCCGAGAGCATTATTTTGAAAAATAAATTAGAAAAACTGAGACTTACTCTAAGAGAGCTCAAGACTAGTACTCAAGCTAATGAGACTGAGTTCAAAAGAGAAAATGAGCATCCGAAACTAAAGCTCAATGAGTCGTAAGAACTTATTTTGAAATTTACTCAAGGTCAAAAAACCTTGACATGCTCTTAGGATCTTAATGTGTCTCCTTAAGGAAAGAAGGACTTGGTTTTAACAAAGAGGAGGAATCTAATTCCTACTCAAATCTTTTCAAAAAGGATTCCGAACCGTAATGTTCAAGAAGGCTGAGCACGGTGAAGGTTTGCTCGTGGACAGTGCAAAGTCACCCTAGAGGGGGTGAATAGGGTGATGAAGGATTTATGAGAAAATTAAACTCTTTCGCTCGTAAAAGAAGCGTAAATGGATTCCGAGTTTGCGCGGTGGTCGAAAATAATAACTCAAAATATGGGTTAAGAGAGTCTCGAGTATAGAATGAACTCGGAAAGTAAACACTCGAGAGATTTACGTGGAAACCCTCCCGGGGCAGAAAACCACGGACCGTGCTAATCCAAGCACGAAGTCAAATCCACTATTTTGAGTCCACAAAATACCGTGAACTTGATCGAACCCGAGTTGCTCCCTTAGACAACTCTTACAAGTTTTTCCTATACTCGAAGTTCGCTTATCCGATCTAGTACTTCCTAGCTGAGATAACCCTTACAGCTAGGGACAACTAAGCTGAGTTAACCCTTATAGCCTAGTCAAGGGACCCTGACTCGGAAAGTAAGATGAGAAGTTTTTGTAACTAAGTAAAAGACCTTACAACTCAAAATAATATAAATCACAGAGTAGGAGTTGTAAGTTTAAAGACCGAGAATGAATATAAAATACTTTGCACAAGTTTGTGTATTAACAATATGTACGTCTCTCATGTCTTCAAGTCTTGTACGATGGCTTCCTTTTATAGATGATCGAGCAAAGTAGCCGTTAAGTCCATCTTCTAGTTGGAAGTCCGTTGTGACCGTTTTGAGAGATTTTCCGAGTCATGCGTAAAATGCCCGTTGAAGTATAAACGTTGAAGTAACGGTCCTTGGCTTCTTGGAAGTCCCAAAACCACTAGCGTAATCCGAAAAGTAAGGTGCAAGCTACCGTTAAGTATGGCGCTTTCATATTTCCAATTATGGTAGCGGACAACTTCGACGCAGTGTATGGGGCTTTGACTAGAAGCGGAAAAAGGCTCCTTTTGGTCGGTGATTTAGACATCCGAGCCGGTTGCTTTTGCAACTTGAAAAGTCATGATTGCTTCGAACAAATAATCTACAAAAGCAAATCAACTTGTGGTTCTCAAAGTATAAAATACATTGGTCCAAGACGCAGATAATATAATAAATAGAACATTCAAACAATAATTATCCGGGTCGAAACGAATAGGAATTTTTTGAGTCTAATGACTCAAATTCCATCTCGGTTGTACTAGAATACATTCAAGTCGGATCAAGAATATTAGAGTGAATGAACTTGATATATGCGAGTACGTCCGAGTGATATATATGACTTAAAATCTAATAATGCAGCTCGAGTCAATCGGAGATATGCAACAAAAATATCGGAATGCACAGTAATAAATGATCTATCACTTTAGAAAATATTCTAAGATGCATGGAATGACTTGAAATCAAAACTTTAACAGAGATAGACTCTATACGGATCTGATTCCTAGAGAGAACACAGAAATGACTATGCGAGTCCGAGTCTATGGTCCGACTCGGAAAACAATATAAGAGCAGATCCGAGTTTTCAATCTACCTCTTTTTGATGAAAGGCATTCCATACTTAGATATGAGCCATTCCATACTTAGACAAATATGAGCGGAAATTTTTGTAAGTGATAGTATGCTAACATGTAAGGTTTGCTCAGAAAATACACTTAGGATATAACAATCGGAGAGCAATGAAAGCATGTAAGCATATAAGGAGATACGTAAACAATGCATATAGAAGTGAAAAAGATAGAAATTACGTTACTTCACATAAAAATTACAAAGAGTTAGAGAAAAACTCCCCTAAACAAGACATCTAAACATCTAATTCTTTTCCCCTCGCCTTTCAGCAAAAATAAAAAAAAGAGAAAGAAGAATACAAGATTACATAATTGATATCCGGACAAACAAGGGACGTAAAAAGAAAATAGAAGTTAAAACACCCAAGAAGAAGAAAAATTTGGCGGACTTTGGAATCGTGGCACGAGTGCAAGGTGTCCGCCTAGAAAGGGGAGGGGTGTGAGTGGGAGAGGAAGGACGAGGTGTTCGCCAAGCACTGGTAAGATCTTGGCGATGTGCTTGAGCACGGTGAAGGGAGGGCGAGGATCGCCGTCAAGGGCTCGGCTCGAGTGGCCGACCCGTAACGAGGGGATCCAGGGGTTCCTCCCTGTGGACCTTGGTCGCCGAAGGGGCTAGCTCGGTCCGACCTGTTTCGAGCGAGTCGTCCGATAGACCCAGCATCGCTGTCCGAGCTGAGTTTAGTGACTGGCCGTGCGGATTGGTCCTCATCCGGCCTTCCCGCTTCTTCATTTTTGGGCATCCCCTTGCCCGGAAGGAGTTGCCTCGGCCGCAGGCTCCTCGCCTTCCGCTTCTTCCTGTTGCTCGTCTCCGTCCTCCTCGCTTTCGAGGAGGTCTTGGCCGGGTCGATGACTCCTCAGCTGTGTTTGAGTTGCCATGGTCCCGAGCGGCTTTGGACCTTCTCTCCTGGAGAAACCCGAGCAACTCCTTTTGCTCCTCTACCGAGCTCTTCATCTCAAGAACCAGAGTTCATTGCTCTCGGATTTGAGATTGGGCGATTTTTTGGTTGAGAGTCATAGACCGATGGACGATCTTGTATCACCTGGAGCATGTCCTTGAAATCGGAGGACACGGAGTTGATCTTGTCCAGGAATGCGAGAGGACAAGACAGACGAGAGAGACTAAGAAGCACCCGAGGTGGAGGCACCACCAGGTGGAGGGAGAGAGAGAGGGGTTTCTTTTCGAGTCCGAGGGACTTAGGCCTCGGCTTCGAGTTGTGAACCCGCACTCCGAGTTGGACTTCCCGGAACCCATACCCCGGAGTTCCTTTCTACCAACCACAACCGCAGCCTTCCGAGACCGTGTTTGGGTCGAAGGAAGGGGAACCTTGAATTGTTTAAAAACAAGGGTGAGAAGAGCACCGGAAGGAAGAGGGGTGTTCTTCTTATTTTGGAGTTGAGCGGGCACAGCTGCCATTTGCTCAATTATTGAAGGAAAGAGGTCAACTTCGTAGCCCTCAAGAATGTCAAAAAGAGCTTTGAGATGCTTGGAGTTGGGGTTATCCTTGCTAGAATGCCGAGAGAAAAAGATTCTCATCAGCAGAAAGCATAGAAGCCTAGCTTCTAATTTCAACCGAGTCACGTAAAAGTTCTTTCTCGGACCCGGGGAGCCCTTTGGCATACTTTTCAAAAAGTCATCGCGACTTCGAGTGAAAGGAATGGGGTTGCTGTTCAAGAAAAGAGAAGAAACTTTGAACAGACGATGAAGAAGAGAGAGGTTGATGCGAACTGCTATGTTCGTAACCCCGGAGGTTAGGACACCTTCGAGTAGGTTAGGTTGGAGTAAAACTCGGAGACGAGTTCGGGGTAAATGAACTCGCTGAAGCAAAGAATGTAGTATACTCCAGTGGTTTTAATGTGAGCCAACCAGGAAAATTTGGTGGTTGGGAAGAATTTGTCATCCAAGTGTGTAGTGCTCGGGTGACAACCGGTTTGGAGGAAGAAGTTCCTTCCTGGCTTTGGGTGCGGGCCTTCTTGAAAGAAGATGCACGAAAGTCGTGGTGGTAACCTCTTTTAGTCATTTTGGAAAGAGAAGAGAGAGACTGGAGAAAGAGTAGAAGCGAATGCCGACGAGAAGAAAGAGAAAGAAGTAGAAGAAAGAGGTTTAGAGCAAGCAAACTTATGAGAGATGAACCTTGTGATGATGATGAACACCTTAGGGCACTCGTAGACAAACGATGCTTGCGCGAGAAGGTTTTGAAAGCGAGAGAGTGAATAAAATATTTGAGAGGTACCGAGAAAAAGAAGAATAGGCGCTAAATATATAGGGAAAGAGAACGAGTTTCATTGTAACGCCGTTTAAACTTCCGTTCGACTTGACACCTTCAACAGTCACTTCAAACTTGTGTGACGGTTCTTCTTCAACGGTTAGAAATAAACGGGTTCGAAATCTAATGGTTAGCGAGCGATCGCAGAACCTAAGTAAAAAAAACTTTAAAAAGAATTTCCGAAACTCTCTACTTGTCTTGAGATGATCACGTAAATTTATGTCCAGATGTTACTCATCGTTTGAGTCTAACTCGACTCGCTTCCGAGTGACTCGCAACTTAGAAAATAACTACCAGCTCGATATCACGAAATCAACTAAACTAATGGTTATTCAAGAAATCTAAGCAGATAACACATAAACATGCAAGGCAATTAACACATAAAAAGACACATAATCATGCGTTTAACATACTAAGTTCATTCATAATGAAACAAAACTGATCTTCGCCAAGGGGCTTAGTAAAGATATCAGCTAATTGCAGATTAGTAGGAATAAATTCAAGCTCGATATCACCTTTCTCAGAATGATCTCGTAAAAAGTGATACCCGACCTCAATGTGCTTCGTTTTAGAGTGCTCGAACCGGGTTTTTGGTGATACTAATTGCACTTTGATTGTTACACTTCATGGGAACTGATTTGAATTCAAGTCCCAGCATCTTTCAAGTGTTGGTTTATCCATAGGATCCGTGAACAACATGCTCCGGCAAGCAATGTACTCAGCTTCAGTAGTTGATAGAGCCACGGAATTTTGCTTCTTTTAGTGCCAAGAGATTAGGGATTGACCCGAAACCGGCAAGCTCCGGATGTACTCTTTCTATCAACCTTATAACATGCATAATCTGCATCCGAGTACCCGGTGAGGGTCGGTTCCGAGTCTCTTGAGTACCGAGACCTAAATTCCGAGTTCCTGCGAGATATCTAAAGATTCTCTTCACCGCAGTGAGATGTGATTCTTTGAAATTAGCTTGAAATCTTGCACAAAAACACACGCTAAACATGATATCCGGCCTCGCTTGAAGTAAGATAGAGCAAAGATCCAATCATAGCTCGATAAAGTTTTTGATTTATTGCTTTACCTTTCTCATATGAGTCAAGCTTTATACTCGTTGCTCATTGGTGTAGATGCGTGCTTCGCATCTTGGAGTTTGTACTTCTTCAGCAGTTTCTTGGTATACGTTGATTGATGGACATAGATTCCATCTTTGTCTTGTTTGATTTGTAAACCAAGGAAGAAGTTGAGTTCTCCTATCATACTCATTTGGAACTCCCGACTCATTAACTCGAGAGAATTCTCGGCACTGCATTTTCCACTACTACAAAACTTAAAATAGCGACGGAAAATAGCGACTGAAACCAATCTGTCGCCGAGTAGCGACGGACACTAACAAAAAATGACAATCGGATCATACAACGACGGAATTAGTGACGGAAAGTAACTTCCGTCCCTAATTCGTCGGCGATAATTCGTACATCAAAAAATCCCGGAAAGGAAAAAAAAATTAATCAGTAGTCAGTAGCGACGGAATATTCCGTCGCCAATCCGTTGCTATCGACAATTTCGTAATTAGCGACTGAACAGCGAGGGACTGTTCGTCGCTAATTACGAATAAATCCGAACCGGCGTCGCCCGGTTCCGGATTTCGCAGAGCAACGAGAGAGCGAGAGCGAGAGCGACACCACCGCAACTTCACCACCGCCATCAGCCGCTACCGCCGGCGACTACGCACGCCGCCTTGTCGGCCGTCGCTCGTTGCCACCGCCTCCCTTCCGCCGCCAATTCAGGACCCCCAAGGCCGAATAACCACCGGTCTTAGCTTCGTTGCGCCCGACCTCGCACCGCCGCCGCTGCCGCCTCACGCCTGAGCTTTGCGGTCGCCGCCGTGCCGCCGCTGGTGCCGCCCATAAATTTGAGGTATGTTTGTGTTGATTTTTTATAGATTTATGGTTTTACAAAATTGATATTGAAATTGATGAATATATGTAATTTGTGGGAAATTAATGTTGTTTGTGAATGAATTTGAGAAGAAAAATGTGAAATTGTGTTGTTTAAGGAGTAAATGTTATTGAAGTTAAATTTAGGGTTTTAAAAATATAACTTGAAATTGACGAATATATGTACTTTGGTGGGAATTAATGTTGTTTGTGAATGAATTTGAGAAGAAAAATGTGCAATTGTGTTGTTTGTGGAATAAATGTTATGGAAGTTAAATTTAGGGTTTTCAACATTGTAACTTGAAAGTAACGTATATATGTAATTTAGTGGAAATTAATGTTGTTTGTGGATGAATTTGAATAGAAAAATGTGCAATTGTGTTCTTTATGAAGTAAATGTTATTGAAGTTAAATTTAGGGTTTAAAAAATGTAAGTCTGAAATTGACGAATATATGTAATTTGGTGGAAATCAATGTTGATTGTGGATGAATTTGAATAGACAAATGTGCAATTGTGTAGGATTTGTGGGACATTATTGTTAAAGTTGAGGGAAATGGTGTTTTTGATTTATATATGTGTAATTGTTTGTTGTTTATTTGTGTGAGGTTGTTGACGCTAATTAGGTATGCTTATAGGTATGATTGCTTTACTATATGATTAGTTTAATTATATGTATATGAGTTTATTTATGCTAATTAGGTATGATTACTTTAATTATGAAATAAATATTTAAGAGTAAAATATAAAAATTATAGAAATCTATGTATATTAAAAAAATTTATAGATGCATAATGGTTATATATAGATTATGTTCGTTATAGAAAATATGTAATCATATACCATCTCCATGTGTTGGTATTTTTAACTAATAATGTAATAAATTGTTAAATTTCAATCGGAATATATATGGACGGGCCTACGCATCGTAGATGGATGTATCGTAGGTTATTACCCGGTAGAGTTGGGTATAGACAAGAGTTTTTAGACGGGGTTGAGGAGTTTGATGCACATGCTAGAAGCCAATCGAATTTGTGCATAATCAACAATATAGGTGTCCATGTCGCAAATGCGTAAATCGGAAGTATAACGATCCCGATGAAGTTAAGTTGCACCTCTATTAATATGGTTTTCTTCCAAACTATTGGTATTGGACTAGTCATGGAGAAATAGATCCTCATTTACATAAGGAGCAAACAATGGTTTCTAACGTATTCAACGACGACAAGTGGCGCCAATGATATGAACTACGATGATGTCGAAACAAATATCGACCGTATGAATGATATGGTCACGGATGCCATGATCTCAAATCAAAACTCCACAAGTGAGCCTCCAAATACCCATGCCCAAAGTTTCTTTAATATGGTTGAGGCCGTGCAACGACCTTTGTGGGCGGGAAATGAAACTCACACCGAGTTGTCGCCACTGTTAGAATGTTGAGCATTAAGTCCGACTACAACATGCCTCAAAATTGCTTTAATGAAATTGCTCAACTTATGAAGGAGATTTGTCCGCCCGATAACCGAGTTCCTCGAGACATTCACCATGCAAAGAAGGTCATTAAAAATCTTGGGATGGATGTTCAAAAATTGATTGTTGTCGACAAGGTTGCATGTTGTTCTACAAAGAGGACAGTGACCTTGATTCATGCAAGTTTTGTGGTCATGTGAGATGGAAGCGTCAAAGGGAAAGACATGGCAAAAGTCAAAGAACTCCATTTGCAAGGATGCATTACTTGCCGTTAATACCAAGACTTCAATGCTTGTTTGCTTCAAAACCACTGCAGAACACATGAGATGGCATTATGAGAATGTAAGAGAAGATGGTGTCCTCTCGTCATCCTTCGGATGGTGAAGCATGGAAACATTTTGATAGAGTTCACCCCGAATTTGCTATCGAACCTAGAAACATAAGACTTGGTTTGTGTGCGGATGGGTTTAATCCATTCAGCCAACCCGCAAGGTCTTATTCAATCTGGCCGATGGTTGTTACGCCATATAATCTACCACCAGATTTATACATGACGACGCCTTATATGTTCTTGACATGTATCATACCAGGCCGACGAATCCGAAAAATAAAATTGATGTGTACTTGCAGCCTCTTATTGATGAGTTGAAAACACTATGGGAAGATGGTGTTGAAACATATGATATTTCTAAAGGTGAGAACTTTCTCATGAAGGCTGCGTTGATGTGGACCATTAATGATTTCCCGGCCTATGGTATGTTGTCCGGATGGAGTACGCATAGTGCCATGTCATGCCCGGTATGTATGAATCAAAAAAGCATTTAAACTTAGAAATGGCCGAAAATTTTCATGGTTTGATTTTCATCGGCGGTTTTTGCCCCAAAGTCACGCGTTTCGAAGGAACAAAGACATCGTTTACAAAAGGCAAAACCGTACATTCGGGTCCTCCTCGTCGTTATACAGGGGAAGAAATAAAACAATGGGTTGAAAACTTTCCCAAAGTAACGTAAGCGCAGGAAATTAACATTTCGGGGTTTAAAAAGGATCATAATTGGACAAAACAAAGCATATTTTTGGAGCTGCCATATTGGAAAGATCAATTGCTTCGCCATAACTTAGATGTGATGCACATTAAGAAGAACTTTTTGAGAATATAATTAACACTCGTTATGGATATTCCCGGTAAAACAAAGGATGACATCAAGGCAAGAATGGATTTGGAAGAGTTGTGTGATCGTGTAGAGTTGAATTTAAAGCATGGAGTCACCGGTAAACTTCTCAAACCGAAGGCAAAATATGTGTTAACGTTGGAGCAGAAGAGGGCAATATGTGAATGGGCAAGGGAGTTGAAAATGCCGGATGATTACCGCTCTAACATTTCATACCTTGTCGACCCAAACTCCACTAAGTTCCATAGCATGAAAAGTGATGATTGTCATGTTTTCATGGAGAGCCTTCTTCCAATAGCATTTAGTGCACTCCTGACGAGGTTTTAGCACCTCTCATTGAAATTAGTGAGTTCTTCAAGAACCTTTGCTCATCCGTTTTACTGGATGCGGAGTTAGAGCAAATGCATCGAAATATTTCAATAACCCTTTGTAAATTGGAAACAATATTTCCTCCCGGGTTCTTCAATGTGATGGAACACCTGCCGGCTCATTTGGCGGAGGAAGCAAAATTGGGTGGTCCGATGCAAGATCGGTGGATGTATCCATTTGAGAGGTTCTTTGGCCGATCGAAGAGATCTATAGGAAACAAATCGAAGCCTCGAAGGGAGTATCGCTGAAAAGTACGCCCGATTTGAAGAAACACATTTTGCCTCTTACTATTTCGGCTCTAACGTGCCTTGTATGCGTACTAGAAGTCGACGAAATGAGGACTCGCGAAGTTCCAAACTACAATCCTACTCTTTCGGTATTCATACCGTAAGGTGCTCCAATTGGGAAATGCAATCCGCGTTTCCTTGATGATAAGGAAAAGACGGCCGCACATCTACATGTTTTACTCGAACCGTGCCGAAGTTAAACCTTACCTTGAGTGAGTTTCTCTTGTTTAATGAACACTCGTTTGAATAATTTTATACTTTAATTCGTAACGATGATGTCATCTTAATGAAATCTTTGAACTCAGCTCTATTCGAACACCAAAAACGAGCTATGTATGGTGATGTTAGTGATGCCGCAATTGATGCAATGGTGGAAAGTGAGTTCGAAGAGTGGTTCAACGGAGCTGTGAGTATCATATGTTATTACTTATTGCTCGTGCCACAACTTTATTAGTATTGGTTGTTCCATTGTAATAAACTAAACAAACACTATGTTATTGACACGCATTCATTGTTATCAAGTATATCATGATGAAAAGCATGTTTACTTGATGCAACTAGCTCAAGGTCCTTTAAGGAGAGTGCAAACATGGGCAGCGTACACGGTGAATGGAATGTTATTTCATACTAAGGCTCGAAATGAAGGGAGAATGACCTTCAATTGTGGTGTCCGTGTGAAAGGAACTGATGGAGGACATGTTCAAAATAATTACTACGGCATCTTGTAAGAGGTTGTTGAAGTTGAATATGTTGGTGAACCAATAAAAAGGTGTGTGCTGTTTAAATGCGATTGGTTTGACCCTAGTCGTCCCTCGGGAACTCTGTGCCATAAATTTAGTTCGTATGTCGAAGTGCATCGTACAAGGCGATATCGTAAGTACGATCCTTTCATATTTGCTAGCACTACAACTCAGGTGTATTATATGTCATATCCAGAAGGGGTCCCTAGAGAAAACTCGAATTGGTTCGTCGTTGTGGCATCAAAACCAAGGGCCAAAGTTGATGACCAATATACTATTCCCCGTGCATTCCAAGAGGATAGTATGGGTACAATCGATTCAATAATAGAAACTTTGCCGTAAACTTTGGTTGATAACTCAAGCTCAGCAGAAGAATTAGTTGATGATTTTATTTTAAACCGAGAAGATGAGATTGAGGATGCTAGTAAAGAAGAGGAAGGTGAAGAAGATGAAGAAGGGGAATGGGATGATGACAATGTCACCGATGATGAAGAAGAACATACCCTATTCAATGATGCCAAAGAGGATAGTGAAGAAGATGATGATAAGACTGATGATGAGGATGATGAGTAGTTGATAATGTGCTTTTGTTGGGTTTGTTTTTTATTGTACAACTTTCATTTATGTTGTCATCGAATGAATTCTTATTAATGTAATGAAGGTGAAACCATTGAAGCGTACTTTATTCACATGCTTCGATTTATATCTAACGCTTACATGTGCATATGTTTACTATTGTTTATATGTTGTTCTATATGAAATCACTTGAACCCGTTGGATGTTTACTAATAGTGTGAATTACTTGTTTATGTACGTAAAAATGGAGAGAGGTAGAGGCGTAACCAAAAGATCGCCTACTCGGGAAGGGCTAGAAACACCTCTACCGATGGGGAAGGTAATGATGTCGCACTTCTACCCCCTCTCAAAACCCTCGGAACCTTCAAACTCCCGCCGGTGGAGCACTATCTCCACACTCCCTCACAACCAAACTCCATTGGGGGTCATTTATTCCCAACCCTCCCTTTTTCCAACTCCCAAATTTCCCACACATGCAAAACCCACTCGGGTGGGCCTTTCTTTCTAAACCCTCCATATTCTCAAGCAACCCCATATGTACTCAAACCCGTCGAGTACATATACATATCACCAATATGGTACAAATAATGTACCACGCATCCACGTTGGTTCCGAACAACGGCCACCACAAATGCCTACAAATGAAGGACCAACCGATACAGGGAACGAGGATCCTTGTCTTCAATCAAGTAGCGCTAGCAACTGAGAAAAATCCGAATTGAGCCGGATGGTGAAGGGTGAGTGTGATAATAAATAATAAAATAAAATAAGCATATTAGTTATTAGTTGAACTAACTATTTTATATGTTTAATTGATTAGGTTCTACCCCATTGACAAAGTTGTGGGTACGATTTCCCACATCTTCCAAAGCAAATACGATGGAGCTTGGCCGACATGGGGTAAAGTCCTCGATCCCAACGTGATCAATAGTTTTCTGAGTTTAAGGTAATGACACATCATTAGTTTTCTCCACTTCGGATAACAGTAATCACTTATTGTGCATGTTCGAACATTATATTTTAATTTCATAACGTATAAACCACGTTTTTATTTATATAGAAATTTTTCACTTGGTCGCCAACCGATGAAGTCCAAATCGAAGAAATTTTGAAAAGAAAGGCAAGTGATCACTTGAAGGACTTTATGCTCAAGGCGAGGAAAACTAAGAAGAAGCCGAAATGGTTGGGTGACAACTACCGGCGCGAGTTGCTCGAATATTGGGAAACTACCGAGTACAAGAAGTTCTCGCGAGCAAGCTCGGAAAACCGTCATGCTGATCGGGGTGGACTTAGTTCATCACTCCATACGTGTGGCTCAATCCCTATGACGAAGCATAAGCGGCGATTTGTACTTACCCTTTTCTTATTGATTACGCATGCAACTCGTTAACATGTTCATATTGGTAAATTGATTCTCTACTAACTTGTTTTCCATTTTAGATGAAGGAGCTCAAAGGAGTTCAGCCTCTACCGACCCAACTATTTGCACGCACGCACAAAATAAAAAAGGACGAATGGGTGGACAAAAATCCAAGGCCATTTATGTGAGTAACCGTATATATGAATTCCGCATATTTTTCTATCTATTGTTTTCATTAACAACCTCGTGATATTTACATGCCTAAAATATTTATATTATATTCAGGAGAAGTTTCAAAAAGAGTGGGAAGAGTTGCAAAATAGTCAACCCACTCAAACTTCCAATGATGACCCCAACTCTTCCGAGGATCATGTATCCACCCCTTCACAACAAGAGTTGTGGGTCAAAGCAAATGCGAACAAGAAAGGTCGCATTTATAGATTTGGATCCGAGGCTAGAAACTTGAAACCAACAATGTCTTTCAAATCACCGAAACCTTCTACTACGGATGACTCGGAATGGAGAGCAACAAGTGCATAATTTAAATTCCGAGGTACATCAGTGGATTGAGCATTGTCGGATGCTTGAGTTACAAAATCGGCCTCTCGAAGGCACAGGTCGACGGCTTCACTGAGTGAATAGCACGTATGAATGAATTTCTGCAGTCTCGAGCAAGCATCCGGATCTCACCGTCGACCACCACAACCACAAAAGGAAGAGGAAGAGGAAGAGGATGAGGATGAGGAAGAGGATGAGTGAATTCAAATGTGAACTTTTGTATATATTGGTGATCATCACTTTGCGAACTATTTACAAATTTGTTTTAACTATGTTATGGTTGTTGATGATGTTGAATATGTAAGTTGGATTTGTATATCCAACTTTGATGAATTATTTGTGACCGACATATTTAAATGCCAAATGTAAGTGTCACATATGTGAATGGTGGATTTGTATATCCATTCACAATGTTCTGTACTAGGATAACGAATAATTAGCTAATAATATTTAAAATTTTTCACGTAACAGCGACGGATCGGCGACCGATCGCTGATCGGTCGAGTTCCACTTAGCGACGGAATTTGGGAAATTCCGTCGCTAATTAGCGACAGCTATCAGCCACGGAAGTGGGGTGATTTTCATCGCCGATTTAGCGACGGAAATCGGCAACGGAAGCCCCAAATTTTCGTCGCTCAATCAACGACGGAAAGGTTTTCCGTCGCCGATTTCTATCGGCTATGGAACGAGAATCCGTCGCTAATTGGCGACAGACTTGAAAACTTCCGCTTTTCAACGACATAACAGTTCCGTCGCTAATTCCATCGCTAATTGCAAAATTTCGTCGCTAATAACTAACATTTCGTCGCTATTTCCGTCGCTAATCTGCTGTTTTCTAGTAGTGTTCGTTAGTTGCTCTAAAAATAATATCATCAACATAAATCCGAACAATGAGAAAATCTTTTCCCTTGGTTTTGATGAATAGAGTCTTATTGATCTATCCTCTTTTAAAATCGTTTTGAACTAAGAAATTGCTTAGTCTTTCATACCAAGCTCCGGGAGCTTGTTTAAGACCATATAGAGCTTTTTGAAGTCCGAAAACATGACTTGGAAATTCCGAGTTTTCAAACCCAGGAGGTTGCTCGACATAGACTTCCTCTTCAATAAAACCATTGAGAAATGCACATTTAACATCCATTTGATATAGCTTGATGTTCATGCTTGATGCAAATGCCAACAAAATTCTAATGGCCTCAATATGGGCAACAGGTGCGAAGGTTTCCCCACAATCAATCCCTTCTTCTTGATTGTATCCTCGAGCCACAAGTCTAGCCTTATTCCCGACTACTACCCCACCTTCATCTAGTTTGTTTTTGAAAACCCATTTGGTTCCTATGACTGGGTGCTTGGAGGGTTGTTTGGTCGGAGTCCGGACTTTGTTTCTTTCGAATTGATTAAGCTCTTCTTACATGGCCTCTACCTATTCAGGTTCACTTAGGGCCTCTAGTGCATTTTTGGGTTCTCGTTAATGAAATGAATGCAGTGAATGCACACAGATTCTGGAGAGAGGAACGAGTTCTTACCCCACTCGTTGATATCGTAGAGTATGTTCTCTAGTGGATGACTAGAAGAGAACTTGAAAGCATTACTCGTCCTCTAATTCACAAGATTTGTAGGTTGAATTGGCTGATCTTCGGATGTTTGCTCCGAGTTCCCGGATTCACCTTCAACATTCCGAGTTGACTCTTGAGCTTTTTCATTCCGAGTCACTTCATGCTAAGTCAGCTGAGGTTGAGTCTTTGGAAACTCGGCTTCCTCTTCTTCTCTCGCTGAGCTTCGGATCCGAGTATGAAGACTCACCAGGCTTTTCCTGTTCAAGCTCATAAAAAACAACATGGATACTCTCTTCCACTTTGTTAGTTCTTTTGTTAAAAATTCGATAAGCTTTACTATGTAAGGAGTAACCTGGAAAAATACCTTCATCCGACCTAGCATTAAACTTGGTCGGTGATTGTTACCGTTGTTGTGAACAAAGCACTTGCAACCAAAGGGCTTAAAGTATGAAATGTTTGGCTTCTTCCCTTTGTAGAGCTCGTAGGGTGCTTTCTTCAGAATGGGTCCGATGAGGCATCTATTCAGCGTATAGTTTGCAAGTGTTGATTGCCTCAGCCTCGTAAATAGTAGGGAAGATCGTGTTCGATCACCGTAGTCCTAGCTATCTCTTCAAGGGTTCTCGTTCTTCTCTCTACAACTCCATTTTGTTGTGGAGTTCTTGCTGCTAAGAAGTTGTGAGAATTACCATTCCGGTCGCAGAACTCCGAGAATTCCGAGTAGTCGAACTCCCTTCCATTGTCAATTCGAATCCTCCGGATCCGAGTCCGAGACTCAACTTGAATTTTTCTACGAGCTTGCTGAATTCCTTGAATGCTTCATTCTTATGCTTGAGAAAACACACCCGGATAAATCGTGAAAAGTCATCAATAATGATAAGTATGTAGGATTTACCTCCAAGGCTCGTCACTGGAATTTCACCACACGGATCCATAGGCAGCAATTCAAGCACCTTGGATGTGGAAACAGATCTACATGCTTATATGGCAATCCCCTACGAGCTTGCTGAATTCCTTGGATGAAGATCTCGACCTGTTTCCCTCTTGTGCATGCTTCACAAACTTTATCTTTAGTGAAAGCACAATTTGGCAATCCCCGACAAGGCCATGAGCTGATAACTTTCTAATCGTATGCATGCTTATATGGCATAATCTACGATGCCATTGCCATGACTCATCAATGAGAGATGCTTTCAAACATGACAAGTTCCGACTCGAGTCAAAAAGAGGGATGATATAAGTATTACCTAATCTCTTACCTAAGAGCTTTGCTTCTTTGGTGGTCTCGACAGAGATGTAACACTTAGATTTAGTAAATCTTACCTCTTGACCTTTGTCGCATAGTTGGGAGATACTGAGCGATTGTATTTTAGCCCTTTGAAAAGGTAGACTAGATCGACCAGATTGCTTCCATTTCCAATCTTGCCAATTCCAACTTTCGTGCCTTTGATGTCATCTCCAAAGGTCACTTTTCCTCCTTTGTATGATTCTAGCTCGAAAAGAGTCCTCGGTCACCCGACATGTGCCGTGAACATCCGCTGTCCGTGTACTACTGTCCTTTTGACCTCTTCTAAGTGACCCGCAAAACAGAGAAAAACTAACCTTTCTCACTTCCTCTAATGAACCCAGTAACATTTCTTACTGTGGTTCCTTTCGAGGAAGAAGGCTTTTAGAACCCGCATTTGTATAATTTTGGGTTTAGTCCGACTCGAGGCTTTCGTTTCAAGGACTGAGTCGGTGTTTCCCTTTTCTTAAATGATTTTCCTTTTGGAGAAGCGGGAGGTGGCTGTCCGTGTAGGAATTTGATTCCTCCACTTCATTAAAGCCAAGTCCTTCTTTTCGAAGGAAACACATTGGACTCCTAAAAGCATGTCAAGGTTTTTCTGACCTTGATTAAATTTTAAAACAAGAGCCCGAGACTCATTGAGCTTCGTTTAATTTGCTCATTCTCTCTTCTAAGTGACTCGGACTCGGTCTCGTTAGTTTGAGCACTTGTCTTGAGCTCTCTAAGAGTTAGTCTCAGCTTTTCTAATTCATTTTTCAAAGTCATGCTTTCAGTGGAGACCGACTCAAGTTGCTCCTTGAATCGAGAAGCATCGAGTTGGACTTCTCTTCCAAAGTAAAAATATATTTCGTGAGTGAAAAGTTTCCCGATCAGCTCGTCCGGCTTCAGCTGTGCTAGATTCTGAGCCTCCTCTATAGCAGTCACTTTTGGACCGCATCTTCTTTTGGGTAGGCTTCGAGGATTTTTCGGCACATTTCTTCATGGGAAATCTTTTTCCCGGATATTTGAGATTATTGGTAATCTCAGTGAAGCGAATGAATATCCGAGTAATGTTCTCCTCTCGGCTCCATTTTGAAAAGCTCATATTTATGAAGACATCGACCGATCTTCGATTGTCTTACCTGGTTTGTACCTTCGTAGGTGTTGACTAATGTATCCCACACCTCTCCGGCGGAGTTACGTGCGAAACTCGATTATATTCCTCCGAGCTTATGGCGCATATAAGGATGTTCATTGCTTTGAAGTTCTTTCGAACTTCTCTGCTTCTCCACGTGAAAACTCGGCCTTTGTCTATGGAACGAGTCCGAGTTCTTCTTCCTTCATAGGAGTATAGTTTCCTTTTTGTATGATGTCCCGGACATCTTCGTCATGATCCTGAAGGAAACACTCCATAAGTTTCTTCCAGACGTGAGAAATTTGACCCTTTGAATTTAGGTGGTCTCGTTGGAATATCTTCCTTCATCGAACTCTCCATTGTGTTGAGCCATATGATCTTTAGACCTTTGGATTGTTAAATCCTTTCAGAAAGGCTAGGCTCTAATACCAATTGAAGGTTTGCTCGTGGAGAGGCAAAGTCACCCTAGAGGGGGTGAATAGGGTGATGAAGGATTTCTAAGAAAATTAAACTCTTTTCGCTCGGAATATAAGCAGAGATGAATTCCGAGTCTATACAGGGGTCGAAAATAATAACTCGGAATATGGGTTAAGAGAGTCTCGAGTCTAGAATGAACTCGTAAAGTGAACACTCGGAGATTTACGTGGAAACCCTCATGGGGCAGAAAATCACGGACCATGCTAATCCAAGCACGAAGTCAAATCCACTATTTTGAGTCCACAAAATACCGTGAACTTGATCGAACCCGAGCTGCTCCCTTAGACAACTCTTACAAGTTTTTCCTAGACTCGAAGTTCCCTTATCTCGATCTAGTACTTCCTAGCCGAGATAACCCTTACAGCTAGAGACAACTAAGCTGAGTTAACCCTTACAGACTTAGTTTAGGGACCCTTACTCACATAGTAAGATGAGAAGTGTTTGTAACTAGGTACAAGACCTTACAACTCAAAATAATATAAATTACAGAGTAGGAGTTGTAAGTTTAAAGACCGAGAATGAATACAAAATACTTTGCACAAGTTTGTGTATTAACAATATGTACGACTCTCGTGTCTTCAAGTCTTGTACGATGGCTTCCTTTTATAGATGATCGGGCAAAGTAGCCGTTAAGTCCATCTTCTAGTTGAAGTCCGTTGTGACCGTTTTGAGAGATTTTCCGAGTCATGCAGAAAATGCGCGTTGAAGTATAAACGTTGAAGTAACGGTCCTTGGCTTCTTGGAAGTCCCAAAACCACCGGCGTAATCTGATAAGTAAGGTACAAGCTACCGTTGAGTATGGCGCTTTCACATTTCCAATTATGGTAGCAGACAACTTCGACGCAGTGTATTGGGCTTTGACTAGAAGCGGAAAAAGGCTCCTTTTGGCCGGTGTTTTAGACATCCGAAGCCGGTTGCTTTTGCAACTTGAAAAGTCATGATTGCTTCGAACATATAATCTACAAAAGCAAATCAACTTGTGGTTCTCAAAGTATAAAATACTTTGGTCCACGGCTAGAAGCAAATAATATAATAAATAGAATACTCAAACAATAATTATCCGGGTTAGAAACGAATAGGAATTTTCTCGAGTCTAATGACTCAAATTCCATCTCGGTTGTACTAGAATACATTCAAGTCGGATCAAGAATATCGGAGTGAATGAACTTGATATATGCAGTACGTCCGAGTGATATATGTGACTCGGAATCTAATAATGCGGTCTAAGTCAATCGGAGATATGTAAGAAAAATATCATAATGCACAGAATAAATGATCTATCACTTTAGAAAATATTCTAAGATGCATGGAATGACTTGAAATCAAAACTTTAAGAGAGATAGACTCTATACGGATCTCGATTCCTAGAGGGAACTCAAAAATGACTATGCGAGTCCGAGTTTATGGCGTGACTCGGAAAACAATATAAGAGTAGTTTGAGTCTTCACACGGTCCCATTCATAAGAATGAAAGGAGGACCGAGCCCGGACCGACTTACAGGAGAAAACCTTCTCCACCGGTTTATAAAAGAAAAGATTTTCAAAAGAAAGAGACACAGACTCAATTTTCAAAAAAAAGACTCAAAATCGGACCAAACCCAAAATTATTCAAATTTGGGTTCCCATGAGTCTTCTTCCTCAGAAAAGGATCACAGTAAAGGGAGTTACTGGGTTCATTAAAGGAAGTGAGAAGGGTTAGTGTGTTTCGACTTGCAGGTAACTCGAAAAAGACAAAAGGTCATTGGTACCTAGACGGTGGATGCTCACGCCACATGCCAGGAGATTCAAGACTCTTTTTTGAGTTAGAAGATTACAAGGGAGGAAAAGTCACTTTTGGAGATGACAATAAGGGCAAGATAGTTGGAATAGGTAAGATTGGTAAAGGAGAGAACCCGGTCGACCCGATCTATCTTATGAAAGGATTAAAGTACAATCTACTCAAGCATCTCACAATCTGTGTGACAAAGGTCAAGAGGTAAGATTCACTCGGACCAATTGTTATATTTCTAATACAACTACCAAGAAGACTAACCTCTCGGGTAAGAGATCGGGTAATACCTACACTATTCTTCTTTCTAATCCAAGTCGGAATTATCTTGTTTAAAAGCATCTCCGTGTGATGATTCTTGGACATGGCATCGTAGACTAGGTCATGTTTGCATGCACACCATTAAAAAGCTTGCATCTCATGGTTTAGTCGGAGGCTTGCCCAACCGTGCATTTAAGAAAGATAAAATTTGTGAAGCATGCACAAAAGGGAAATAGTTCAGATCATCTTTCAAATCTCTCAAAACTATTTTCACATCCAAAGTGCTTGAATTGTTGCATATGGATTTATGTGGTGAAATCCCTCTAAAGAGTCTTAGAGGTAAATCATATGTACTTGTGATTATTGATGACTACTCACAATTTACCTGGGTTTGTTTTCTTAAGCATAAAAAGAAGCTTTCAAAGAGTTCAAGCAAGCTCTGCAAGAAAATTCAAGTTGACTCTCGGACTCGGATCATAAAAATTGGAACTAACCATAGAAGGGAGTTCGATTACTTAAAATTTGTAGAGTTCCGAGACAAGAATGGTATCTCCCACAACTTCTCAGCACTAAGAATTCCTCAACAGAATGGAGTAGTGGAGAGAAAGAATAGAACTCTTGAAGAAATAGGAAGGACAATGATGATTGAACATGATCTATGCTACTATTTCTTGGCCGAGGCAGATCAATACAACAAATTACACTCGAACAAATGCCTCATCAAACCTATCCTGAAGAAAACTCCATAAGAGCTCTATAAAGGGAAGAAACCCAACATTTCATACTTCAAACCCTTCGGATGTAAGTGTTATGTTTACAATAATGGTAAGGATCACTCGACCAAGTTTGATGCTCGGTCGGATGAATGTGTTTTTCTTAGTTATCCATCTCATAGTAAAGCATATCGCATTTTCAATAAAAGAACTAACAAAGTAGAAGAAAGCATCCACATCGTTTTTGATGAGATTGATTAGGGAAAACCAAGTTAGTCCACATTCTCGGAACCGAAACTCGGTTGAGATCTAGATGATGTTATCGAAGATGAGAACAAAAAGAGTCAAGGAAAAGCAACTCGGAATGAGATAGCTCGTAACACTATGACTCAAACTAAACCAGCTCAAGAGCCGACTCGGAATGTTGAAAGTCAATCGGATGAGCAAGCTCAATCATATCGGACCATTGAAGATCAACCAATTCAACCTACAAATCGAGTGAACCACGAACAGGTAAAGCATTCAAATATGCTTCAAGTCACCCACTCGAAAACATCTTGTCCGACATCAATAGTGGGGTAAGAACACATTCTTCTTTGCAAAATCTCTATGCATTCACTGTATTCATATCATTAGCTAAACCTAAAAATGCACTAGAGGCCATAAATGAACCTGAATGGGTAGAGGCCACGTAAGAGGAACTTATCAATTTGAAAGAAACCAAGTCCGGACTCGGCCAAACGACCTTCCGACCACCCAGTCATAGGAACCAAATGGGTTTTCAAGAACAAACTAGACAAGGAGTTACTGAAGAAGTACAAGATTTAAGATGCAAAACGTGCAGCAACACCAATGAGGAGTAGCATAAAATTGGACTCGGACGAAAAGGGTAAAGCAAGTAGATCGAAACTCTATCGAGGTATGATTGGATCTCTCGCTATATCTCACATCCAGTAGGCCGGACATAATGCTTAGTGTATGTCCGTGTGCAAGATTTCAAGCCAATCCAAAAGAATCACATCTCACTGCGGTGATGAGAATCTTTATATATCATTCGAAACTCGGAATCTAGGTCTATGGTTTTCAAGAGACTCGGAACCGACCCTCACCTGGACACTCGGATGCCGATCGTGTTGGATACAAGGTTGATAAAAAGAGCATCTCGGGAGCATGCCCGTTTCGGGTCAATCCCTCATTTCTTGGCACCGAAAGAAGCGGAACTCAGTAGCTCTATCAACTGCTGAAACCGAGTACATTACGACTGGAGCATGCTCGTGCTTAGATTCTATGGATCAAGCAACACTTCGGAGACCTTAGACTTTTATTGAAATCAATTCCAATCAAGTGTGATTATCGAGTGCAATCATCATCACTAATAATCCAGTTCAAGCAATAAAAGAAAAATCATATTGAGGTCAGATATCATTTTTCGAGAGACCATTCTAAGAAAGGTAATATTAAACTTGAATTCATTCCTACAAAACTTCAACTAACTGATATCTTTACTAAGCCACTTAGTGAAAATCCATTTTACTTTATTAGGAATGAACTTGGCATGATAAATGCATGATTATGTGTCTTTCTAAGTGAATTTACCTTGCATGATTATGTGTTATATGTCTCTTTTTGTGTCTTAATAACAATTAGTTCAGTTGACCTAGTGATACTGAGCTAGAAGTTATTATCTGTTTTTGCTTTCCGAGTCGCTCGTAAACTTTACCGAGTCGGACTCAGCTTTTGAGAAAATTTGACATCAAACTTCGAAATCATCTCTAGATTAGCGGCGAATTTCAGAATTTCTTTCAAAATTTTTCCTTTTTCTCTCTCTCTCTCTCACGTATCGATCAAAGAACTAGCCGTTAGGAGGCGGACACTAGAATTCTAATCGTTGGAGAGTAGAACGGACACATCGGTCCGAGGCAACCGTTGGAGAGTTGGGTCGAATGGATACTAAAGGACATTTCGTTCTCTATAAATAGAATCTATTTTCCTTCTTTTCGATACTTTACTCTCTACTCACATACACTCTTGCTTACTCTCATATTCTCGCCCTCAAGCAAGCTCTATACACTCAAGCACTCTAAGCTCTCGGTACTCTCTCTCTCTCTCTCTCTTTTCTTCGAGCTTCTCTTTCTCTCAAAAGCTTCTCTTTCTTCTCAAAATTCCATCACCATGCCGAAAAGAGGTTCCGCTTCGATTTTCTTGGTTCTACAACTAAGAAACCCAAAACCAAAAGTCAAGAGGGTCCTTCTAACCCCTCTAAGATCCTTGTTACCCAACACCCGACGTTGGATGACAAATTCTTCCCATCCACAAACTTCTCATGGTTGAACCACATCAAAACTACAGGGTATACAATTTCCTCTGTTTCAACGAATTTTTTACCCGTAACTCGTCGCTGAGTTCTACTCCAACCTTTCCAGCTCCGAGGGATTCTCACCTCCGGAGTTCGTGACATAGTGGTCCGTATCAACATCTCCCTCCTCCACCGCTTATTCAAAGTTTCATCCCTCTTTCTCAACAAGTAACCCCATCCCATTTAACGAGGTTGCTAATTAATTCTTTGAAAAGTATGCCAAAGAAATCCCCGAGTCACGCAAAAACTTTTCGTGACTCAAATGAAGACCGAGGCACGTCTTCTCTGTTTCCCGCTTATGAGAACCTTTTTCTCGCAGACATTCTAGCTAAGAGAATCCAAACTCAAAGATTCTCAAGGCTTTATTTGACATTCTCGAGGGCTACGGTGTAGATCTCTTCCCAAGCAATCATTGAGTAAATGGCCTTTGTGCCAGCTTAGACCAAGAAATCCACACCTCTTCCTTTTGGAGCCCTCCTCACCTTTACTTTCAAACAATTTAAGGTCCCGCTCCCTCGGATCCTAACAAGGTTTCCGAGGCTACCATAGTAGTGGGCGAAAAGAGCTTCTAGGCTATGGATACCAAGAAACCCAACCGGGTGTCCGGGTCCACGACTCAAAACCGAGGTAACCTTCTCCTCTACCTCGGACTCGGAGTCCTCTCTCACTCCCTCCTCCACCTGGCGGTGCTTCCACCTCAGGTGCCCCTTGCTCTGTCACTACAGCTTTGTCTACCAAATGATAGACAACTCTCCTCGGTGTCCACAGAAATCAAGGACACCCTCCTCTCCTTCAAGACTGTCCTTCGGTCTATGACAATCAACCAAAAGACCGCCCATTCTCAAATTCGAGAGCAGCAAGATGTGCTTCTCGAGATGAAGGCCTTGGTTAAAGAGCAGTAGGAGCTGATCAAGCTACTCGGTGAAAGGCGCTCTAAAGCGGCTTATGACCCGGATAGCTCGAAACATCTCCCGAGTCCTCGAGCCCTACCAAATCTCCTTCTAGAGAGGCAATCGAAGAAGAAGAGGTTGCGGCTGAAGTAACCCTTTTGAGGAGAAGGAAGAAGGAGAGAAGGAGGAAAAAGGAGGAGACAAGGAAGAAGTTGAGGGACAAGGTGCTCCCGCTCCTCAACTAGAACCGATTAGCTCGGATAGCGGTCTAAGTGAGTTAGAAGACCCTACCGACGCCGGTTAGTCGGCAGCGAGTCAAGCTAGAGGAAGCACCACCCTCCGCGGAATTTTAAGAGGATGAACCTCTAGACGATCTTGTTTTGGGACAACCACTCGGAGCTAAGCCCATTCCGGAGATACCGTTGCTCGCCACCGCCTGCATTTTCGAAGACGCACGACACGTTCATCCGCTTCAACTTAGACTGCACCTACTCCACCATCTTAATTTTTTTTCTTTCTTGTTTCTGTTTTCATTTTTTTGTTTTGTCCAGACAAACAAATCGGATCCACTTGATACATTCTTCCCCATTTTGTTTTTTTTTTTTTTGCTGAAAGGCAAAGAAGATAATAATTGGAAAATTTGTTGTCATGTTTAGGGGAGTTTTCTCACCCTTTCCGATGTATATATTTTCTATGTTTATGTATATATGAATGACATTTCTAATTTCGTGCTTATTGACTTCTCAGTATTACTTCTTTCCGAGTTTTAAATTTCTCACCTTATTTTGTTCCGATATATATGCTCATTTATCTATCTTAACTCTAATTTAACTTCTCACTATTTTTTTCATCAAATAAGCTACTTGCAGTAAATGTTCTAAGTCTGAATCGCTTCACTTATTATTCTACTTCTCCGAGAATTCTTATTCTAAGCATTGATATATTCTTTGCCAAATGAGTAAGAATAAAAACTTTTGAAATTTTCACTAACAAAGTTTCTATCCGAGTATGGAATGCTTTTCATCAAAAAAGGGAGATTGAAGACTTAGACTCGAATTTATATCATTCTCGAGTACTATCAAGGACTTAGATATAGACCTCATCCCTCCCGGGTTTTGATTACAAGTCATTCTAAGTGTTATAGAAACTATTGCATATGTTTTCATTTGATTCCGATCGACTCGAAATCACATTCATGTTCATCAACTCACACCGATGCTCGCTGAGTCACTCGGACACAACTTAGATTTATCGCATGTTCAAACAATCTGTCTAGCACTTTTAATCTAAGTTCGACTTCATATTCTAAGATAAAGTGAATTACTCGCTTTAATTCAACTTTCTAAGTCAAGCATGTTCGTTTGAATTGCATTTGTCTAGATCAAGTACTCACACTTTGATGTTCTCTTTCTAAATTGATCTTTTCTAAGATCGACTCGGATGGAATTTGAGTATAATGAATATTAGACTCAAAAATTCCACTCTTCTAGGCCTTAGATAATTATGCGCTTAGTTATCAATTAAATTATTATCTCGTGGCTAATTTTGGACCAAAGTATCTTATACTTTAAGAACCAAAATTTGCTTACTTTTGTAGGTTATCTAAACGAGGTTATCCTATTTTTGAAATACAAAAGTAACCGAGCTTCAAGTTGTCAATCACCAGCGAGATAAGGCTTTTCGATTTCCGAACAAGGCCTAGACGCTATGTCGTGGTTGTCTGTTTCCAAAACTGAAAATCTTCAACGCTAACCTCAACGGTGGTTTCCACCCTACTTTTAGACATCACCAGTGGATTGGGACATCCTAAGGAGTCAAGAGCCATTGCGCAATGTTCACATCTCAATGGATATTTTCTAAGCGACTCAAAAGAACGAGTTATAACTGTCACAAAGGACTTCTAATAACAAGATGGTCACAACGGCTAATCTGCTTGGTCATCTATGAATAGAAGACAACTCTCAAGACTTGAAAATTGCTGAGACTCACTAGAATTATTGTCAATACACACTACTTAAGCGATAGTCTTTGTATTCATACCCAATCTTCTACTTACAACTCCTAACTTGTAATTCATACTTTTCCGAGTCCAATCTAGACTCAAACCTGTCTTGATTATTTTCTTCAAACTTTAATCTTCTAAATTTGTTAAAATTTCCTCATCACCCTATTCACCCCCTTCTAGGGTGAGTAAGATTCTCCAAGACCAAACCTTCATATAAAAATACTTTAGTCCAAGATTAATCAAGGATATAAATTAATTCAAATAATTAAACACTTGAATATCCTTAATCTAATTAAATGGAATTTTCTACGTCAAATATTCAATAAGTTTCAATTCATTTGTGTCTATCTTTAGATTATAAAAGAGTTAGAGAAATATATAGACACAATTCATCAATTACCATAAAATAATTTCGGTTAATTAAATCGAAGTAAGTTAGAAATAACGTAGTAGTTCTAATTTGAATTCGAAATGAACCAGTTGAGTTAACAAGTTGAACTCAAGAAATTATATAGGCGAGTTATCTCGTCCGAGTTAAATCTGAGTGGGTCCGAAACCCAAACTAAGTGGTCACTCAAGTACAACTTTTTGAGTGGGTTAGACAGAGATGAAAACTTAAAGATAATGCTTCTAAAGTGTGAGAATGACTTCAATTCTAAATTATTAAGAGAGATAAATTCATATATAAGTATTCAATCTCATTTTACGTGAGTCCTCTTTCATTTTTACATTAGCCAAATTAAATTCATCTCAAATTAGATGAGTTTATTTTTTTGCATTTAGCCAATTTAAATTCATTTTGTTTTAGGCGAGTCCTTTTTCTTTTTTTCCTTAGCCAAAATAAAAATCATCTCAATTAAGGTGAGTCTATTTTTGTATTAGCCAAATAAAAGTCATCTCATTTCACTACTACAAAAACATTATATAGCGACGGAAACTAGCGATAAAATACAAGTCCATCGCTAACTACCGACGTAAACTGACATTTATCAAATAAAGCTTAGCTAGAGATGGGATTAGCGATGGAAAAAATTTGTCGTTATTTACTCATTAGCGACTGGACCTAACAATGGAAATGGAAAAATTTGTGACGAATTTTTGAAATAAATTTTTAATTTTTTTTATTTAGCGACTGAATCGATCGTCGCTGATTCCGTCGCTAAATTTAATTTTTAATTTTTTTTATTAGCTACGGAATTAGTTCGTTGCTAATTTAAAAGTTTTAAAAATTTAAAATTTTCGTCTATTTTAATTTTAAAAAATATAAAATTTTTCAAATTTAAATAAGCGACGGAGTAATTTCATTGCTAATTCAAAATTTTGAAAATTTAAATTTGCCACCTATTTTAATTTTTCAAATATATAAAATTTTTCAAATTTTTAGTTAGCGACGGACTCGTCCGTCTCTAATTCCATCGCTAACTCAAAATTTGAAAAATTTTAAGTTAGCGAGCTATCAAATTTTCCATGAGCCAATCCCGAGCACCTACTCTTTTGGGATACAGGATAGGAATCTAACTCAGATGGGGATCCTAGCATGAAGCGGTTAGGAAATAAGAAGCCTACTTCAACACTAGCATGGTCAACACCGATACGTCCCACATCAATACGTACCACATCGGTGAATTCAACACCTATCTTGGTAACGTCGGTACGTCGTCTATGGACAAAGCGCAACCCTCCTCTAAAAATGGTCGATGAACCAAAGCAAACCCCATCATGACCTTATTCAAAGACTCTACTACAAAAATAGAAGCCGAAATTGAGGCCGAGGACAAAAAGATTAAGTCCATGTCGAAACCCTTGATCTTATCCTCCAAACCCTCAATAAGAATGCCAGACAAACCAAGAAACGAGGAAGAACCCGAACTCGAGTCTAAACCCAAGCCATAATTTGATCCCCGAATAGATCGAAGAGAGAAGTTATTGCATTAGTCTTAAATGTTCAATTACTACTATTTTGCCCAAGGATTCACTTCAATTCCTAAAGGCAAATTGTCCTTAAAATTCACTATGCCCGACATCAAGTTCCACAGGCCCGAAAACCCTCATCACCAACTTTACAGGGGCAATAACTCGAAGAATATACCGAGAGGACACATACCATACCATCTTCCCATGGACCTTTGCAAATAAAAACATTATGAAGGGGTATAATGTTGTTTACCCACGGAAGGTCACAAACTAGTAGGATCTTTGTACGGAGTTCTTACATTAATACTCCTACAATGTTGATTTATCAATCATTCTTAGTTGATCAAGCAAATAGACAAGGACAGCTTTATCGACTTCCTCACTGGCTGGAGGGCAAAGGCCACCCACATGGCACATCAACCCTCTTAAAAGGATCAGAGTTAGACTTATTATCAAAAACCTAAAACCTACATATCATCAACATTTCAAATTCTTACATTCTATTAACTTCAAAACACTTCGAGATGCCAGCATGCTTAAGAAGAGGAACACACATTCACAAAAGCTACAACCAGTTGGAAGATCATCCGATGAGCCCATCATATGAATAAAAGACTTTGGGGAGTGTGGGCTAAAGTGCAATTTTGTTTTTGTCTTTTTGAATTTTTTTGCATCATATTAATAAAAGACTTTGTTTGTTCTTAGAATAGAATCTTACATTCATCTCCATTGCATGAGTCAAAATCCTAAAAATACAAAATTAACAACAAAGCACCCTACAAGAATTAATTAATCAAGCACCATCAATCAACTCAAGCATCGGGAAGGTCACCAAGCATTGCCATCAAAATAGGGCGTGATGGAAGATTTTTGAGAAATTACAAACTGTTTTGCACAAAGTTGAGTTAGAAAAAATTCGAGTCTAGATTAGACTCGGAAAGTGAAATACACAAAGAAGTACTTGGAAACCTTCTTGGGGTAGAAAACCACGGACACTGCTATCCAAGCACCAATTCAAATCCACAATTACAAGGACTGAACCTTTACAAAATTGCTCCCTTAGACAATTCCCTTACAAGTTTTCCTAGACTTGAAAGTTTCCTTATCCGATCTAGTACATCCTAACCGAGATAACCTTTACAGACCAGAGACACTTGAGCTGAGTTAACCCTTACAGCTCAGTCAAGGTACTTTGAAAGAAAGTAGAAAGAGCACAAGTGACTTACAAGACTTTTTTACAACTCGGAAAGTAAGAACATACAGATTAGGAGTTGTAAGTCGAAGATTGAATAAGAATGCACTAAGTAATTGTTAAGCAATTTGTTCAGCGGCAATCTTCAAGTCATGTGATGTAGCTTCTATTTATATATAGCAGGGCAAAATGACCGTTGTCACGTTTTCTAGACTGGTGAGTTTCAATAGCCGTTGTAACGGCTAGTCCGAGTCGCTCGAAAAGGATCCGTTGAGATGTGAACATTGGGTGGTGGTCTTTGGCTCAAAAAGTTGTCCATCCCTCTGGTTGTAATTAAAATCTGGGAGGAAACAATCGTTGGACACAAAGTTGAAGTTTACCGAATTTGGAAACAAAAACGCTAACACGGTGTTTGAGCCATGTCCGGAAATGGTTGATTTCTGTTTGTTGATGTTTAACGGTTAGAAACCGGTTGCTTTTGCATTTCAAAAATAGATTAGGCTTGTTTAATCAACGTACAAAAGCAAATCAAAGTGGTACTAAAAGTGTAAAAATACTTTGGTCCAAGATTAGGAAAAGATAACAATTAATCTAAAGTAATTAAGCACTTAATTATCTTAAGCCTAAAAGAATGGAATTTTCTGAGTCAAATATTCATTAGATTCAAATTCCATCTTGAGTCAATCCTTAAAATGATGAAGTTAGAAAGAATAAAACATCAGAATGCATAAAATTGATCAAGTAAATAATTTTCAATAAATAAACCGACTTAAAAAGCATAACTAACACGAGTAATTCATTTTCACTTAAAACATGAAGTCAATGCTCGGAATAACGAGTGTTTGAGAAATTATTTACTCATGCCATTATTCCGAGTCGTGTCCGAGAGGGTCGAAACACAGTTAAGAATGTTGTACTTGATGGATGGTTACTAAGTGAGTCGAACATAATGAAAACTTAGATATGAGTGAAGACTCGGACTACGAATCTGAATTATTCCGAGTACTACACAAAGACTTAGGTACAAACCTCATCTCTCCTAAATTTTGATTACAAGTCATTCTAAGTGTTATAGAAACTCCTGTATAAGTTTTCATTCATTTTTAATCGACTCAAAAACACATTCTTGTGTATCTTCACACATTGATCTTTCTAAGTCACCCGGACATCACTAGATCTATCGCATGATAAAATAATCTCTCTAACACTTTTTATCCGAGTTCTAACTGCATATTTCAACGCAAAGTGAATTACAGTGTTAATTCCTTTTTCTAAGTCGGTTTGTGTGTTTCAGAATTATTTGTCCCGATCAAGCCCTTATACTCCGATGTTTTCACTTCTATAACTTGATCTCTCTTAGGACTGACTCGATGAAATTTGAGTAGACTTCTCGAATTATTCTGATCATTTCTTCATGAGAGATCTTTCTACCCGGAGATTTGACATTATTGGTAATTTCGAGTGAACCGGATGTACATTTGAGTGGTGTTGTCCTCAAGCTCCATTCTAAATAGCTTATACTTGTGAAGGTATTAACATATCTTTGCCTGCTTCACCTTGCTAGTTCCTTATAGTTGTTGACTAGTGTGTCCCACGCCACTTGGCTATGTCACAAGCTAACACTCTGTGGTATTTTTCCGAGCTGATAGCGCACATCGAGTGTTCATGGCTTTGAAGTTCTTTCTAAACTTTTCATTCTCTTTAGTAGTGTATTTTGACTTCTCTTTGGGCATAAATCTTACTCTTTCCATCTTGTAAGAATGTAGTTTCCATCATTGATGATGTTCCAAACATCCTCATCACATTCCTGTAGGAAACATTCCATCATCTTCTTCCAAGTATGCAAAGTTTGATCCCTTACACTTGGGTGGTCTAATGGAAAACCTTCCTTCATAGAACTCTACATTGTTCTTAGCCATCTAATCTTAGGGACCTTTGGATTGTGAGATCCTCTTGAAAGGCTAGGCTCGATACCAATTAAAGGTTTGCTTTTGGAGAGGTTAAGTCACCCTAGAGGGGGTGAATAGCGTGATGGAAGATTTTTGAGAAATTATAAACTGTTTTGCACAAAGCTGACTTAAAAATAAATTATCAGTCTAGATTGGACTCGAAAGTAAAATACACAAAGAAGTACATGGAAACCCTCCTGGGGTAGAAAACCACGAGACAGTGCTAATCCAAACACTAAGTCAAATCCACTAATTGAATCCACAATTACAAGGATCGACTCTTTACGGAATTTTTCCCTAGACGATTCCCTTATAAGTTTTCCTAGACTCAAAAGTTTCCTTATCCGATCTAGTATTTCCTAACCGAGATTATCTTTATAGTCGGGGACAATTGATCTGAGTTATCCCTTAGAGCTTAGTGAAGGGACTTAGAAACAAGACTTTCTTTACAACTCATAAAGTAAGAAAAATACGGATTAGGAGTTATAAGCTAAAGATTGAATAAGAATGCACTAAGTGTTAAGCAATGTGTTCAGCGAGCAATCTTTAACTCTTGTGAAGTAGCTTCTATTTATACATAACAAGGCAAAATGATCATTGTGACTCGTTACGGACTGGTGAGCTTCAGTAGCCATTGTAGCGGGTAGTCCGAGTAACTTAGAAAAGGATCTGTTGAGATGTGAACGTTGAGTGGTGGTCCTTGGCTCAACAAGTGGTCTATCCCTCCGATAGTGATTGAAGTATGGGGTGGAAATAACTGTTGGACACAAAGTTGAAGTTTACCATATTTGAAAACAAACAACCCTAACACGGTGTCCGAGCCATGTCCTTACAATGTTTTCCTAGACTCACAAATGCCCTTATCTAATCTAGTACTTCCTGACTGAGGTTACCTTCACAATCAGGGACAAATGAGCTTAGTTAGCCCTTACAGCTCAATTAAGGTACCTTACTTAGAAAGTAAGAAGAGAATGTAACTGATTACAAGACTTTCTTTACAACTTAGAAAATATTAAATACGGACTTTCTTTTCTCCCCGCCCGTTGTAATCTTTTATTTCTTGCTTTCCTTTTTCTCTTTTCTTTCTTTTATTGCTTCATTCATTGCTTTCATTTAATTTCTTAATTTATCGCTTTTAAGAATTGAAGACTCAAACTTTGCAAGTATATCATTCTAAGTACCATCAAGGAATCAGGTAAAGACTTCATCTCTTGTAAGTTTTGATTACAAGTCATTCTAAGTGCATTAGAAACTTTTCTAAGTGATATAGAAGCTTTTCCGAGTGTTATAGAAACTATTTCATATGTTTTCACTTGATTCTAACTAACTTAGAAAGCATACTCTTGCTTATCTTTTCACACATAGTTCGAAGCCACTCGAGCAACACTCGGACTTATCGCACATTCAAATATTTGCTCTAATGTGCATAAACTCAGAGTCCGACTTTGTATTCTAAGTTTGATTGAATTACGGTATTAATTCATCTTTCTAAGTCAGCATGTTTCATTTGAACTGTGCTTGTCTAGATCAAGTTTCATTACTCCGATATTCTTTATCAAACTTGTTTTACTTCTAGATCGACTCGGATGGAATTTGAGTATAATGGATATTAGACTTAAAAATTCCACTCTTTCGGGATTCGAATAATTAGGCACTTAATTATCTTACTTAAATTATTATTTGTTTCTAATCTTTTGCCAAAGTATTTTATACTTTGAGAACCAAATTGATTTACTTTTGTAAGTTATCTAAACGAGGTTATCCTATTTTTGAAATACAAAAGTAACCGGCTTCAATCTGTCAATCACTAGCAGACAAGGCTTTTCTACTTCGACTAGGGCCCGGACATCGTTGAAGGTTTACTCTTGGAGAAGATAAGTCACCCTAGAGGGGGTGAATAGGGTGATGATGAAATTTACTTGAAACTTAAAATAGATATGACTATGAGATGAGGGAGTCAAGGATGAACTCGGAAAAGCACCGACTCGAGTTCAAAAGAATGAAGAAATAGATTAAACAAAACTTTAACACTGTCTCGAGTCTAGAATGCACTCGGAAAAGTGATAACTCGGAAAGTACGTGGAAACCTTTCAGGGCAGAAAACCACGAACTCGTGCTAATCCAAGCACGAAGTCAAATCTAGTATTTTGAGTCCACAAAATACAGTAGATCGACTCAACCCGCGTTGCTCCCTTAGACAACTCTTTACAAGTTTTTCCTTGATACCGAAATTCCCTTATCTCGATCTAGTACTTCCTAACCGAGATAAACCTTATAGTTAGGGACAACTGAGCTGAGTTAACCCTTATAGCTCGGTCAAGCGACCTTACTTAGAAAGTAAGAAAGAGAGTGTTTGTAACTAAGTACAAGATCTTAGAACTCGGAGAAATATTAAATACGGAATTGGAGTTGTAAGTAGAAGATTGAGAATGAATACAATGACTTTTGCTCAAGTATGTGTATTAACAATTGGTTCAAGCAACCTTCAAGTCTTGAAAGTTGGCTTCTATTTATAGATTACCAAGCAGCTTAGCCGTTGTGTCCATCTTCCGACTGAAAGTCCTTTGTGACCTTTGTAATGGATTTTCCGAGTCACTAAGAAAATATCCGTTGAGATATGAACGTTAGGAAACGGCTCTTGACTCCTTTGGAAGTCCCAAAACCACTGGTGGTGTCTTGAAAAGTAAGTTGGAAACCACCGTTGAGCTTAGTGTTGCAGATTTCCAGTTTTGAAATAGACAACCCCGACACGGTGTCTCGAGCTAGGTCAAAGGTGGAAAAAGCCTTGTCTGTCTGGTGATTTGACGTTTTAAAGCCGGTTACTTTTATAATTCAAAAATAGGATAGCCTCATTTGAATAACCTACAAAAGTAAATCAATTTGGTTCTCAAAGTATAAAATACTTTGGTCTAAGATTAGACACGAGATAATAACATAATTAAGATAATTCAGTGACTAATTATCCGAGTTAGAAAAGGAATGGAATTTTCCGAGTCTAATATCCATGATACTCAAATTCCATCTTAGTCGAGTCTAGAAGATAATCAAGTCAAAAGGAGAATATCGGAGTAAACAAACTTGATCTAGACTAAATAAAGTTCAAACAAGATATGCTTGACTTAGAATAGTAAATTAACAATGTAATTCATGGAATATGAAGTCAAAACCTGAGTTTATGCGCGTGAAATAAAGTGTTTGAACATGCGATATACCTGAGTGTTGAGTGACTCGGAACCGAGTGTGAAGTGGCATTTAGAAGTATGCTTTACGAGTCCGTCAGAATCAAGCGTAAACATATACGATAGTTTCTATAACACTCGGAGAAAATGCTATATCACTAAGAAAAGTTTCTAGGGCACATGGAATGACTTGAAATCAAAACCCTATAAGAGATGAAGTCTTATACCTGATTCCTTGATGGAACTCAGAAAAGTGCAAGTATAAAGTCCGAGCCTTCAATCTCCCCTTCTTGATGAAAGGCATTCCATACTTAGACAAAAACATTGTTAATGATATAAATTTGATTTTGCAAACTTGCTTAGAAAATAACTTGAGATTTCATAGCTATCGAGCAAGAAAAGAAATAAATCCGAGAGATAAACATAGCAATGATTAAAGCAACAATTATTAATGAAATGCATTACTTCATTAAAGTAAAAAAAAAAAATTTTACGAGAGGGTGAGAGAGACTCCCCTAAACAAGACAACAAAATTTTTCTATCTATTCTCCCCTCGCCTTTCAAGCAAAAACAAAAAAATGGGAAGAATACAACAAGAAAGTACATATTGATGTCTGGACAAAAGAGAAAAACATGAAATACTATAAATAAGTAAAATTAAGAAACTAAGGAGGGGATGGAGCGGTCGGGGTTAAGGAGGAAGGATGAGTGGTGTGTCGGCGCCGATAAGATCTTGACGATGTGCTTGAGTGCGGCGGAGGAAGTACAAGAACCTCTAGCATCGGCTCGGTTCTATGTGGTTGACCCGGAACTAGGTCGTCCGAGGCTCGCCCTCTTGGAGCTCAACAACTGGAGGGGTGTGCTCAGGCTGACCTGCCGATGACCGACAAAGATCGGCGAGGTCTTCGACCCACTCGAGGCTGGCTGTCCGAGATGATCACTTCGGTTACGCTCGAGAGCACCCGAACCCTCGGTTGCTGCTCATTGTCCTTCTTGCTCTCCTTGCTCGGAAGGAGCTGCCTCAGCCATAGGCTCCTCTACTTCTTCTCCTTCTTCTTCTTCCTCGCCTCTGTCCGAGGAGGACTTGGTAGGGCTCGAGGATTCCTCGAAGTGTCCGAGTTACCTTGATCCTAATCTGCCTTGGATCTTCTCTCTGAAGGAGCTCAAGAAGCTCCCTTTGCTCCCTAACTAGATCCTTCATCTCGAGAAGCACATCTTGCTGCTCTCGAATTTGAGATTGGGCGGTTTTCTGGTTGATGGTCATACACTAGAAGACAGATCTTAAATGACCGGAGAATATCCTTGAGTTCCAAGGACACATAAGAGATTTTGTCCATGAAAGCGGTGGAAAAATGGAAGAAAGAGATTTAGAAACACCTGAGGTGGAGGCACCACCAGGTGGAGCAGGAAGAGAAAGAGGCACTTTAGTCCGAGTCCGAGTCCGAGGCGAAGAGAATTGCCTCGGCTCCGAGTTGTGCATCCGGACACCAGGTTGGGTTTCCTGGTATCCGTACCCAAGAAGTTCCTTCTTGCCGACTACAACAAGCAGACCTCGAAACGAGTGTTCGGATATGAGGGAAGAGGAACTTTGAACTGGTTGACTATGAGAGTGAGAAGAGCACCGAAAGAAAGAGGGGTGTTCTTCTTGTTACGAGTTTGATCTGGCATAGCGGCCATTTGCTCAATGATAGCGGGAAAGACGTCTACTTCGTGGCCCTCTAGGATATCAAAAATAGCTTTAAGATGTTTGGAGTTGTGGCTCTCCTTGCTGGAATGCTTGTGAGAAGAAGGTTCTCATTAGCAAGAAACACAGAACATGAGCTTCGACTTTAGTTGGGTCACAAAAAGTTTTTCCGTGACCTAAGGAACTCTTTGGCGTACTTCTCAAAGAAGTCGTCGGTGACCTCATTGAAAGGTATTGGGTTGCTGTTTAAGAAAAGGGAAGATACTTTGAACAGGACGATGGAGGAGGGAAGTATTATTCGAACGAGTAACGTTACGAACTCTGGAGGTTAGAATACCCTTAGAGCTGGAAAGGTGAGTGTAAAACTCGGAGACGAGTTCGGGATAGATGAACACACTCGAAACACAGAAAGTTGTAGACTCCGGTCGATTGTATGTGACGCAACCACGAAAATTTTGTGGTTGGGAAGAATTTATCATCCAGCGCAAGGTCCTAGGTGACAAGAGGTTTTGAATTTGAGGGGCCTTCCTAGCTTTTTGTGTGGGGTTTCTTGGTGGCGAGCCAAGAAAATCAAGGTGAGAACCTCTTTTCGGCATTTTGATGGAGAAAAGAGAGAGTAGATAAGCTTTAGAGAGACCAGGAGAAAAGAGCTCGAAGAGAGTGAAAGAGGAAAATAAAAGAGTAGAAGAAGAAAGAGTTCGAGAGTAACAGAGCTTACTTGAGATGTTCTTCACGAAGCTTGAGATCACTGGGTATTGCTTTAATCACAAAGAGCTTGTTCACAAAGATTTGATTTCGAGAAAGAGAGTAAGCGAAGAGTAAAGTAACGAAATGAAGGAGAATAAGCGCTATTTATAAGAAAATAATCATCCTTCGATATCCGTTCGACTCGGTTCTTTCAGCGGTCACCTCGGACCGGTGTGACTGTTCTCTTCTTCAACGGTTAGAATTCCAGCGAGTTGTCTCCCAACAGCGAGTTGTCCGATCACGGTGCGAGAGAGAGAGAGAGAGAGAGAGAGAAAGAAAGAAAGATTTTGAAAATAAATTCGAAATTCTCCACTTGTCTAGAGATGATTTCGAAGTTTGATGTCCATTTTCTCAAAGTCCGAGTCTATACAGCTAAGTTTCGAGTGACTCGAAACTAGAAATAGATAATAACTATCAGCTCAATATCACTGGATCAACTGAACTAATGGTCATTAAAGAATCGTAAGCTCATATCACATAATCATGCAATGAGATTTTCACACAAAAAAAAACACAATTATGCATTTAACATACCAAGCTCATTCCTAATGAAGCAAAACTTATCCTCACTAAGTGGCTTAGTAAAGATATCAGCTAATTGAAGATTGGTAGGAATGAATTCGAGTTCAATATCACCTTTCTTAGAATGGTCTCTTGAGAAATGATACCGACCTCAATG
The DNA here is from genome assembly GCA_021018815.1 of Talinum fruticosum. Lineage (NCBI taxonomy): Eukaryota > Viridiplantae > Streptophyta > Magnoliopsida > Caryophyllales > Talinaceae > Talinum > Talinum fruticosum. The sequence continues at coordinate 939,492 of JAITYX010000122.1, read as the reverse complement.
TGTTTCGTCTTTGAGTGCTTGAACTGGATTTTTGGTGATGCTTATTGCACTCGATTATCACACTTGATTGGAACTGATTTGAAAGAAAGTCCAAGATCTCTCAAGTGTTGCTTTATCAATAAAATCCGAGCACGGCATGCTCCAGTTGCAATATACTCAACCTCGGCAGTTAATAGAGTTACTGAGTTTTGCTTCTTTAAGTGCCAAGATATTAAGGATTATCCAAAAATGTGTAAGCTCCTAAGGTGCTCTTTCTATCAACTTTGTACCCAGCGTAATCGGTATCCGAGTATCCAGTGAGGGTCGGTTACGAGTCTCCGGAGTACCATAGACCTAAATTCTAAGTCCCTGCAAGATATTTGAATATTCTCTTTACCGCAGTGAGATGTGATTCTTTTAGATTAGCTTGGAATCTTGTGCATAGATAGACACTAATCATTATATCTAGCTGACTGGAAGTAAGATATAGCAAAGATCCAATCATACCTCGATAGAGCTTCGATCTATTGTTTTACCTTTTTCGTCCGAGTTCGGTTTTATGCTACTTGCTCATAGGTGTTGCTTTGCATGCTTTGCATCTTGAAGTTTATACTTTTTAGCAGCTCCTTGGTGTACTTTGATTGATGGACATAGATTCCATCTTTGTCTTTCTTGATTTGTAGACCAAGGAAGAAATTGAGTTCTCCCATCATACTCATTTGAAATTCTTGTCTCATTAACTCGAAAAATCTCGACACAGAATTTCATTAATAGCTCCAAAAATTATGTCATTAACATATATTTGAGCGGTAAGGAAGTCTTTCTCCTTGGTTTCTATAAAGAGAGTCTTGTCAATCTGACCTCTTTTAAAATCATTTTGAACCAAGAAATTGCTCGAGTCTTTCATACCAAGCTCTACGAGCTTGTTTATGACCGTAAAGAGCTTTTTGCAATCTGAAAACATGATTTGGAAAATCTAAGTTTTCAAATCTAGGGGGCTACTCAACATATACTTCCTCTTTAATAAAATTATTAAGAAATGCGCACTTAACATCCATTTGATATAACTCAATATTCATGCTAGATGCAAATGCCAACAGGATTCTAATGGCTTCAATTCTTGCTACAGGTGCAAAGGTTTCCCCACAATCAATCCCTTCTTCCTGATTGTAACCTTGAGCCACAAGTCTAGCCTTGTTTCGACTACCAACCCACCTTCATCCAGTTTGTTCTTGAAAACCCATTTGGTACTTATGATTGGGTGGTCGGAAGGTCGTTTGGTCGGATTCTAGACTTGGTTTCTTTCGAATTGATTGAGTTCCTTTACCCATTCAGGTTCATTTAGGGCCTCTAGTGCATTTTTAGGTTCAGTTAATGAAATGAATGTAGTGAATGCACATAGATTCTGAAGAGAGGAATGAGTTCTTACCCCACTTGTTGATATCGGATAATATGCTTTCTAGTGGATGATTAGAAGCATACTTTAATGCTCTACTGTTCTTTGGTTCACCAAATCTATAGGCTGAATTGGTTTATCTTTAGAAGTTTGTTTTGAGTGAGCCTTTTCATCGGTTTGTCCTTCAGACATTCCGAACGGGTTCTTGAGTTGTCTCATTCTCGAGTCATATTGTTACGAGTCACTTCATTCCGAGCTGGTTGCGTTTGATTCCTGATAGACTCGGTTTCATCAATGTCATCATCTCTGCTGAGCTTCAGGTTTGAGAATGATGATTCATTTGGCTTTTCCTATTCAATCTCATCAAACACAACGTGAATGCTTTCTTCCATTTTGTTAGTTCTCTTATTGAAAATGCGATAAGCCTTACTATGAGATGAATAACCCAGAAAAATGCCTTCATCTCGACCGAGCATGAAACTTGGTCGAGTGATCCTTACCATTGTTGTGAACAAAACACTTACATCCAAAGGGTTTGAAGTATGAGATATTGGGTTTCTTCCCTTTGTAGAGCTCGTATGGTGTTTTCTTCAGGATGAGTCCGATAAGGCATCTGTTCAAGATGTAGTTTGCCGTCTTTACTACCTCGGCCCAGAAATAGTAGGGTAGATTGTGTTCAATCATCATTGTTCTAGCTATTTCTTCAAGAGTTCTATTCTTTCTCTCCACTACTCCATTTTGTTAAGGAGTTCTTGGTGCTGAGAAGTTGTGAGAGATGCCATTCTTGTCACAAGACTCGACAACTTCGAATAGTCAAACTCCCTTTCATGGTCGGTTCGAACTCTCTAGATCCGAGTTTGAGACTCAACTTGGATTTTCCTGCAGAGCTTGCTGAACTCTTTGAATGCTTCATTTTTATGCTTAGGAAAACACACCCAGGTAAATCATGAGTAATCATCAACAATAACAAGTACATATGATATACCTCCAAGACTCTTAACAGGGATTTCACCACATAAGTCCATATGTAGCATTTCAAGCACCTTGGATGTGGAAACTGTCTTCAGAGATCTGAAAGATGATCTGACTTGTTTCCCTTTTGTGCATGCTTCACAAATTTTATCTTTCTTAAAAGCACAATTAGGAAATCCTTTGACTAAACCATGAGACGCCGGTTTCTTAATAGTATGCATGCTAACATAACCTAAACTACGATGCCATGTCCATGAGTCACCAAGAAGTGATGCTTTTAAACAAGATAAATTCTGACTTGGGTTAGAAAGAGGAATAATATAATTGTTACCTGACTTCTTACCCGAGATGCTAAGCAAGTTGTACTTTAACCCTTTGACAAGGTATACTTGGGCTGACCAGATTGCTTCCTTTTCCAATCTTACCAATCCCAATTATCTTGCCTTTGCTATCATCCCCAAACATGACTTTTCCTCCCTTGTATTCTTCTAACTCATGAAAGAGTCCCGAGTCTCATGACATGTGGCATGAGTATCCACTGTCTAGGTACCAATGCCCTTTTGATCTTTTCCGAGTTGCCTGCAAAGCAGAAACAAACTAACCCTTCTCACTTCCTCTAACGAACCTAGTAACACCCTTTACTTGTGGTCCTTTTCGAGGAAGAAGATCTTTCGGAACCCGATTTGAATGACTTTGGGTTTGGTCTAATTCTTAGTCTTCCGTTTAGAGAAGCGAGGCCGTGTCTCTTTCTTTTGAAAAGCTTTTCTCTTACAAACGGTGGAGATGGTTTTCTCCTGTAAGCTGGTCTAGGCTCGAGTCCTCCTTTCATTTTTATGAATGGGACCGCTCGACCTTCCCGAACTTTACAGTTCGGAATCCTTTTGAAAAGCTCTAAGTAGGAATTGGATTCCTCCTCTTTGTTAAAACCAAGACGTTCTTTTCGAAGGAGATACATTTAGATCCCAAGAGCATATCAAGGTTTTTCGACCTTGAGTAAACTTTAAAACAAGATCTTGAGACTCGTTATGCTTTTGCTTTAGTTGCTCATTTTCCGATTGATCTCGTGCCTCTTGAGGATTTGCTTCCTCATTGTCTAATTTATCCGTGCTCGACTCTATTTCCACTTCTTAGTCGGAAAGTGCCATCGGATACTTTGAGTCATCCGAGTCCTCGTCATCTTCTAATGAGTCCTCGTCACTCCAAGTGGCCATCATAGCTTTTTCTTCTTTCTGTCCCTTTTTCTCCTTGGACAGGTCCTTGACTATGTGTTCTTTGTCTGCCACATTCAAAACAATCAAAGTTCTTAGTCAAAGATAACTTTGAAGGGGAAGATTGTTTACCTTTTCTATCCTTCTTGTCTTTCTTATAGAACTCTTCTCTTGGCTTCTTATCCCATCTTTATTACTTCATCATTCTCTTGAAGCCTCTAGAGATAAGTGCCATGGGATCCTCTTCGAGTCGGAGGAACTCAGATTTGCTTCTCTGTTTTCTAAGGCTTTCAGCACAATGTTCTTTTTGGTGTTGACCTCTGCATCCTCTTCTTCCAGGTGAATCTCATGGGTGAGAAGCTTCCCAATGAGTTCGTTTGGCTTTAGTACGAGACAGATTCCGAGCCTCTTCGATAGGCTGTCACCTTAGGACCCCATCTTCTCTTGGGTAGGTTTTTGAGCATCTTTCTTCACAATTCCTCGTGGGAAACCTTTTTACCCGGAGATTTGAGATTGTTGGTAATCTCGGTAAAGCGAATGAACATCCGAATGATGTTTTCTTCGGCTCCATCTTGAACAGCTCATACTTGTGAAGATATTGACTTATCTTCGCTTGCCTAACTTGGCTAATGCCTTCATAAGTGTTGACAAGTCTGTCCCACACTTCTTTTGCTGTGTCACAGGCTGACACTCGGTTGTATTCTTACGAGCTGATGGCACACATCAAAATGTTCATTGCCTTGAAGTTCTTTACGAACTTCTCTGCTTCCTCGGTGGTGTACTCGCCTTGATCTTGGGCACGAGTCTAGTTTCTACTTGTCTTCATGGGAAGGTAGTTTCCTTCTTGTATGATGTTCCGGACATCTTCATCGTGATCTAATAGGAAACATTCCATGAGCTTCTTCCAATGCACGAAGTTAGATCCTTTGAATTTTGGTGGTACTGCTAGAAGATCTTCCTTCATCGAACTCTCCGTTGTTCCGAGCCATTTGATCTTTAAACCTTTGGATGGTTAGATCCTTTCTGAAAGGCTAGGCTCGATACAAATTAAAGGTTTGCTCTTGGAGAGGCTAAGTCACCCTAGAGGGGGTTTATAGGGTGATGATGAAATTTGCTTGAAACTTAAAATAGATATGACTATGAGGTAAGTGGGAGTCAAGGATGAACTAAGAAAAGCATTGACTCGTAGTTCGGAAGAATGAAGAAACAGATTAAACAGAACTTTAAAACTGTCCGAGTCTAGAATGCACTCGGAAAAGTGATAACTCGGAAAGTACGTGGAAACCATCTTAGGGAAAAAACCACGGACCGTGCTAATCCAAGCACGAAGTCAAATCCACTATTTTGAGTCCATAAAATATAGTTGATCGACTCAACCCGAGTTGCTCCCTTAGACAACTCCTTACAAGTTTTTTGTAGACTCAGAAATTCCCTTATCTTATCAAGTACTTCCTAACTCACATAACCCTTATAGTTAGGGACAACCGAGCTGAGTTAACCCTTACAGCTCGGTCAAGCGACCTTCCTTAGAAAGTAAGAAAGAGAGTTTTTGTAACTAAGTACAAGACCTTAGAACTCAAAGAAATATTAAATACGTAATTGGAGTTGTAAGTAGAAGATTCAGAATAAATACAATGACTTTTGCTCAAGTATGTGTATTAACAATTGGTTCAAGCAATCTTCAAGTCTTGAAAGTTGGCTTCTATTTATAGTGACCAAGCAGCTTAGCCGTTGTGTCCATCTTCCGACTGGAAGTCCTTTGTGACCGTTGTAATGGATTTTTGAGTCACTCGTAAAACATCCATTAAGATATGAACGTTGGGCAATGGCTCTTGACTCCTTTGGAAGTCCCAAAACCACTAGTGATGTCTTGAAAAGTAAGGTGGAAACCACCCTTTAGCTTAGTGTTGCAAATTTTAAGTTTTTGAAATAGACAACCCCGACACGGTGTCCGGGGCTAGGTCAGCGGTGGAAAAAGCCTTGTCTGCTGGTAATTTGACGTTTTGAAGCCAGGTTACTTTTATAATTCAAAAATAGGATAGCCTCATTTGAATAACCTACAAAAGTAAATCAATTTGGTTCTCAAAGTATAAAATACTTTGGTCCAAGATTAGACACGGATAATAACATAATTAAGATAATTCAGTGACTAATTATCCGAGTCGAAAAAGAATGGAATTTTCTGAGTCTAATATCCATGATACTCAAATTCCATCTTAGTCGGTCTAGAAGATAATCAAGTCAAAAGGAGAATACCAGAGTAAACAAACTTGATCTAGACTAAATAAAGTTCAAACAAAATATGTTGACTTAAAATAGTACATTAACAATGTAATTCCTGGAATATGAAGTCGGACATGAGTTTATACGCGTGAAAGAAAGTGTTTGAACATGCAATATACCCGAGTGTTGAGTGACTTAGAACCGAGTGTGAAGTGGCATGTATACTTTCCGAGTCGATCAGAATCAAGCATAAACATCTACGGTAGTTTCTATAACACTCAGAGAAAATGCTAAAAGAGATGAACTCTTATACCTGATTTCTTGATGGAACTCGGAAAAGTGTAAGTGTAAAGTCCGAGTCTTCAATCGTGCCAGGGTTGTCTGTTTCCAAAGCCGAAAGTCCGCAATGCCAAGCTCAATGGTGGTTTCCATCCTACTTTGTAGACACCAACGAGTGGATCGGAACATCAAAAGGAGTCAAGAGCTGTTGCCCAACGTTCACACCTCAACGGTTATTTTCCGAGTCACTCGGAAAAACCATTGCAACGGTCACAAATGACTTCTAATCGGAAGATAGTCACAACGCCTAATCTACCTGGTCATCTATAAATAGAAGCCACTTCACAAGACGAGAAGATTACTGAATCTATTGCTTGAAATTATCTGTCTCTATATAATTCTTATTCAATCTTCTACTTACAACTCCAACTCTGTACTTAACATATTTCGAGTTGTAAGGTCTTGTAATCAGTCACAAACACTTATTCTTACTTTACGAATAAGGTCCCTTGACTGAGCTGTAAGGGTTAACTCAGCTCGGTGTTCCCTAACTGTGAAGGTTACCTCAATTAGGAAGTACTTGATTAGATAAGGGAACTTCTAAGTCTAGGAAAATCTTGTAAGGAATTGTCTAAGGTGAAGGTTTGCTCGTGGAGAGGCAAAGTCGCCCTAGAGGGGGTGAATAGGGTGATGAAGGATTTTTGAGAAAAATTAAACTTTTTGACTTAGAATAGAAGCGAGAAATGAATTTTGAGTCTATACGAGTGGTTAGAAAATAATCACTCGGAATATGGGTTAAGAGAGTCCGAGTCTAGAATGAACTCGGAAAGTGAACACTCGGAGATTTACGTGGAAACCCTTCTAGGGCAGAAAACCACGGACCGTGCTAGTCCAAGCACGAAGTCAAATCCACTATTTTGAGTCCACAAAATACCGTGAACTTGATCGAACCCGAGCTACTCCCTTAGACAACTCTTACAAGTTTTTCCTAGACTCAAAAGTTCCCTTATCCGATCTAGTACTTCCTAGTTGAGATAACCCTTATAGCTAGGGACAACTAAGCTGAGTTAACCTTTACAACTTAGTCAAGGACCCTTACTCGTAAAGTAAGATGAGTTTGTTTGTATCTAAGTACAAGCTCTTACAACTCAAAATATACGAATTACGAGTAGGAGTTGTAAGTTTGAAGACCGAGAATGAATACAAAAATACTTTGCTCAAGTTCATGTATATGTACGGTTCTCGTCTGTCTTCAAGTCTTGTACGATGGCTTCCTTTTATAGATGATCGGGCAAAGTAGCCGTTAAGTCCATCTTCTAGTTGGAAGTCCGTTGTGATCTGTTTTGAGAGATTTTCCGAGTCATACGTAAAATGCCCATTGAAGTATAAACGTTGAAGTAACGGTCCTTGTCTTCTTGGAAGTCCCAAAACTACCGGCGTAATCCGAGAAGTAAGGTGCAAGTTACCGTTTAGTATGGTGCTTTCAGATTTCCAATTATGGTAGCGGACAACTTCGACGCAGTGTATGGGGCTTTGACTAGAAGCGGAAAAAGGTTCCTTTTGGTCGATGATTCGACATCCGAAGCCGGTTGCTTTGCAGCTTAAAAAGTCATAATTGCGTCGAACAAATAATCTACAAAAGCAAATCAACTTGTGGTTCTCAAAGTATAAAATACTTTGGTCCAAGGTTAGACACGAGATAATATAATAAATAGAATATTCAAACAATAATTATCCGGGTCGAAACGAATAGGAATTTTCTGAGTCTAATGACTCAAATTCCATCTCGGTTGTACTAGAATAAATTCAAGTCGGATCAAGAATATCGAGTGAATGAACTTGATATATGCAGATACGTCCGAGTGAGTTATATGACTCGGAATCTAATAATGCGATCCGAGTCAATCAAAGATATGCGAGAATAATATCATAATGCACGTGAATAAGTGATCTTTCACTTAGCAAATATTCTAAGGTGCATGGAATGACTTGAAATCAAAACTTTAACAAAGATAGACTCAATACGGATCTAATTCCCAGAGGGAACTCGGAGATGACTATGCGAGTCCGAGTCTACTGGTCCGACTCGGAACACAATATAAGAGTAGTCCGAGTCTTCAATCTCCCTCTTTTGATGAAAGGCATTCCATACTTAGATATGAGCCATTCCATACTTAGAGAAATATGGGCGGAAATATTTGTATGCTAACATGTAAGGATTGCTCGGAAAATACACTTAGGATACAACAATCAGAGATCAATGAAAGCATGTAAACATATAAGGAAATACGAAACAATGCATATAGAAGTGAAAAAGATAGAAATTGCATTACTTCAAAAAAAATTACAAGGAGTTAGAGAATAACTCAAAAGCTCCCCTAAACAAGACATCTATACAACTAAATCTTCACCCCGTTGCCTTTCAGCAAAAACAAAACGAAAAGGAGAAAAATATAAGTTTACACATTCGATGTCCGGACAAACAAGGGAAGTAAAAGTAAGAAAATAGAAGTGAAAAACCCAGGAAGAAGAAGAATTTGGCGAGACTTTGGAATCATGACACGGTGCATGGTGTCCGCCTAGGAAGGGGAAGGGGTGTGAGTGGAAGAGGAAGGACGAGGGGTACGCCAGGCACTGGTAAGATCTTGGCGATGTGCTTGAGTGCGACGGAGGGGGCGAGGATCACCGTCAAGGGCTCGGCTCCGAGTGGCCGACCCGAACGAGGGGATCTAGGGGTTCCTCCCTGTGGACCTCGGGTTCGTTGAAGGGGCTTGCTCGGTCGACTGTTTCAAGCAGGTCGCTCGATAGACCCGGACTACTGTCCGAGCTGAGTTCGATGACCGGCCATGCAGATTGGTCCTCGGCTGGCCTTCCCGCTTCTTTATTTTGGGCATCCTCTTGCCTAGAAGGAGCTGCCTCAGCCGCGAGCTCCTCTACTTCCGCTTCTTCCTGCTGCTCATCTCCATCCTCCTCGCTTTACGAGGAGGTCTTGGCTGGGCTCAATGACTCCTCAGCTGTGTCCGAGTTGCCATGGTCCTGAGCGGCTTTGGACCTTCTCTCCTGGAGAAACCTGAGCAACTCCTTTTGCTCCTCTACCAAGCTCTTCATCTCAAGAACCGGAGTTTCGTTGCTCTCGGATTTGAGATTGGGCAATTTTTGGTTGAGAGTCATAGGCCGATGGACAGTCTTATATGATCGGAGCATGTCCCCGAATTCGGAGGACACAGAGTTGATCTTATCCAGAAAGCAGAGGACAAGACGGAGGAGAGAGACCGAGAAGCATCCGAGGTGGAGGCACCACCAGGTGGAGGGAGAGAAAGAGGGGTTTCTTCTTGAGTCCGAGGGGACTTAGGCCTCGGTTCCGAGTTGTGAACCCGGACTCCGGGTTTAACTTCCCGGAACCCATACCCCTAGAGCTCCTTCTTACCAACCACAATCGCAGCTTACGAGACTGCGTTTGGGTCGAAGGAAGAGGTACCTTGAATTGTTTAAAAACAAGGGTGAGAAGAGCACCGAAAGGAAGAGGGGTGTTCTTCTTATTGTGGAGTTGAGCGGGCACGACTGCCATTTGCTCAATTATTGAAGGAAAGAGGTCTACTTCGTAGGCCTCAAGAATGTCAAAAAGTGCTTTAAGGTGCTTGGAGTTAGGGTTCTCCTTCCTAGAATGCTGAGAGAAAAAGGTTCTCATCGGCAGAAAGCACGAAGCCCGGCTTCGACTTCAACTAAGTCACGTAAAAGTTCTTTCCGGACCCGGGGAGCTCTTTGGCATACTTTTCAAAGAAGTCATCAACGACTTCGAGTGAAAGGAATGGGATTGCTGTTCAAGAAGAGAGAAGAAACTTTGAACAGTACGATGAAGAAGAGAGAGGTTGATGCAAACCGTGATGTTCGAACCCCGGAGGTTAGGACACCTTCGAGTAGCTTAGGTTGGAGTAAAACTCGGAGACGAGTTCAGGGTAAATGAACTCGCTGAAGCAAAGAAAGCAAAATACTCCAGTGGTTTGGATATGAGACATCCAAGAAAATTTTGTGGTAGGAAAGAATTTGTCATCCAGAGTGTAATGCTTGGGTGACAACCGGCTTTGAGGAAGAAGTTCCTTCCTGGCTTTGGGTGCGAGCCTTCTTGAAAGAAGATGCACGAAAGTCACGGTGGTTACCTCTTTTGGTCATTTTGAAAAGAGGAGAGAGAGTCCGGAGAAAGAGTAGAAGAGAATACCAATGAGAGGAAAAAGAAAAGAGTAGAAGAAAGAGGTTGAGAGCAAGCGGACTTACGAGAGAAGAACCTTGCGATGATGATGAACACCTTAGGGCACTTGTAGACGAAGAGTGCTTGCGCGAGAAGGTTTTGAAAGCAAGAGAGAGAATAAAATATTTTAGAGGTACCGAGAAGAAGAAGAATAGGCGCTAAATATATAAGAAAAGAGAACGGTTTTCATTGTAACGCCGTTTGAACTTCCGTTCGACTTGACGCCTTCAGCAAGCACTTCGGACTGGTGTGACGGTTTCTTCTTCAACGGTTAAAAATAAGCGGGTTTGAAATCTAACGGTTAGCGATTAATCGCATAACCCGAGTGAGAAAAAGAAATTTAAAAGAATTTCTGAAATTCTCCACTTGTCTAGAGATGATCCCAGAAATTTTATGTCCGAGTGTTACTCATCGTCCGAGTCTAACACGACTCGGTTCGAGTGATCGTAACTCAAAAATAACTACTAGCTCGAGTATCACGAAATCAACCGAACTAATGGTTACTCAAGAAATCTAAGCGAGATAATACTTAAACATGAAAGCCAATTAACACATAAAAAGACACATAATCATGCGTTTAACATGCCAAGTTCATTCCTAATGAAATAGAACTTATCTTCACCAAGAGGCTTAGTAAAGATATCAGCTAATTGCAGATTAGTAGGAATGAATTCAAGCTCAATATCACCCTTCTCGGAATGATCTCGTAAGAAATGATACCGACCTCAATGTGCTTCGTTTTGGAGTGCTGAACCGGGTTTTTCGTGATACTAATTGCACTTTGATTGTCACACTTGACGGGAACCGATTTGAATTCAAGTCCCGGATCTTTCAAGTGTTGCTTTATCCATAGGATTTGTGCACAGCATGCTCCGGCAGCAATGTACTCAGCTTCGTAGTTGATAGAGCTACGGAATTTTGCTTCTTTGAGTGCCAGGAGATTAGGGATTGACCCGAAACCGGCAAGCTCCGGATGTGCTCTTTCTATCAACTTTATAACATGCATAATCCGCGTCCGAGTATCCGGTGAGGGTCGGTTCCGAGTCTCTTGAGTACCCGAGACCTAAATTCCGAGTTCCTGCGAGATATCTAAAGATTCTCTTCACAGCAGTGAGATGTGATTCTTTGGGATTAGCTTGAAATCTTGCACATAAGCACACGCTAAACATGATATTTGGCCTGCTTGAAGTGAGATAGAGCAAAGATCCAATCATACCTCGATAAAGTTTTTGACCTATTGCTTTACCTTTCTCATCTAAGTCAAGCTTTATACTCGCTGCTCATTGGTGTAGATGCGTGCTTCGCATCTTGGAGTTTGTACTTCTTTAGCAGTTCCTTGGTATACTTTGATTGATGGACATAGATTCCATCTTTGTCTTGTTTGATTTGTAAACCAAGGAAGAAGTTGAGTTCTCCCATCATGCTCATTTGGAACTTCGATTCATTAACTCGGAGAATTCTTGGCATAGATTTTCATTAGTTGCTCCAAAAATGATATCATCAACATAAATCGAACAATGAGAAAATCTTTTCCCTTGGTTTTGATGAAGAGAGTCTTGCCGATCTGACCTCTTTTAAAATCATTTTGAACGAAGAAATTGCTCGAGTCTTTCATACCAAGCTCTGGGAGATTGTTTAAGACCATATAGAGCTTTTTGAAGTCTAAAAACATGATTTGGAAATTCCGAGTTTTCAAACCCAGGAGGTTGTTCGGCATAGACTTCTTCTTCAATATAACCATTGAGAAATGCACACTTAACATCCATCCGACATAGCTTGATGTTCATGCTAGATGCAAATGCCAACAAAATTCTGATGGCTTCAATTCGGGCAACAAGTGCAAAGGTTTCCCCACAATCAATCCCTTCTTCTTGATTGTATCCCCGAGCCACGAGTCTAGCCTTATTCCTTACTACTACCCCACCTTCATCCAGTTTGCTTTTGAAAACCCATTTGGTTCCTATGACTGGGTGGTTGGAGGGTCGTTTGGTCGAGTCCGGACTTGGTTCCTTTCGAATTGATCAAGCTCTTCTTACATGGCCTCTACCCATTCAGGTTCATTTAGGGCCTCTAGTGCAGTTTTGGGTTCTGTTAATGAAATGAATGCAGTGAATGCACACATATTCTGAAGAGAGGAATGAGTTCTTACCCCACTATTGATATCGGAGAGTATGTTCTCTAGTGGATGACTAGAAGAGAACTTGAAAGCGTTACCTGTCCTCCGATTCACCGGATTTGTAGGTTGAATTGGCTGATCTGTTTGTTCCGAGTTGACTTGATGCTCGGTTTCACCTTCAACATTCCGAGTTGACTCTCGAGCTGTCTCATTCCGAGTCACTTCATTCCGAGTGACATCATTCCGAGTCAGCTGAGTCCGAGTCTTTGTGAACTCGGTTTCATCTTCTTCTCTACTTAGCTTCGGATCCGAGTATGAAGACTCACTAGGCTTTTCCTGTTCAAGCTCATCAAAAACAACATGGATACTCTCTTTCACTTTGTTAGTTCTTTTGTTAAAAATACGATAAGCTTTACTATGTAAGGAGTAACCTAGAAAAATACCTTCATCTAACCTAGCATCAAACTTGGTCAGGTGATCCTTACCGTTGTTGTGAACAAAGCACTTGCAACCAAAGGGCTTAAAGTATGAAATTTTGGCTTCTTCCCTTTGTAGAGCCCGTAGGGTGTTTTCTTCAAAATTGGTCCGATGAGGCATCTATTCAACGTATAGTTTGCAGTGTTGATTGCCTTTGCCCGGAAATAGTAAGGAAGATCATGTTCGATCATCATAGTCCTAGCTATCTCTTCGAGGGTTCTGTTCTTTCTCTCTACAACTCCATTTTGTTGTGGAGTTCTTGGTGCTGAGAAGTTGTGAGAAATACCATTTTGGTCGCAGAACTCGAGAATTCCGAGTAGTCGAACTCTCTTCCATGGTCGGTTCGAATCTTTTGAATCCGAGTCCGAGACTCAACTTGAATCTTTCTACGAGTTTGCTCGAACTCCTTAAATGCTTCATTCTTATGCTTGAGAAAACACACCCAGGTAAATCGTGAAAAGTCATCAATAATGACAAGTGTGTAGGATTTACCTCCGAGGCTCTTCACTGGAATTTCACCACACAAATCCATATGTAGCAATTCAAGCACCTTGGATGTGGAAACAGTCTTCAGAGATTTGAATGAAGATCCGACTTGTTTTCCTCTTGTGCATGCTTCACAAACTTTATCTTTGGTGAAAGCACAACTTGGCAATCCCCGACTAGGCCATGAGCTGATAACTTTCTAATCGTATGCATGCTTATATGACCTAATCTACGATGCCATTGCCATGATTCATCAATGAGAGATGCTTTCAAACATAACAAGTTCTGACTTGGGTCGAAAGAGGGATGATATAAGTATTACCCGATCTCCTACCCGAGAGCTTTACTTCTTTGGTGGTCTCGTCGGAGATGTAACACTTAGATTGAGTAAATCTTACCTCTTGACCTTTGTCGCATAGTTGGGAGATGCTTGAGCGGATTGTATTTTAGTCCCTTGACAAGGTAGACTGGACTCGACCGGATTGCTTCCATTTCCAATCTTGCCTATTCTAACTATCTTGCCTTTGCTGTCATCTCCAAATGTCACTTTTCCTCCTTTGTATGATTCCAGCTCGGAAAAGGGTCCTTGGTCACCCGACATGTGCCGTGAACATCCGCTGTCCAAGTACCAATGTCCTTTTGTCCTTTTCCGAGTGACCTGCAAAACAGAGAAAAACTAACCTTTCTCACTTCCTCTAATGAACCCGAGTAACATTTCTTACTGTGGTCCCTTTTAGGAAGAAGGCTTTTGGAACCCGATTTGTATAATTTTGGGTTTAGTCCGACTCGAGGATTTCGTTTCAAGGACCGAGTCCGTGTTTCCCTTTTCTTAAATGATTTTCCTTTTAGAGAAGAGGGAGGTGGCTGTCTTCCGAAGGTTTGTCCGGCCACAGTCCTTCGTTTATTAGTATAGAGAGGACCGTGCTCAGCCTTTTTGAACCTGACAGTTCTAGTGTCCTTCTTGAAGAGATCGGTGTAGGAATTTGATTCCTCCACCTCATTAAAGCCAAGTCCTTCCTTTCTGAAGGAAACACATAGGGCTCCTAAAAGCATGTCAAGGTTTTTCTAACCTTGAGTAAATTTTAAAACAAGAGCCCGAGACTCATTGAGTTTCGTTTAAGTTGCTCGTTCTCACTTTTGAGTGACTCGGACTCAGTCTCATTAGTTTGAGCACTTGTCTTGAGTTCTTTAAGAGTTAGTCTCAGCTTTTCTAATTCATTTTTCAAAGTTATGCTTTCGAGTGGAGACTAACTCAAGTTGCTCCTTGAATCGAGAAGCATCGAGTTGGACTTCTCTTCCAAAGTAAAGATGTATTTAGCTAAATCAACTTTGAAAAATTTAACAAAGTATTCGATTACCTCCTGAGGATTCGTTTCCTCATTGTTTGAGTCCGACTCGCTTCGAGTCGGTGAGTGCCATAAGACACTTTGAATCGTCCGAGTCCTCGTCTTCGGATGAGTCCTCATCGCTCCATGTGGCCATCATGGCTTTCTTCTTCTTTCTGTCCCTTTTTCTTTTGGGACAATCTTTGACTATGTGGTCTTTGCTGCCACATTCAAAACAACCAGAATTTTTAGTCAAAGATAATTTAGAGGGGAAGAGTACATACCTTTCCGGTCCTTTTTGTCTCTTTTGTAGTAGTCTTCCTTTGACTTCTTGTCCCATCTTTTGTGCTTCAACATCTTCTTGAAGCCTCTTGCAATCAGTGCTATGGGATCCTCTTCCGAGTCGGAGGAACTCAGATTTTCTTCTCGGGTTTCGAGGCCATCGGTGCAATATTCCTTTTTGTGCTAGCCTCAGCAACCTCCTCTTCTAGGTGGATTTCGTGAGTGAGAAGTTTCCCGATCAGCTCGTCCGGCTTCGGTTGTGCTATATTCCGAGCCTCCTCTATGGCAATCACTTTTGGACCCCATCTTCTTTTGGGTAAGCTTCGAGAATTTTTCGGCACATTTCTTCATGGGAGATCTTCTTTCCCGGAGACTTGAGATTATTGGTAATCTCAGTGAAGCGAATGAACATCCGAGTAATGTTCTCCTCTCGGCTCCATTTTAAAAAGCTCATACTTGTGAAGATACTCGACTGATCTTCGCTTGTCTCACCCGGCTTGTGCCTTGATAAGTGTTGACTAATGTGTCCCACACTTCTTTGGCGAGTCACGAGCGAAACTCAATTATATTCCTCCGAGCTTATGGAGCACATAAGGATGTTCATTACTTTGAAGTTCTTTCGAACATCTCTACTCGCTCCTGTTGTGAACTCGGCCTTTATCTTAGGAACGAGCCCGAGTCCTTCTGTCTTCATAGGAGTGTAGTTTCCGCGTTGTATGATATCCTGGACATCTTCATCATGGTCGAGTAGGAAACACTCCATGAGTTTCTTCTAATGTATGAAGTTTGATCCTTTAAATTTTGGTGGTCGATTGGAAGATCTTCCTTCATCGAACTCTCCGTTGATTTGAGCCATTTGATCTTTAGACCTTCGGATGATTAAATCCTTCTTGAAAGGCTAGGCTTTGATACCAATTGAAGGTTTGCTCGTGGAGAGGCAAAGTCACCCTAGAGGGGGTGAATAGGGTGACGAAGGATTTCGAGAAAAATTAAACTTTTGACTCGGAATAGAAGCGAGAAATGAATCTAAGTCCGTACAAGTGGTCGGAAAATAATCACTCGGAATACAGAGTTCGGAGAGTTTGAGTCTAGAATGAACTCGTAAAGTGAACACTCGGAGATTTACGTGGAAACCCTCTTGGGACGGAAAACCGGGGACCGTGCTAGTCCAAGCACGAAGTCAAATCCACTATGTTGAGTCCACAAAATACCGTGAACTTGACCGAACCCAAGCTGCTCCCTTAGACAACTCTTACAAGTTTTCCTAGACTCGAAGTTCCCTTATCCGATCTAGTACTTCCTAGCCGAGATAACCCTTACAGCTAGGGACAACTAAGCTGAGTTAACCTTTACAACTTAGTCAAGGGACCCTTACTCGTAAAGTAAGATGAGTTTGTTTGTATCTAAGTACAAGCTCTTACAACTCGGAATATACTGAATTACTGAGTAGGAGTTGTGAGTTTGAAGACGAGAGAATGAATACGAAAATACTTTGCTCAAGTTCGTGTATATGTACGGCTCTCATCTGTCTTCAAGTCTTATACGATGGCTTCCTTTTATAGATGATCGGGCAAAGTAGCCGTTAAGTCTATCTTCTAGTTGGAAGTCCGTTGTGACCGTTTTGAGAGATTTTCCGAGTCATACGTAAAATGCCCGTTGAAGTATAAATGTTGAAGTAACGATCCTTGTCTTCTTGGAAGTCCCAAAACTACCGGCGTAATCCGAGAAGTAAGGTGTAAGCTACCGTTGAGTATGGTGTTTTCAAATTTCCAATTATGATAGCGAGACAACTTCTAACGCAGTGTATGGGGCTTTGACTAGAAGCGAAAAAAGGCTCCTTTGGCCGATGATTCGACATCCGAAGCTGGTTGCTTTTGCAGCTTAAAAAGTAATGATTGCTTCGAACAAATAATCTACAAAAGCAAATCAACTTGTGGTTCTCAAAGTATAAAATACTTTGGTCCAAGGTTAGACACGAGATAATATAATAAATAGAATATTCAAACAATAATTATCCGGGTCGAAACGAATAGGAATTTTTTGAGTCTAATGACTCAAATTCCATCTCGGTTGTACTAGAATACATTCAAGTCGGATCAAGAATATCGAGTGAATGAACTTGATATATGCGATGACGTCCGAGTGAGTTATATGACTATGAATCTAATAATGCGATCTGAATCAATCAAAGATATGCGAGAATAATATCCGAATGCACAGAATAAGTGATCTTTCACTTAGCAAATATTTTAAGGTGCATGGAATGACTTGAAATCAAAACTTTAACAAAAATAGACTCAATACTGATTTGATTCCCGGAGGGAACTCGGAGATGACTATGCGGGTCCGAGTCTACTGGTCCGACTCGGAGCACAATATAAGAGCAGATCCGAGTCATCATAAGGGAGCAATTCGATTGAGTCTTTCTACTATATTTTGTGGATTCAAAATAGTGGATTCAAAATAGTGGATTTGACTTCGTACCTAGATTAGCACTAACCGTGGTTTTCTCGCCCAGGAAGGTTTCCACGTATTTTTAAGTTAACACTTTTCCGAGTCCAATCTAGACTCAAATTGTTTCAAAGTCGGTTTTAGAATTTATTCTTCCGAGTCTTTGTTCAAATTTCTTCATCACCCTATTCACCCCCTCTAGGGTGACTTAGTCTCTCCAAGAGTAAACATTCAATTGGTATCGAGCCTAGCCTTTCAAAAAGGATCTAACCATCCAAGGGTCTAAAGATCAAATCGCTTAGAACAATGGAGAGTTTGATAAAGGAAGATCTTCCAGCAGACCACCAAAGTTCAAAGGATCTAACTTTGTGCACTTGGAAGAAGCTCATGGAATGTTTTCTGCTTGATCACGATGCGGATGTCCGGAACATCATACAAGTAGGCAACTACATTCCAATGAAGATGGAAGAAACAAGACTCGTGCCCAAAACAAAGCCTCGAGTACACTATCGAAGAAGCAGAGAAGTTCGAAAGAACTTCAAGGCGATGAACATTCCGATGTGTGCCATATGCTCGGAAGAATACAATCGAGTGTCGGCCGTGACACGGCCAAAGAAGTGTGGGACACGCTTGTTAACACTTATGAAGGCACAAGCCAAGTAAGACAAGCGAAGATAAGTCAATATCTTCACAAGTGCGAGCTGTTCAAGATGGAGCCAGAAGAGAACATCACTCGGATATTCATCCGCTTCACTGAGATTACTAACAATCTCAAATCTCGGCTAGAAAGATTTCCTACGAGGAAATGTGCGGAAAGATACTCGAAGTCTACCCAAGAGAAAATGGGGTCCCAAGGTGACAGCCATCGAAGAGGCTCGGAACCTGTCCTTACTGAAGCCAGACGAACTCATTGGGAAGCTACTCACCCATGAGATCCACTTGGAAGAGAAGGATGCAGAGGTCAGCACTAAAAAGAACATTACACTGAAGGCCTCGAAAACAGAGAAGTAAATTTGAGTTCCTCCGACTCGGAAGAGGATCCCATGGCACTTATCGCCGGAGGCTTCAAAAGAATGATGAAGCACAAGAGATGGGATAAGAAGCCAAGAGAAGAGTTCTATAAGAAAAACAAGAAGGATAGAAAAGGTAAACATTCTTCCCCTTCAAAGTTATCTTTAACTAAGAACTCCATTTGTTTTGAATGTGGCAGCAAGGAACACATAGTCAAAGACTGTCCCATGAGAAAGAGGGACGAGAAAAAGAAAAAGGCTATGATGGCCACTTGGAGTGATGAAGACTCATTAGAAGATGATGAGGACTCGGATGATTCAAAGTGTCTAATGACACTCTCGGACTCGAAGTTGAATCAAAGTCGGCCTCGGATCACTCGGATAGTGAGGAAACAAATCCTCATGAGGTAATTGAATACTTCCTCAAGTTTTCCAAAGTTGATTTAGCCAAATATATTTATACTTTGGAAGAAAAGTCCAATTCTAATTCTTCTCAATTTAAAGATCAACTTGAGTCTGTTACTTCGAGAGCATCTCTTTGAAAAATGAATTAGAAAAGCTGAGCCTTACTCTAAGAGAACTCAAGACTAGTGCTCAATCCAATAAGACTGAGTCCGAGTCACTCGAAGAGAAAATAAGCAGCTAAAGCAAGAGCCCAATGAGTCTCAAGAACTTGTTTTAAAATTTACTCAAGGTCGAAAAACCTTGACATGCTCTTAGGGTATCAGTGTGTCTCCTTCGAAAAAAGGGACTTGGTTTTAACAAAGAGGAGGAATCTAATTCCTACTCGGAGCTTTTCAAAAAGGATTCTAGAACTGTGAAGTTGAGGAAGGCTTAGCAAGGTTCCATTCACAAGAATGAAAGGAGGACTGAGCCCAAACCGACTTACAAGAGAAAACCTTCTCCTCCTGTTTATAAAAGAAAGGAGTTTCAAAAAAGAGACACCGACTCAGTTTTCTAAAAGAAAGACTTAGAATCATACCAAACCCAAAGTTATTCAAATCTGGGTTCCCAAGAGTCTTGTTCCTCGAAAAGGACCACAGTAAAAGGAGTTACTTGGGTTCGTTAGAAGAAGTGAGAAAGGTTAGTTTGTTTCTAACTTACAGGTGGCTTAGAAAAGAACAAAAGGGCATTAATACCTGGACGGTGGATGCTCACGCCACATGTCAGGAGACTCAAGACTCTTTTCCGAGTTAGAAGATTACAAGGGAGGAAAAGTCACATTTGGAGATGACAGACAAAGGTAAGATAATTGGGATAGGCAAGATTGGAAAAGGAAATAATCTGGTCAGCCCAAGTATACCTTGTCAAGGGATTAAAGTACAATCTACTTAGCATCTCTCAACTGTGTAACGAAGGTCAAGAGGTAAGATTCACTCGGACCAACTGTTATATTTCTGATGATACTACCAAGGAGACCAAACTCTCGGGAAAGAGATCAGGTAACACCTACATTATTCCTTTTTCTAACCCAAGTTAGAATTTATCTTGCTTAAAAGCATCTCTACATGATGATTCTTGGACATGGCATCGTAGACTAGGCCATGTTAGCATGCATACCATTAAGAAGCTTGCTTCTCATGGTTTAGTCGGAGGATTGCCTAAATGTGCATTTAAGAAAGATAAAATTTGTGAAGCATGCACAAAAGATAAACAAGTTAGACCATCTTTCAAATCTCCGAAAACTATTTCCACATCCAAAGTGCTTGAAATGTTGCATATGGATTTATGTGGTGAAATCCCTGTCAAGAGTCTCGGAGGTCAATCATATGTGCTTGTGATTGTTGATGACTACTCACGATTTACCAAGGTTTGTTTCTTTAAGCACAAAAACGAAGCTTTCAAAGAGTTCGAGCAAGCTCTACAAGAAAATTCAAGTTGAATCTCACAATTTGCGGAGTTACGTGATAAGAATGGCATCTCCCATAACTTCTTAGTACCAAGAACTCCTCAACAAAATGGAGCAGTGGAGAGAAAGAACCAGACTCTTGAAGAAATAGGAAGGACAATGATGATTGAACATGATTTACCCTACTATTTGCAGGCTGAGGCGATCAACACAACGAAACTACACATTGAATAGATGCCTCATCGGACCCATCCTGAAGAAAACTCCATACGAGCTCTACAAAGGAAAGAATCCCAACATTTCATATTTCAAACCCTTTGGATGTAAGTGTTTTGTTCACAACAATGGTAAGGATCAGCTGACCAAGTTTGATGCTCGGTCGGATGAGGGTATTTTTCTTGGTTATTCATCTCATAGTAAAGCTTACCGCATTTTCAATAAAAGAACTAACAAAGTGGAAGAAAGCATCCACATTGTTTTTGATGAGATTAAACAGGATAAATCGAGTGATTCAACATTCTCGGACCTAAAGCTCAGTAGAGATGATGATCTTAGTGAAAGTGACCTCATCAAGAATCAAATCAAAGTCATTCGAACGAAGTGACTCGGAATAACATGAATTAGAATGAAACGACTCACGAACCAGCTAAGAATGCTGATGGTCAATCGGATGAACAAGCTCAATCGGAACACACTTCGAAGACCAACAAATTCAACTTACAAATCAGGTAAACCAGAGAACAGGTAGAGCATTCAAACATACTTCGAGTCATCCACTTGAAAACATCTTGTCCGATATCAACGAGTGGGGTAAGAACTCGTTCCTCTCTACAAAATTTATGTGCATTCAGTGCATTCATTTCATTAACTGAACCCAGAAATGCACTAGAGGCCACAAATAAACCTAAATGCATAGAGGACATACAAGAGGAACTCAATCAATTTGAAAGAAACAAAGTCCGGACTCCGACCAAATGACCTTCGACCACCCAGTCTTAGGCACCAAATGGGTTTTCAAGAACAAACTGGATGAAGGTGGGTTGGTAGTCGGGAATAAGGCTAAACTTGTTGCTCAAGGTTACAATCAAGAAGAAGGGATTGATTGTAGGGAAACCTTTGCACCTGTTGCGAATTGAAGCTATTAGAATCTTATTGGCATTTGCATCTAGCATGAATATCAAATTGCATCAAATGGATGTTAAATGTGCATTCCTTAATGGTTTCATTGAAGAGGAATTTTATGTTGAGCAACCCCCTGGATTTGAAAACTCAGAATTTCCAAATCATGTTTTCCAATTGCAAAAAGCTCTCTATGGTCTTAAACAACACTACTACAAAGCCGTAAAATAGCGACGGAAATTGGCGACAAAAACCATTCCGTCGCCACATAGCAACGGAATCGGCGACGAACACCGACAAAAAATGACACTGTTTCGGACAATGACGGAATTAGCGACGGAACATGGCGTCCGTCGCTATTTTGGGATCAGCGACAAAATATTCCGTCGCTATTACGTCAGCTGAGATGATTAACGACGGAATATTCCATCGCTGGTACTTCGGATATTACAAAACCCAAAACAAAAAAAAATTAAATTACTGTAGTAATTAATGACGGAATATTCCGTCGCTAATCCGTCGTTGATGGAATTTTTTATTTAGCGGCGGACTGTTCCGTCGCTAATTACGCATAAATTCGAACCGGCTTCGGCCGGACCGAATACCGCAGCGCAAGAGAGAGCGAGAGCCGAGGTTGTGAGCACCGCCGACCCCGTCGAATCACCACCGCCAACACCCACTACCGCCGGTGACTACGCCCGTCGCCTGCACGGCCGTCCCCTGCTGCCGGCTGCCGCCCTTCCTCCGCCACTTGAGGAACACGAAGGCCGAAGTAACCACCGTTCAACTTGCAATTGACGAATATATGTAATTTGGTGGGAATTAATGTTGTTTGTGAATGAATTTAAGAAGAAAAATGTGCAATTGTGTTGTTTATGGAGTAAATGTTATTGAAGTTAAATTTAGGGTTTTCAAAATGGTAACTTGAAATTGACGAATATATGTAATTTAGTGGAAATTAATGTTGTTTGTGGATGAATTTGAATAGAAAAATGTGCAATTGTGTTATTTATGGAGTAAATATTATTGAAGTTAAATTTAGGGTTTTAAAAAATGTAACTTGAAATTGACGAATATATGTAATTTGGTGGAAATTAATGTTGATTGTGGATGAATTTGAATAGAAAAATGTGCAATTGTGTTGGATTTGTTGGACATTATTGTTGAAGTTGAGGAAATGGTTTTTGTGATTTATATATGTGTAATTGTTTGTTGTTTATTTGTGTGAGGTTGTTTACGGTAATTAGGTATGATTATTGGTATGATTATATGTATGATTAGTTTAATTATATTTATATGAGTTTATTTATGCTAATTAGGTATGATTAGTTTAATTATGATATAAATATTTACTGAGTAAAATATAAAAATTAAAGAAATTTATGTATAATAAAAAAATATATAGATGCATAATGGTTATATATAGATTATGTTCGTTATAGAAAATATGTAATCATATAACATCTCCATGTATTGGTATTATTAACTAATAATGTAATAAATTGTTAAATGTGAATCGAGATATATATGGACGGGCCTACGCATCGTAGATGGATGTATCGTAGGTTATTACCCGGTAGAGTTGGGTATATACAAGAGTTTTTAGACGGTGTTGAGGAGTTTGATGCACATGCTAGAAGCCAATCAGAATTTGTACATAATCAACAATATAGGTGTCCATGTCGCAAATGCAGAAATCGGAAGTATAAGGATCCCGATGAAGTTAAGTTGCACCTCTATCAATATGGTTTTCTTCCAAACTATTGGTATTGGACTAGTCATGGAGAAATAGATCCTCATTTACATGAGGATCAAACAATGGTTTCTAACGTATTCAACGACGAAAGTGGCGCCAATCATATGAACTATGGCGATGTAGAAACAAATATCGACCGTATGAACGATATGGTCACGAGATGCCATGATCTCAAATCAAAACTCTACAAGTGAGCCTCCAAATACCCATGCCCAAAGTTTCTATAATATGGTTGAGGCTGCGCAACGACCTTTGTGGGTAGGAAATGAAACTCACACTGAGTTGTCCGCCACTTGTTAGAATGTTGAGCATTAAGTCCGACTACAACATGCCTCAAAATTGCTTTAATGAAATTGCTCAACTTATAAAGGAGATTTGTCCGCCCGATAACCGAGTTCCTCGTGACATTCACCATGCAAAGAAGGTCATTAAAAATCTTGGGATGGATGTTCAAAAAATTGATTGTTGTCGACAAGGTTGCATGTTGTTCTACAAAGAGGACAGCGACCTTGATTCATGCAAGTTTTGTGGTCATGCGAGATGGAAGCGTCAAAGGGAAAGACAAGGCAAAAGTCAAAGAACTCCATTTGCAAGGATGCATTACTTGCCGTTAATACCAAGACTTCGGCGCTTGTTCGCTTCAGAAACCACGGCAGAGCATATGAGATGGCATTATGAGAATGTAAGAGAGGATGGTGTCCTCTGTCATCCTTCGAGATGGTGAAGCATGGAAACATTTTGATAGAGTTCACCCCGAATTTGCTATCGAACCTAGAAACATAAGACTTGGTTTGTGCGCGGATGGGTTTAATCCATTCAGCCAACCTGCAAGGTCTTATTCAATCTGGCCGATCGTTGTTACGCCTTATAATCTACCACCGAGTTATGCATGACGACGCCTTATATGTTCTTGACATGTATCATACCAGGGCCGACAAATCCGAAAAATAAAATTGATGTGTACTTGCAGCCTCTTATTAATGAGTTGAAAACACTATAGGAAGATGGTGTTGAAGCATATGATATTTCTAAAGGTGAGAACTTTCTCATGAAGGTTGCGTTGATGTGGACCATTAATGATTTCCCGGCCTATAGTATGTTGTCCGGATGGAGTACGCATGGTGCCATGTCATGTCCGGTATGTATGAATCAAAAAAAGCATTTAAACTTAGAAATGGCCAAAAATTTTCATGGTTTGATTTCCATCGGCGGTTTTGCCCCGAAGTCACGCGTTCCGAAGGAATAGCACATCGTTTACGAAAGGAAAAACCGTACATTCGGGTCCTCCTCGTCGTTATACAGGGGAAGAAATAAAACAATGGGTTGAAAGTTTTCCCAAAGTAATAGAAGAGCAAGAAATTAACATTTCGGGGTTCAAAAAGGATCATAATTGGACAAAACAAAGCATATTTTGGGAGCTTCCATATTGGAAAGATCAATTGCTTTGCCACAACTTAGATGTGATGCACATTGAGAAGAACTTTTTGAGAATATAATTAACACTCGTTATGGATATTCCTGGTAAAACAAAGGATGACATCAAGGCAAGAATGGATTTGGAAGAGTTGTGTGATCGTGTAGAGTTGAATTTAAAGCATGGAGTCAATGGTAAAATTCTCAAACCGAAGGCAAAATATGTGTTTACGTTGGAGCGAGAAGAGGGCAATATGTGAATGGGCAAGAGAGTTGAAAATGCCGGATGATTACTTGCTCTAACATTTCATACCTTGTCGACCCAAACTCCACTAAGTTCCATAGCATGAAAAGTCATGATTGTCATGTTTTCATGGAGAGCCTTCTTCCAATAGCAGTTAGTGCACTCCTGGACGAGGTTTTAGTGTCTCTCATTGAAATTAGTGAGTTCTTCAAGAACCTTTGCTTATCTATTTTAAGGGATGCGAAGTTAGAGTAAATGCATCGAAATATTTCAATAACACTTTGTAAATTGGAAACAATATTTCCTCCGGGTTCTTCAATGTGATGGAACACTTGCTAGGTTCATTTGGCGGAGGAAGCAAAATTGGGTGGTCCGGTACAGTATCGGTGGATGTATCCATTTGAGAGGTTCTTTGGCCGATTGAAGAGATCCATAGGAAACAAATCGAAGCCTGAAGGGAGTATCGCTGAAAAGTACGCCCGATTTGAAGAAACATATTTTGCCTCTTACTATTTCAGCTCTAACGTGCCTTGTATGCGCACTAGAAGTCCACGAAACTAAGACAGCAAAGTTCCAAACCACAATCCTACTCTTTCGGTATTCATACCAGAAGGTGATCCAATTGGGAAGTGCAATCACGCGTTTCCTTGATGATAAGGAAAAGACGGCCGCACATGTGCATGTTTTACTTGAACTGTTTCGAAGTTAAACCTTACCTTGAGTGAGTTTCTCTTATCGTATTCAACACTCGTTTGAATAATTTTATAGTTTTATTCAAAACGATGATGTCATCTTAATAAAATCTTTGAACTCAGCCTCTTCGAACACCAAAAGCGAGTTATGTATGGTGATGTTAGTGATGCTGCAATTGATGCAATGGTGGAAAGTGAGTTCGAAGAGTGGTTCAAAGGAGCTGTGAGTATCATATATTAATACTTATTGCTCGTGCCTCAAATTTATTAGTATTGGTTGTTCCATTTTAATAAACTAAACAAACACTATGTTATTGACACGAGATCATTGTTATCAAGTATATCATGATGAAAAGCATGTTTACTTGATGCAATTAGCTCAAGGTCCTTTAAGGAGAGTGAAAATATGGACAGCATACACGGTGAATGGAATGTTATTTCATACTAAGGCTCGAAATGAAGGGAGAATGACCTTCGATTGTGGTGTACTGTGTGAAAGGAACTGATGGAGGACATGTTCAAAATAATTACTACGGCATCTTGCAAGAGGTTGTTGAAGTTGAATATGTTGGTGAACCAATAAAAAGGTGTGTCTTTGTTTAAATGCGATTGGTTTGACCCTAGTCGTCCTCGGGAACTCGGTGCCATAAATTTAGTTCGTATGTTGAAGTGCATCGTACAAGGCGTTATCGTAAGTACGATCCTTTCATATTTGCTAGCACTGCAACTCAGGTGTATTATATGTCATATCCACAAGGGGTCCCTAGAGAAAAGCTGAATTGGTTCATCGTAGTGGCATCAAAACCAAGGGCCGAGTTGATGACCAATATACTATTCCTCTTGCATTCCAAGAGGATAGTATGGGTACAATCGATCCAATAATAGAAACAGATCCAGGAGAAAGAAAGAGATGACAGCAGTAGTGCATTGTTTGAGGGTTTGGAGGCACTATCCGCTTGGCCACTTTTTCCCGAACGAAGTGTCGGACACTTTGGTTGATAACTCAAGCACAGTAGAAGAATTATTTGATGATGTTATTTTAAACCGAGAAGATGAGATTGAGGATGTCAGTGAAGAGGAGGATCGTGAAGAAGATGAAGAAGGTGAATGGGATGATGATAACATCACCGATGACGAAGAAGAACATACCCTATTCAATGATGCCTAAGATGATAGTGAAGAAGATGATGATAACACCGATGATGAGGATGAAGAATAGTTGATAATGTTCTTTTGTTGGGTTTGTTTTATATTGTATAACTTTCATTTATGTTGTCATCAAATGAATTCTTATTAATGTAATGAAGGTGAAACAATTGAAGCGTAATTTATTCATATGCTTTACATTTATATCTAACGCTTACATATTTATATGTTTACTATTGTTTATATGTTGTTTTATATGAAGTCACTTGAACCGTTGGATGTTTACTAATAGTGTGAATTACTTGTTTATGTTCAGAAAAATGGAGAGAGGTAGAGGCGAGGTCCAAAAGATCAACTACTCGGGAAGGGCTAGAAACACCACTACCGATGGGGAATGTAATGATGTGAGCACTTCTACCCCCTCTCAAAACCCTCATAACCTTAAAACTCCTGTAGGTGGAGCACTATCTCCACACTCCCTCACAACCAAACTCCATTGGGGGGTCATTTATTCCCAACCCTCCCTTTTTCCAACTCTCAAACTTCCAACACATACAAAACCCAATGGGTGGGTCTTTCTTTCTAAACCCTCCATATTCTTAGCAACCCCATATGTACTCAAACCCGTCGAGTACATATGCATATCACCAATATGGTACAAATAATGTACCACACATCCACGTTGGTTCCGAACAACGACCACCCCAAAGGCCTACAAATGAAGGACCAAGCTGATACAGGGAACGAGCATCCTTCTCTTCAATCAAGCAGCGCTAGCAGCCAAGAAAAGATTCGAATTGAGCCGGATGGTGAAGGGTAAGTGTGATAATAAGTAATATAATAAATTAAGCATATTAGTTATTAGTTGAACTAACTATTTTATATGTTTCTTGATTAGGTTCTTCCCCATTGACAAAGTTGTGGGTACGATTTCCCACATCTTCTAAAGCAAGTACGATGGAGCTTAGCCTACATGGGGTAAAGTCCCTCGATCACAACGTGATCAGTGGTTTTCCGAGTTTAAGGTAATGACAAATCATTAGTTTTCGAAGTTCGGATAACATAATCACTTATTGTGCATGTTCGAAGATTATATTATAATTTCATAACTTATAAACTACTTTTTTATTTATATAGAAATTTTTCACTTGGTCTCCAACCGATGAAGTCCAAATCAGAAGAAATTTTGAAAAGAAAGGCAGTGATCGATTAAAGGACTTCATGCTAAAGGCGAGGAAAAATAAGAAGAAGCCTAAATGGTTGGGTGACAACTACTGGCGTGAGTTGCTCGAATATTGGGAAGCTGCCGACTACAAGAAGTTCCGCGAGCAAGCTCGGAAAAACCGTCATGTTGATCGGGGGGACTTGGTTCATCGCTTCATACTTGTGGCTCAATCCCTATGACGGAGCATAAGCGGCGATTTGTACATACCCCTTTCTTATTGATTACGCATGCAACTATTAACATGTTCATATTGGTAAATTGATTCTCTACTAACTTGTTTTTTATTTAGATGAAGGAGCTTAAAGGAGTTCAGCCTCTACCGACCCAACTATTTTCACGAATGCACAAAACAAAAAGGACGAATGGGTGGACAAAAATCCAAGGCCATTTACGTGAGTAACCATATATATGAATTTCGCATATTTTTCTATCTATTGTTTTCGTTAACAACATGTGATATTTACATGCCTCAAATATTTATATTAAACTCGGAGAAGTTTCAAAAAGAGTGGGAAGAGTTGCAAAACACTCAACCCACTCAAACTTCCAATGATGACCTCAACTCTTCCGAGGATCATGTCTCCACCCCATCACAACAAGAGTTGTGGGTCAAAGCGAATGCGAACAAGAAAGGTCGCATTTATGGACTTGGATCCGAGGCTAGAAACTTGAAACCAACAATGCCCTTCAAATCACCGAAACCTTCTACTCGCAGATGACTCGGAATGGAGAGCAACAGTTCATACTTTAAATTCGAGGTACAGACAATGGATTGAGCATTGTCGGATGCTTGAGTTACAAAATAGGCATCTTAAAGAACAGGTCGACGGTTTCGCTGAGCCAATAGCACGTATGAATGAATTTCTACAGTCTCAGCAAGCATCCGGATCTCACCGTCGACTACCACAACCACAAGAGGAGGATCAGGAAGAGGATGAGGATGAGGATGAGTGAATTCATGTGTCAACTTTTGTATATATTGGTGATCATCACTTTGCGAACTATTTAGATGTGTTTGATGTTTCTTGTGAGCTATTGTTTGCTTGTTGTGTTGAACTTGTGAATTTGTTTTAAGTATGTTATGGTTGTTCATGATGTTGAACATGTAAGTTGGATTTGTATATCCAACTTTGATGAATTATTTGTGGCCGGCATATGTAAATGCCAAATGTAAGTGTCACATATGTGAATGGTGGATTTGTATATCCATTCACAATTTTCCGTACTAGGGTAACGGATAATTAGAAAATAATATTAAGAATTTTTGACGAACAGCGACGGAATAGTTTCAATCAGCGACGGAACTTAGCAACGAAAAACCCCCACTTCCATCGCTAAATCGGCGATGGAATTCAGCGACGGAAATGGGGGTTTCCGTCCCTGAATCGGCGACGGAATTCAACGACGGAAATCCCACCATTTCCGTCGTTAAATCAGCGATGGAACAACTTTCCGTCGCCGATTTCCATCAGCCTACGAAAGAGTATCCGTCGCTAATCCGTCGCTAATTAGCGACGGATTTGAAAATTTCCGTCGCCGAAATTTGGCGACCCGCTATTCGATGACGGAATGTTTCCTTCGCTAATTCCGTCACTAAGTCCGAAATTCCGTCGCTATTAGCCGATATTCCGTCGCTACTTCCGTCGCAAATTGGCAGTTTTCTAGTAGTGCAAGCTCATAGAGCTTGGTATGAAAGACCGAGCAATTTCTTGGTTGAAAATGATTTTAGAAGAGGTCAGATTGACAAGACTCTTTCTGTAAAAACCAAGGGGAAAGACTTTCTTATTGCTCATATCTATGTTGTTGACATTATCTTTGGAGCTACTAATGAAATTCTTTGTCGAGATTTTTCTTAGTTAATGAGAAAGGAATTTCAAATGAGTATGATGGGAGAACTCAATTTCTTCCTTGGCCTACAAATCAAGCAAGACAAAGATGACATCTATGTCCATTAATCAAAGCATACCAAGGAGCTGCTGAAGAAGTACAAGCTTCAAGATGTGAAACATGTGGCAACACCTATGAGTAGCGAAGCATAAAACTGGACTCGGACGAGAAAGGTAAAGCAGTAGATCAAAAATTCTATCGAGGAATGATTGGATCTTTGTTATATCTTACTTCTAGTAGACCAGACATAATGTTTAGTGTATGTCCGTGTGCAAGATTTCAAGCTAATCCCAAAGAATCACATCTCACTCGCGGTGAAGAGAATATTCGGATATCAGCATCACCAAGAATCCAGTTCAACACTCAAAGAACAAAACACATTGAGGTCAGGTATCATTTTCTAAGAGACCATTATGAGAAATGTGATATTGAACTTGAATTCATTCTTACCAAACTTCAATTAGCTAATATCTTTACTAAGTCACTTAGTGAGGATCAGTTTTTCTTTATTAAGAATGAGCTTGGCATGATCAATGCATAATTATGTGCTTTTCGAGTGAAATTACTTTGCATGATTATATGTTATATGCTTTCTCTCTTTAATAGCCATTAGTTTAGTTGAACCAGTTATACTAAGATATGAGTTATTGTTCGCTTGCTTGTTTCGAGTCATTCGAAACTTCACTGAGTCGACTCGGATTTTGAGAAAATTAGACATCAAACTTCGAAATCATCTCTAGATGAGTGGAGAATTTCAGAAATATCTTTTAAAATCTCTCTTTTTCTCTCTCTCTCTTGAGCGCATCGATTAGATAACTAGCTTTTGGGAGACAACCGCTAGAATTCTAACCGTTGGAAAGCAGAACAGTCACACCGGTCCGAGGCAACCGTTAAAGAGCTGGGTCGAATGAACACCGAAGGATATTTCTTTCTCTACAAATAGCATCTGTTTTGCTTCATTTCTCTACTTTACTCTCTACTCACTCTTTCTCTCTCACTTGCTTCAACTCGAGCAAGCTCTCTACGTTCGAAGAAGATTTCATCGTCTGTAAGGAAAAGTGAAAGTAATCTCAAGTAAGCACCGTCATTCTCAGCTCTCTCTTTCTACTCTTTCTTTTTTTTTCCTTGCTCACTTTCGTCAAGCTATCTCTCTCTATCTCTCTCTTTCCCTCTCTCAAAAGTTCATCTTTCTCTTTTCATACAAACATGCCGAAAAGAGGTTCCCACTCTGATTTTCTTGGTTCCGCAACCAAGAAACCTCGAACTAAAAGCCAAGAAGGCCCTTCCAATCCCTCAAAATCGTTGTCACCCAACATCTACCGTTGGATGACAAATTATTCCCGACCACAAAGTTTTTGTGGTTGGCTCACATCAAATCAACAGGGTCTACAATTTCCTTTGTTTCAGCGGGTTCATATACCCAAAACTCGTTTCGAGTTTTACACCAATCTCTCTAGCTCTAAGGGTATCCTCACCTCTAAAGTTCAAAAGATCACAATTCGCATCAACACCTCTCTTCTTCACCGTCTCTTCACAAGTATCCTCTCTCTTCTTGAACAACAACCCCATACCTTTCAACGAGATTGCTGATGATTTCTTCGAAAAATATGCCAAAGAGTTTCCTAGGTCACGTAAAAACTTCTCCATGAATTAACTCAAATCGAAGCTCGTCTTCCGTGCTTTCTACCGATGAGGACCTTTTTCTCTCAAGCATTCAAGCAAGGAGAACCCCAACTCCAAGCATCTCAAAGCCTTGTATGACATTCTTGAGGGCTATGAAGTAGACCTCTTTCCTGCTATAGTCGAGCAAATGGCAGTCGTGCCTTCTCGGACTCAAACTAAGAATTCAACCCCACTTCCTTTCGGGGCTCTTCTCACCCTAATCTTCAAATAATTCAAAGTTCCTCTTCCCTCGGATCCTAACGCAGTTTCGAGGCTGCTATTATTGATGGCAAAAAGGAACTTCTTAGGTATGGGTACCAAGAGACCCATCCGGTGTCTGGATCCATAGCTCGGAACTAAGGCCCCCTTCTCCACCTCGGACTCGGACACAATCCCCTCTTTCTCTACCTCCTCCACCTGGTGGCGCCTCCACTTCAGGTGTTTCTCAAATCCTTTCTTCCGCCTTGTCCGCCGTAGTGATGGACAAGTTCTCCTTGGTGTCCACCGAATTCAAGGACACCCTCCGGTCATTCAAGACTCGTTCTTTAGTCTATGACCATCAATCGAAAACTGCTCAATCCCAAATCGAGAGCAGCAAGACGTGCTTCTCAAGATGAAAGCACTGGTTAAGGAGCAAAAGGAGATGATTGAGCTCCTTCAGGAAAGACGCTCCAGGCGGCTCAGGATTTGGTCGACTCGGATACGTCGAAGAATCCTCGAGCCCAACCAAATCCCCATCCGAAGGGGAAGAAGAAGATACAAAAGGAGAAGAAGCGGAGCCTACGGCCGAGGCAGCTCCGGCTGAGGAGAAACAAGAAAGAGAGAAGGAAGAAGACACAGGAGCCGATGCAGCCGAGGGCTAAGGTGCTCCGTAAGTCCAACCTAAATTGATCGGCTCGAAAGTAGTCCGAGTGGGTCGAAGACCCTGCTCACCATGGACGATCAGCAGCAGCGCCAGCACCTCCCTTAGTCGAGCTCCGGGAGGATGAACCTCCGGACGACTTAGTTCGGGTCGGCCACTCGAGTTGAGCCCATTCCGGAAATACCAGTGCTGCCCCGCCTCGTTCGTCTATAACTTCAAGATCTTATCGGCGAAGGCACACTGCCCGTCCACCATTCTCGACTCGGATCGCTCCCTCCCTCCATCTTAGAAATTTTCTTTTTCTCGTTTAAAAAAAATTTTTTCCACACATACAAATTTGTATCCTCTAGATACGTTCTTCCTCTTTTTGTTTTTTTGCTGAAAGGTGAGGAGAATATTTAGAAATTTGTTGTCTTGATTAGGGGAGTTTCTCTCACCCTCTTTTGTGTATATACTTATTATAAATGTTAATGAAGTTTCAATTTCATGCTTATTACTTGCTGAGTTTCAATTATTTCCGAGTTTTAATTTCTTGCTCAATAATTTTCTTTGCTCCGATTCAACAACTCATTTATCATTGCTCGATACTTCAGCTTTTAGCACTAATGCAATCTAAGCTTACTTGCTTTGATAGAATCTAAGTTTCAATCACTTATATCACTTCAACTCAGTCTATATCACTAACAAAGTTTCTATCTAAATATGGAATGTCTTTCATCAAAAAAGGGAGATTGAAGACTCGGTGTTTGCGGGTATATCATTCTGAGTACCATTAAGGAATCAGTACAGACTCCATCCCTTGTAAGTTTTGATTACAATTCATTCTAAGAGCATTAGAAACTTTTCCGAGTGATATAGAATCTTTTCCGAGTGTTACGTAAACTATTACATATGTTTTCACTTGATTCGACTTACTCGTAAAGCATACTCTTGCTTATCTTTTCACACATAGTTTTGAGTCACTCGGACAACACTCGGACTTATCGCACGTTTAAATATTTGCTCTAATGTGCATAAACTCAGGTCCGACTTTGTATTCTAAGTTTGATTCAATTACGGTGTTAATTCACCCTTCTAAGTCGGCATGTTTCATTTAAACTCTGCTTGTCTAAATTAATTTTCATTACTCGATATTCTTTATCGGACTTGTTTTACTTCTAGATCGACTCGGATGGAATTTGAGTATAATGGATATTAGACTCTGAAAATTCCACTCTTTCAGGACTTAGATAATTAGGCACTTAATTATCTTAATTAAATTATTATCTATTAATCTTGGACCAAAGTATTTTATACTTTGAGAACCAAATTGATTTACTTTTGTACGTTATCTAAACGAGGTTATCCTATTTTTGAAATACAAACGTAACCGACTTCAAGCTGTCAATCACCAGCAGACAAGGCTTTTCTACTTCGACCAAGGCCCGGACATCGTGTCGTGGTTGTCTCGTTTCCAAACCGGAAATCCGCAACATCAAGCTCAACGGTGGTTTCCACCCCACTTTTTAGACACCACCGATGGATTGGGACATCAAAAGGAGTCAAGAGCCGTTGCCCAACATTCACGCCTCAACGGTTATTTTCTCGAGTCACTCGGAAAAACCATTGCAACGGTCACAAAGGACTTCTAATCGAAGATAGTCACAACGGCTAATCTGCCTCGGTCATCTATAAATAGAAGCCACTTCATAATAAGAGCAGACTTCGTTGAATCTATTGCTGAAATTATCTCTCTCTGTATAATTCTCTTTCAATCTTCTATTTACAACTCCAACTCTATACTTAACATCTTTCCAAGTCGTAAGGTCTTGTAATCAGTCACAAACACTTATTCTTACTTTCGAGTCAGGTCCCTTGACCGAGCTGTAAGGGTTAACTCAGCTCGCTTGTCCCTAACTCGTAATGGTTACCTCAATTAGAAAGTACTAGATCGGATAAGGGAACTTCGAGTTTAGGAAAATATTGTAAGGAATTGTCTAAAGGAGCAATTCTGGTTGAGTCCTTCAACCGTATTTTGTGGATTCAAAATAGTGGATTTCACTTGGTTCTTGGATTACCACCGACCGTGGTGTTCTCGCCCCAGGAGGGTTTCCACGTATTTTCCGAGCTAACACTTTTCCGAGTCCAATCTAGACTCGGATCTGTTTCAAAGTCAGTTTTAGAATTTATTCTTCCAGTCTTTCTTTAAATTTCCTCATCACCCTATTCACCCTCCTCTAGGGTGACTTAATCTCTCCAAGAGCAAACCTTCAAGAATGTGTTTGTTTACCTTTAAATTCTCGCTTATTGCATGTTGTTTTCTTGTTTTCCTAACACGATTTAAACTCACTTTTTAATTAGTAGAGGTCGTCTTTTGACGGGCGGAATGAAGAGCGTCCCTCTTTATTTCGTATCTTCACTCCCGAACATCGGATCATTGATTTAAAATCGATGGAGTCCTTTTTAAAAACCTTTTCTAATTTTCAGTATTCGTACCAAATTCGAAAAATTACTTATTTTATTTTTGTTTTCTTTTATTTCTAAAACTTACTAGCGACTCCTTTTTTAGATTTTTATTCTTTAAATTGCTTCTCGACATTTCAGGTGAAATAATCGAAAAAATTGGTCGATTTGGTAGCTTAAGCTATCTAACCTAGACTCATTCCCGAGTCCCGACCAAATAGCTAGTTACCAAACGAAGCGAGCGTCGATCGGCACCGGTTGGTAATCGGGCTTTGCTCTTGGCCCAAGTAGTTTTCACTACATGGCCCAATAGCTTTGCTTGCAGATCAATTCCCTTTTTTCTAATTATTTTTGCTTATAATATCCCGAGACTTCTAAAATTGATTTCAAAAAGAAAATGATTTCCTAAAATCGTCAATAAGCCCTTCCTAAAAATCTCTCTTTCCAAAGTCTTATCGTTCTCTTGATAAGTACACCTCGCGTGAAGCCGACATTCGTTGGAAAACTCGATCCGCTTCCCTACAAGGACGGATCGTGTCTTCTACACCTATTTATTTTGGCCTCAAATTAGGGCTAGCTAAAATGGAAAAAGAAAAAAAACACTAGGTGAAGGTAGGGAAGGACAGTATTGAGTTTAGAAAAATTAGAGTAAAGTGGGACTTGTGGCTTTCCTTTAGTGAAGCCACACAATGCATGAGAGAGAGAGAGAGAGAGAGAGAGAGAGAGAGAGAGGTGAAAAGAAAGAGGGTTTAGAAGTGAGAGGAAGAACAGAGAGAGGTGGGGTAAGAACAAAAGGAAAAGGTAGAGAGGAAGAAGAGATCGAGGGATTGAGAGATAGAGTAAGGCAAGAGGAAGCTGTGGGGAATAGAAAGAGAGAGGAAGAGGAAGAAGAGAAGCGTAACGAAAGTGGAAGTGAGACCGAGAGCGAGAGAACATGGTTGATTGGGTGAGAGCAAAGGGAGTAGAGAACAAGGACAGCAAAAAAGGAGAAGAGGAGGACCAAAGCAGAAACATAGGAGTGAGAGATCGAAAGCAAGAGGGCAAGAGACTAAGATGGGGTGAAAGAACGAGAGAAGGGTGGAAACGAGTGCGGAGCTTGAGCATAAAGCAAGGGGAGCAAGAGACGAAAGAGAGGAAGAAGAAGCAAGAGACAGGGACGAGAGGGAAGTAGAAAAGTGCAAATAGAAAGCGAGTAAGGGATAGAAACCCAAATCAACTCCATTCTTCAATTGTTCAATCAAACCTAAGAAATCAAGTTGGGTGGTCTTGTATTCTAAAACTATAAAGATTCAAACTAAAATGATTTGGTATGAGAATTGAATTGTATGGTTTGCTGAATTTGTTGTATTTATAATTGAATTTTAGTTTTGAGTATATTGAGTTGTTGATTATGTGAAATTGTTAAATAAGTTAAACTTTGGAGTAATTATGAATAAGAAATAGAGTTAATGGATTGATTGCATAGGTAAATAGAATTGTGGAAATTGAATCGAATATGGAAATGATAGTTGTTTGTGATTATTGTGGCTTATGGGAAAACTAAATTAGTGAATTGGTAAGTGAAGGAGACGTAATATAAGAATTTGAATTGAATATAACAGTTTGTGACGAGTTGTGATTCCTTGGGTTAAATTATAACGGTTTATGATTGTTTGTTGTTATAGTGGCTAGTGTAAAATGAATCAATAAATTGGCAGGTTTAGAGAGCAGTATGAAAAAGTTAGTAGAACATAGTACTTTGTGACAATTCGTGAATAAAGGTTTGCTCTTGGACGGACTAAGTCACCCTAGAGGGGGTGAATAGGGTGATGAGGAAATTTGAACAAAGACTCGGAAGAATAAATTCTAAAACCGACTTTGAAATAATTTGAGTCTAGATTGGACTCGGAAAAGTGTTAACATAGAAATTACGTAGAAACCCTCCTAGGCGGAAAACCACAAGCAGTGCTAATCCAAGCACCAAGTCAAATCCACTATTTTGAATCCACAAAATACAGTAGAAAGACTCAACCATAATTGCTCCCTTAGACAATTCCTTACAAGATTTTCCTAGACTCGGAAGTTCCCTTATCTCGATCTAGTACTTCCTAACCGAGGTAACCTTCTTGTCTCGTGAAGTGGCTTCTATTTATAGATGACCAGGCAGATTAGCCGTTGTGACTATCTTCTTATTAGAAGTCTTTTGTGACCGTTGCAATGGTTTTTCCGAGTGACTCGGAAAATATCCGTTGAGGTGTGACTCCTTTGGATATCCCAATCCAAATTGTGGTGTCCGAAAAGTAGGGTGGAAACCACCATTGAGCTTAGTGTTGAAGATTTCCAGCTTTGGAAACGGACAACCCCGACACGGTGTCCGGGCCTTGGTCGAAGTAGGAAAAGCCTTGTCTCGCTGGTTATTTGACATCTTGAAGCCGGTTACTTTTGTAATTCAAAAGTAGGATAACCTCGTTTGAATAACCTACAAAAGTAAATCAATTTGGTTCTTAAAGTATAAAATACTTTGGCCCAAGATTAGACACAGATAATAATTTAATTAAGATAACTAAGTGCCTAATTATCCGAGTCTTGAAAGAGTGGAATTTACGAGTCTAATAACCATTATACTCAAATTCCATCCGAGTCGATCTAGAAATAAGACAAGTCCGATAGAGAATATCGAGTAATGGAACTTGATCTAGATAAGCATAGTTCAAATGAAACAAGCCGACTTAGAAGGATGAATTAACATCGTAATTCAATCAAACTTAGATTACAAAGTCGGATCTAAGTTTATGCACGTTAGAGCAAATATTTGAACATGCAATAAGTCCGAGTGTTGTATGAGTGACTCAAAACTATGTGAGAAAGGATGAGTAAGAGTGTGCTTTCCGAGTCAGTCGGAATCAAGTGAAAACATATGCAATAGTTTCGTAACACTCGAAAAGATTCTAAGTCACTCGAAAAGTTTCTAAAGCACTTAGAATGACTTGTAATCAAAACTTACAAGAGATGGAGTCTCGTACCTGATTCCTAGATAGTACTCAACATGATATGTATGCAAAGTCCGAGTCTTCAATCTCTCCTTTTTGATGAAAGGCATTCCATACGTAGATAGAAACTTTGTTTGTGATATAGATCCGATTTTTCATTCTTTCTCAAGAAATAAGTCGAGAAACGAGTGCAAATAAGCTTAGTGAAATAAATGATTGAAACTTAGATTCTATCGGAGCAAGTAAGCTTAGATTGCATTAGTGCTAAAAACTAAAGTATCGTGAGCAATGATAGACTGAGTTATTGAATCGGAGCAAAGAAAATTACTAAGCAAGAAATTTAAACTCGAAATAATTGAAACTTAGTAAGTCAAAGAAACTAAAACTTCATTAATATTCATAACAAATATACACAAAAGAGTGTGAGAGAAACTCCCCTAAACAAGACAACAAATTTCTAAATATTCTCCCCTTACCTCTCAGCAAAAACAAAAAGAGGAAGAATGTATCAAGAGGATACAAATTTGTATGTCCGGACCAAAAAAAAAATTTTAAACAGAAGAGGAAAATTTCTAATCTGGAGGGGAGCGAGCAGTCCGAGTCGAGGATGGTGGACGTGCAGTGCGCCTTCACCGATAAGATCTTGAAGATGTAGACGAACGAGGCGGGGCAGCACTGGTATCTCCGAAATGGGCTCAGCTCCGAGTGGTCGACCCGGAACTAAGTTGTCCAAAGGTTCTTCCTCTTGGAACTCGACCGAGGGAGGTGCTGGCTCCGCTGTTGACTTACCATGGTCAACGAGGTCTTCGACCCATTCAAACTACTATCCGAGCCGATCACTTCGGTTAAGGTTCCGGAGCACCTTGGCCCTCAGCCGCTTCGGCTCCTGTTTCTACTTTGTTCTCCCCTTCTTCTTTCTCTTTAGACAGAGCTGCCTCAGCCGTAGGCTCTGCTTCTTCTCCTTATTCTTATTCTTCGTCCCCTGCAGAGGGGGACTTGGCTGGACTCAAGGATTCTTCGGATGTATTTGAGTCAACCGAATCCTGAGCCGCCTTGGAGCACCGTTCCTAAAGGAGCTCAATCATCTCCCTTTGCTCCTTGACGAGTGCTTTTAGCTTAAGAAGCACGTCTTGCTGCTCTCGGATTTGGGATTGAGCAGTTTTATGATTGATGGTCATAGATCGAAGAACAGTCTTGAATGACCGGAGGGTGTCCTTGAATTCGGTGGACACCAAGGAAAGCTTGTCCATGATAGCAGTGGACAAAGCGAAGAGAGAATCTAAGAAACACTTGAGGTGGAAGAAACACCTGAGGTGGAGGCACCACCAGTGGAGGAGGTAGAGAAAGAGGGGTGGAGTCCGAGTCCGAGGCGGAGAAGGGGGCCTCACTCGAGCTATGGACGCGAGATACCCGGTTGGGTCTCTTGGTATCCATACCCAAGAAGTTCTTTCTTGCCAATGATAGAGGCAACCTCGAAACCGCGTTAGGATGTGAGGGAAGAGGAACTTTGAATTGCTTGAAGGCGAGAGCGAGAAGAGCCCCAAAAGGAAGTGGGATGGATTTCTTTGTCCGAGTCCGAGCGAGCACTGCTGCCATTTGCTCGACTATAGCAGGAAAGAGGTCTACTTTGTAGCCCTCAAGAATGTTGTAAAGAGCTTTAAGGTGATTGGAGTTAGGGTTCTCCTTGCTTGAATGATGTGAGAAGAAGGTCCTCATCGGCAGAAAGCATAGAAGACGAGCTTCGACTTGAGTTGAGCCATAGAGAAGTTTTTACATGACCCAGGGAATTCTTTGGCATATTTTTCAAAGAATTCATCAACAACCTCATTGAAAGGTATGGGGTTGCTGTTGAGGAAAAGAGAAGATACTTTGAAGAGTCGGTGAAGAAGAGAGGTGTTGATGCGAACCGTGACATTTTGAACTCGGAGGTGAGGATACCCTCGGAGCTAGAGAGGTTAGAATAGAACTAAGAAATGAGTTTTGGGTATATGAAATCACCGAAACAGAGGAAATTGCAAACCCCTGTTGATTTTATGTGAACCAAGAACGAAAACTTTGTGGTCGGGAAGAATTTGTCATCCAACGTTAGGTGTTGGGTGACAAGGTCTTTGAAGGATTAGAGGGACCTTCCTGGCTTTTGATATGACGTTTCTTGGTGGCGTAACCAAGAAAACCGAGGTGGGAAACTCTTTTCGGCATGTTTGATGAGGAAAAGAGAAGAAAGATGAACTTTTGGGAAGGAGTAGAGAGAGATAAATAGCTCAACGAAAGTGAGCGAGTAAAAAGAAAATGAAAGAGTAGAATGAGAAAGAGAGAGCTGAGAGTGAGAATGCTTACTTAAGAATACTTCCACTTAGCTTGAGAGCGACGAAAACTTTCTTTGAACGTCGAGAGAGTTTACGTGAGTTGAAGTAATTGAGAGAGTGAGAGTAAGTAGAGAGTAAAGTAGCGAAATAAAGGACAAAGGATGCTATTTATAGGAAAGAATCGTCCTTCGGTGTTCATTCCGACCCAGCTCTCCAATGGTCACCTCGGACCGGTGTGACTGTATCGCTCTCCAACGGTTAGAATTCCAGCGATTGTCTCTCAATGGCTAGATTTCTTCTCGACGTGCTCGAGAGAAAGAGAGAGAAAAAGAGAGATTTTAAAAGAAATTTTTGAAAGTCTCTATTGATCTAGAGATTATTTCGAAGTTTGATGTCCATTTTTATCAAAATCTGAGTCCGACTCGATGAAGTTTCGAGTGACTCGAAACCGCAAACAAGTAATAACTCAGAGCTCAGTATCATTGATTCAACCGAACTAATTGTTATTAAAGATAGAAAGCAGATAACACATAATCATGCAAAGAAATATCACTCACAAAAGCACATAATTATGCATTAATCATGCCAAGCTCATTCCTAATAAAGCAAAACTGATCCTTACTAAGTGGCTTAATAAAGATATTAGCTAATTGAAGTTTGGTGGGAATGAATTCAAGTTCAATATC
Organism: Talinum fruticosum; assembly: GCA_021018815.1. NCBI lineage: Eukaryota > Viridiplantae > Streptophyta > Magnoliopsida > Caryophyllales > Talinaceae > Talinum > Talinum fruticosum. Next base: position 898,784 of record JAITYX010000122.1, on the reverse strand, counting down.
ACCTTTCTCGGAATGGTCTCTTAAAAATGATACCTGACCTCAATGTGTTTTGTCTTTGAGTGTTGAACTGGATTCTTGGTGATGCTGATTGCACTTTGATTGTCACACTTGATTGGAATTAATTTGAATAAAAGTCCAAGATCTCTCAAGTGTTGCTTGATCCATAAAATCTGAGCACCGCATGCTCCAACTGCAATATACTCAACTTTAGCACTTGATAGAGCTACTGAGTTTTGCTTCTTTGAATGCCAAGATATCAAGGATTGACCTAGAAACTGGTAGGCTCCTAAGGTGCTCTTTCTATCAACTTTCTACCCAAGCATAGTCAGCATCCGACTATCCAGTGAGAGTCGGTTCCGAGTCTCTTGAGTACCATAGACCTAGATTCCGAGTCCCTGCAAGATATCTGAATATTCTCTTCACCGTAGTGAGATGTGATTCTTTTGGATTAGCTTGAAATCTTGCACACAGACATACACTAAACATTATATCTGGCCTACTAGAAGTAAGATATAGCAAAGATCCAATCATACCTCGATAGAGTTTCGATCTACTGTTTTACCTTTCTCGTCTAAGTCCAGTTTTATGCTTGCTACTCGTAGGTGTTGCTGTATGTTTTGCGTCTTGAAGTTTGTACTTCTTTAGCAGCTCCTTGGTATACTTTGATTGGTGGACATAAATGCCATCTTTGTCTTGCTTGATTTGTAGACCAAGGAAGAAATTGAGTTCTCCCATCATACTCATTTGAAATTCCTGTCTCATTAACTCAAAAAAATCTCCACAGAGAATTTCATTAGTAGCTCCTAAGATTATGTCATCAACATAGATATGAGCAATAAGAAAAGTCTTTCCCCTTGGTTTTTATAAAAAGAGTGTTGTCAATTTGACCTCTTCTAAAATCATTTTCAACCAAGAAATTGCTCGAGTCTTTCATACCAAGCTCGTGGGAGCTTGTTTAAGACCATAAAGAGCTTTTTGCAATTTAAAAACATGATTGGAAATTCTGAGTTTTCAAATCCAGGGGCTGCTCAACATAGACTTCCTCTTCAATGAAACCATTAAGGAATGCACATTTAAAATCCATTTGATACAATTTGATATTCATGCTAGATGCAAATGCCAATAAGATTCTAATAGCTTCGATTCTAGCAACAAGTGCAAAGGTTTCCCCATAATCAATCCCTTCTTCTTGATTGTAACCTTAAGCCACAAGTCTATCCTTATTTCGACTACCAACCCACCTTCATCCAGTTTGTTCTTGAAAACCCATTTGGTTCCATGACTGGGTGGTCGGAAAGTCGTTTGGTCGAGTCCGGACTTGGTTTCTTTGAAATTGATTGAGTTCCTCTTGCATGGCCTCTGCCCAGTCAGGTTCATTTAGGGCCTCTCGTGCATTTCGTGTTTAGTTAATGAAATGAATGCAGTGAATGCACATAGATTTTGTAGAGAGGAACGAGTTCTTTCCCCACTGTTGATATTAGACAAGATGTTTTCTAGTGGGTGGCTCGAAGCATACTTGAATGCTCTACCTATTCTCTAGTTCACCGGATCTGTAGATTGAATTAGTTGATCTTCGAAGTCCTGTTCTAAGTGAGCTTGTTCATCTGTTTGACTTTCAACATTCTAAGTTGGCTCTTGAGTTGTCTCATTCTGAGTAAGGTTATTCCGAGTTACTTCGTTACGAGTGACTTTGATTTGATTCTTGATGAGCTCGTTTCCATCAAGATCGTCATCTCTACTGAGCTTTAGGTCCGAGAATATTGACTCACTTAGTTTTTCCTGTTCAATCTCATCAAAAACAACATGGATGCTTTCGTCCACTTTGTTAGTTTTTTTATTAAAAATACGATATGCTTTGCTATGAGATGAATAACCAAGAAAAATACCTTCATCCGACCGAGCATCAAACTTGGTCAAGTGATCCTTACCATTGTTGTGAACGAAGCACTTACATCCAAAGGGTTTGAAGTATGAAATGTTAGGTTTCTTCCCTTTGTAGAGCTCGAATGGAGTTTTCTTCAGGATGGGTCCGATGAGGCATCTATTCAATGTGTAGTTTGTTGTGTTGACTGCCTCGGCCTAGAAATAGTAGGGTAGATTATGTTCAATCATCATTGTCCTTGCTATTTCTTCAAGAGTTCGGTTCTTCATCTCCACTACTCCATTTTGTTGAGGAGTTCTTGGTGCTAAGAAGTTGTGGGAGATGCCATTCTTATCACAGAACTCTGCAAATTCCGAGTAGTCGAACTCCCTTCCATGGTCGGTTCGAATTCTCGAATCTGAGTTTGAGACTCAAATTGGATTTTCCTGTAGAGCTTGTCTGAACTCTGTGAGGGCTTCATTTTCGTGCTTAAGAAAACACACCCGGTAAATCGTGAGTAGTCATCAACAATAACAAGCACATATGATTTACCTGCGAGACTCTTGACAGGGATTTCACCGCATAAATCCATATGCAACATTTCAAGCACCTTGGATGTGGAAACAGTTTTCAGAGATTTGAAAGATGATCCGACTTGTTTCCCTTTTGTGCATGCTTCACGGATTTTATCTTTCTTAAATGCATAGTTAGGCAATCCTCCGACTAAACCATGAGATGCAAGTTTCTGAATGGTATGCATGCTAACATGACCTAGTCTACCATGCCATGTCCATGAATCATCATGAAGAGATGCTTTTAAAAAGATAAATTCGACTCGGATCAGAAAGAGGAATAGTGTAGGTGTTACCTGATCTCTTACCTGAGAGCTTGGTCTCCTTGGTAGTATCATCAGAGATATAAAAGTTGGTCTAAGTGAATCTTACCTCTTGACCTTTGTCACACAGATTGAGAGATGCTAAGTAGATTGTACTTTAATCCCTTAATAAGATATACTTGGGCTGACCGGATCGTTTCCTTTTCCAATCTTGCCTATCCCAATTATCTTGCCTTTGTTGTCATCTCCAAATGTGACTTTTCGTCCCTTGTAATCTTCTAACTCAGAAAAGAGTCTTGGATTTCTTGACATGTGACGTAAGCATCCAATATCCAGTACCAATGCCCCTTTGTTCTTTTCTCGAGCCACTTGTAAGTCATAAACAAACTAACCTTTCTCACTTCCTCTAACGAACCTAGTAACTCCTTTTACTATGGTCCTTTTTGAGGAAGTAGACTCTTGGGAACCCAGATTTGAATAACTTGGGGTTTGGTCTGAGTATGAGTCTTTTTTAAGAAAACCGAGTATGTGTCTCTTTCTTTTGAAACTCTTTCCTTTTATAAATAGTAGGAGAAGGTTTTCTCCTATAAGCTGGTCTGGGCTCAGTCCTCCTTTCATTCTTATGAATGGGACCGTGCTCAGCCTTTCTGAACTTCACAGTTCTGGAATCCTTTTGAAAAGCTCTGAGTAAGAATTGGATTCCTCCTCTTTGTTAAAACCAAATCCTTCTTTTCGAAGGAGACACATTGTGACCCTAAGAACATGTCAAGGTTTTTCTGGTCTTGAGTAAATTTTAAAACAAGCTCTTGAGACTCATTGAGCTCTTGCTTAAGATGCTCATTTTCTCTTCGAGTTACTCGGACTCAGTCTCATTGGATTGAGCACTAGTCTTGAGTTCTCTTAGAGTAAGTCTCAGCTTTTCTAATTTATTTTTCAAGAGATGCTCTCAAAAGTAACAGACTCAAGTTGTTCTTTAAACCGAGAAGAATTAGAATGGGACTTTTCTTCCAAAGTAAAAATATATTTGGCTAAATCAACTTTGGAAAACTTGAGGAAGTATTCAATTACCTCCTAAGGATTTGTTTCCTCACTCGTCCGAGTTATCCGAGTCCGACTCGATTCGGCTTCGAGTCTAAGAGTGCCATCGGACACTTTGAATCATCTGAATTCTCATCATCTTCTGATGAGTCTTCATCAATCCAAGTGGCCATCATAGCCTTTTTCTTCTTTTTGTCCCTCTTTCTCCTAGGACAGTCTTTAACTATGTGCTCCTTGCTGCCACATTCAAAACAGATCGGAGTTCTTAGTTAAAGATAACTTTGAAGGGGAAGAATGTTTACCTTTTCTATCCTTCTTGTCTTTCTTCTAGAACTCTTCTCTTGGCTTCTTATCCCATCTCTTGTTCTTCATCATTCTTTTGAAGCCTCCGGCGATAAGTGTCATGGGATCCTCTTCCGAGTTAGATGAACTCAGATTTGCTTCTCTGTTTTCCGAGGTCTTCAATGCAATGTTCTCTTTAGTGCTAACCTCTGCATCCTCCTCTTCCATGTGGATCTCATGGGTGATTAGCTTCCCAATGAGTTCGTCCGGCTTCGGTAAGGACAGGTTCGAGCCTCTTCGATGGCTGTCACCTTGGGACCCCATCTTCTCTTGGGTAGACTTCTAAGTATCTTGCAGCACATTTCCTCGTGGGAAATCTTTCTACCTAGAGATTTGAGATTGTTAGTAATCTCGGTGAAGTGGATGAACATCCGAGTGATGTTCTCTTCTGGATCCATCTTGAACAGCTCGTAATTGTGAAGATATTGGCTTATTTTCGCTTGTTCGACTTGGCTTGTGCCTTCATAAGTGTTGACAAGCGTGTCCCACTCTTCTTTGGCTGTGTCACAGGCTGACACTTGGTTGTATTCATCCGAGCTAATGGCGCACATCGGAATGTTCATCGCCTTGAAGTTCTTTCGAACTTCTCTACTTCTTCAAGTAGTGTACTCGGCTTTGTTTTGGGCACAAGTCTTGTTTCTTCTATCTTCATTGGAATGTAGTTGCCTACTTGTATGATATTCCGGACATCTTCATCGTGATCAAGCGGAAAACATTCCATGAGCTTCTTCCAAGTGCATGAAGTTAGATCCTTTGAACTTTGTTGGTCTGCTGGAAGATCTTCCTTCATCGAACTCTCCATTGTTCTAAGCCATTTGATCTTTAAACCTTTGGATGGTTAGATCCTTTCTGAAAGGTTAGGCTCTTATACCAATTGATTGTTTGCTCTTGGAGAGACTAAGTCACCTTAGAGGGGGTGAATAGGGTGATGAGGAAATTTGAACAAAGATTGGAAGAATAAATTCTAAAGCCGACTTTGAAACAATCCGAGTCTAGATTGGACTCAAAAAGTGTTAACTCGAAATTACGTGGAAACCCTCCTGGGGTTGAAAACCACAGGTAGTGCTAATCCAAGCACCAAGTCAAATCCACTATTTTGAATCCACAAAATACACTAGAAAGACTCAACCATAACTGCTCCCTTAGACAATTCCTTACAAGATTTTCCTAGACTCGAAGTTCCCTTATCTGATCTAGTACTTCCTAACTGAGGTAACCTTTACAGTTAGGGACAGCTAAGCTGAGTTAACCCTTACAGCTCGAGTCAAGGGACCTTACTCGGAAAGTAAGAATAAGTGTTTGTGACTCGATTACAAGACCTTACAACTCGGAAAGATGTTAAGTACAAAGTTGGAGTTGTAAGGTGAAGATTGAATGAGAATTATGCAGAGACAAATAATTTCAGCAATAGGTTCAGCAAGCTTCTTGTCTTGTGAAGTGGCTTCTATTTGTAGATGACCAATCAGATTAGCCGTTGTGACTATCTTATGATTAGAAGTCCTTTGTGAACGTAGCAATGGTTTTTCCGAGTGACTCGGAAAATATTCGTTGAGGTGTGAACATTGGGCAACGGCTCCGGACTCCTTTGGATGTCCCAATCCACTAGTGGTGTCCGAAAAGTAGGGTAGAAACCACCGTTGAGCTTAGTGTTGAAGATTTCCAGTTTAGAAACAGACAACCACGACACGGTTGTCCGGGCCTTGGTCGAAGTAGAAAAACCCTTGTCTGCTGGTTATTTGACATCTTGAAGCCGGTTACTTTTGTAATTCAAAAGTAGGATAACCTCGTTTGAATAACCTACAAAAGTAAATCAATTTGGTTCTCAAAGTATAAAATACTTTGACCCAAGATTAGACACGAGATAATAATTTAATTAAGATAATTAAGGGCCTAATTATCCGAGTCTCGAAGGAGTGGAATTTTCCGAGTCTAACAACCATTGTACTCAAATTCCATCCGAGTCAGTCTAGAAATAAGACAAGTCTGATAGAGAATATTAGAGTAATGGAACTTGATCTAGATAAGCATAGTTCAAACGAAACAAGGCGACTTAGAATGATGAATTAACACTCGTAATTCAATCAAACTTAGATTACAAAGTCGGATCTAAGTTTATGCACGTTAGAGCAAATATTTGAACATGCGATAAGTCCGAGTGTTGTATGAGTGACTCAAAACTATGTGAGAAAGGATGAGTAAGAGTGTGCTTTCTAAGTCAGTCAAAATCAAGTGAAAACATATGCAATAGTTTACGTAACACACGGAAAAGATTCTAAATCACTCGGAAAAGTTTCTAAAGCACTTAGAATGACTTGTAATCAAAACTTACAAGAGTTGAAGTCTATACCTGATTCTTTGATAGTACTCAACATGATATATATGCAAAGTCCGAGTCTTCGGTGGTTATTTATTGTTGTTTGAGGCACATGAGAATTAAATGTTGCGAAATGGTAAGAATTGGTGATGTTAGTGCATGTTAGAACAACATGGGAGTGGGAAGTTGGTTATATTCTCTTTGACCTCTCTTGGTTAGTTGGATTTAGTTATCTATTAATTGGTAATTACGAAGTTGAATTAGCTGAAAAAGTGTATTCTGTAAATCAAAATTGAGGTGAATAGAAACGAACCGAACTCCAATTGAGGCAAACCTAAAACTAGGCGATTCATTGCGAAATTTAACCATATATGTTGAATTCGAGCCTTTTGTTTGGTAAGGAATTAGTTGCGTATTTATATTTTAGGCTCTTGATTTAAGATGTGAATTATTAATAGGGATGCTTGGGTTATGAAAAATAAGGGAAAGGAAGTGAAAGATCCGGGTTATGCTAGTTATTAGTGCGATATAGTCGCGAATCCAATTGCTTTGCTTTGAATACGTGAAAGAATGTTCTAGTAGGGGTGAGCAAGGCTGACGGGTACCCTAGAACCGAATCGGTACTGTCAAATGGGTAAGGTTACGGAACCGGAACCGGTCAAACGGTTCGAGTGAGGTTCCTAAAATTTAAGAACCTATCAAATAAGTTCGGTTCCGGTTCCAAAAATCAAACCACTGGAACCAATACCGGAACCTTTAAGACAGGTAATTTTTTCATGGTTTTCGGTTTCCAGTTTGTGAATATGAGGCCCATGTAATTTCAGGTTTTATTAGTTTACGGTTCATGATATTTACTCTTTAAATGCGAAGAGAAGCAAAAATAGATGTTTTGCTTCTTATTTCTTTATCTAGCTTAAGTTCTCTTCTAACTCTTCGTGTGGCAAATTGATTTGCTATTTATAAATGCTTGAAAAGTAATTAATCCAAGAATATAAAATTTTTAAGGCCTTCAAGTTTTTTCTCATAAAAATAATGGTATGAAAAGGGTACCACTGAAACAAAAAATGGACCTTAAGGTTCGGGTTTAAGTTTTGAAATTCAGGAACCGGTCAAACAGGGTCGAGTTTAGATTCCCTAAGAGCCCGAGTCATGGGGTCGCGTATTACCGCGACACTATATGGTGCTAGTTCAAGTCTAAAGCGCTAGAAAGATGCTCGATTTTCCCAACGACTTGGTTATGAGTGCAAAACCTTGTTGAGAAAATGTTGAGAAACAATTTCGGTTTGAAATTGCATAAATTTGTGTGTGTTTGATTACGAGTTTTACCCTTTGTTTTGGTGTGAGTGATCCAGCATGGGTAAACGTTTCGGTTTCTTTGTTTAAAAGGATGTTATGAAAATTAAAATTATGTAGTACGATGATATTAAATAATGAATGTTAGTATGTGTATTATCATGTGGAAATAATTTATGTTTTAATAATATAAGACTATTCACCGAGAGATTTGGTATTCACCCTTATATATTTACTCTCCGGTTGCAAGTGCTCCTAAAGGCGACTTATCTCATACCGTTAGCATTATGGAACCACCTGCATTGACGCTAGTTTTAAGTGGCACAAGCTTGCTAAAAGTGTATTTTATATGTTTTATTTGTTGTAACTTGTAGTTAAGTTCATATAGTTTGTGTAAGTTGGGTCTTATGCCAATTCGATTGTTTTTAAGTCTTAAATGAATATTGGTTGGACTCGAGTGTGTGGCCGTCGAGTTATTAATCTCCTAGCGTGTGGCTCGTCGAGTATTATTGTTGTCATTTCTCATGTAGGTGTAAGGTTTTTAGCCTAAGAAAAATAGCAAAATTATAAACGGAACTCTGCCAAAATTTTTAAAAAATTTTCAAACCAAAATGAAAAATCACCTCTATTACCTTTACGTGGATGTTAGAAACCAACCCCGACATCTTAATTAGCCTTAAGGGCTCCTTTCGAGGAACCCCGACGATGTAATACTCCACCGGCGAGGGTGTTATAATGACGAGAACAAAGTTTAGTGTTGAGCTTTAGATATGTGATTTTAACTTTTAGTTTTTAGTGTATATTACAACATTATTTAATATATGATAGATCATATTTAGTGTTGAACTTTATATCAGCACTATAATAATTTTACTTTTTAATTTACTTTTAGGGTGTGTTTGGTTGAAGGGAAAATATTTTCTCAAGAAAATATTTTTCATGGGAAAATTAATTTCCAAGGAAAACCATTTTCCACTCACATTTTTCTTTGTTTGGTAAAAGAAAAATAATTTCTAAAATAGTTACTTAAATGCAAAAACCAACCATAAAAATCCAATAAATATGAAAAGAAAAATTAAATAACTAATTCAACTTGAAAACCCAAATATATATATATATATATATATTGAGCACCTAAATTTGATAAGTTTGTACATCTCCCTATGATCAAACTTTTTCATGTATAAAATAATAAAAATAAAAAAATAAATACTATAAAAAAACTTTTTATCTACGAACTTTTTAACAAAAAGGAAAAAAGATAAGGACAAAACTTGGAAAAAAAATGAAGGTGGCAAAGTAAGAGAAGTTTAGAACTTGAACTCCCATGGATAAGATTTTATTTTCCCTTGATTGAGGCAGAGGAAAATTAACTTTCTTTCTCATAAAAGGAAATTTATTTTCCCTTGATTGAGGAAAATTATTTTCCCTTATAAAATATTTATCCACCACTTATGCTACCAAATGCCGGAAAATAGAATGAAAATTTTCCGAGAAAATATTTTCCACTCAAACAAACACACCCTTAGTGTATATTTAAACATCATTTAGTGTATTATAGATCGGTGTTTAGTGTTGAACATTAATATATAATATTATGTTTTTTTTTTTTTGTAAGAAGGTTAAGGCTTCATTACACCAACACGTTCCCAAACCGGGGCAAGTACAACCTAAGAGCAACTAGTAAGTAAGTTACCTTCTAGGAGGGCTCTTCCATAACAAGCTCTCAAGAGCTTTCTATACAATATTTGTTCCAGTCCACTTTCTTCTTGCTACAAGAGTTAATGAATAACATTCTGGCTTTCACCACATCCTTGATTTTCTTGCAAGAGTCTTGGTGATTAGGAGTTTGAGATTGGAATATAAAATGATTTCTATCGGACCAAAGCCGATAAAAGATAGCAGCGAGATATGCAGATTATCAACATCTTCAAAGGCTTGGTCCATGCACCATTAATAAGTTTTCTCATCCACATAGTCAAACTAGAGGGCCACCAATCACACCTAACCCATTGCCAAATCCCTTGTCTAACTTGGGTAGCATGAGAGCATTCAAAAAGAGATGTTCAGCCGTTTCGAGTGGCAGCCACAGATGCCGCAAGTGATAGGAACATGTTGTAAGAACTTAGCAAGATGAGGTCTTAGTGGGAGTTTATCCTGAAACATAAACCATAAGACAATACAATGTTTGGGCATGTTGCCCCTGCTCCAGACGGCTTTAGCCCAAGAAATCTTTGTATCATTGTTGCATAGCCATTCATACGCCTTTTTGGGTTTGTATTCACCATCTGCAAGTAGGCGTTGGGGCTCATTCATCATAATTCCAACAAATTTGTTCTTTAACAAATTCAACTTTTTCCAGATACCAGCATACATCATATTTGGGGGAGTAGTTCCACCACTCATTTCTTTTTAAATGGAAGGTATGAACCCATTGTACCCGAGAGGTTGTCCTTTTTGCGTGAAATGTTCCAAATATGTTTTGAGATTAGTGCCTGGTTCCAGAATTTCATGTTCTTAAGTCCAAGACCACCAGCTGTCTTAGGCTTACACACATTTTCCCATGCCACGGGATGTAATCTCTTAACATTTTCATGAGAGTTCCACAGGAAATCCCTACTGATTTTCTCAATCTGCTTCATAACTAGTTGGAGAATGATAAATATAGAAGACCAGAAAGAGATAGTCCCTAACAGCAAAGAATTTATAAGAACCACTTTAGCAAGCATATGAGAGATTTCTCGCTTCTCCACAAGTTCACATGTTTGGTCATTTTATCAACAAGTAGTTGGCAATCCTTTGATGTTAATCTAGAAGATGTAATAGGAACACCTAGATATTTGATGGGTAGCGTCCCCTCTATGAACCCGGATTGTGTGATGAGTTGGGCCTTAGTATTGGCATCTACCCCAGCACAAAGTATCCGAGACTTATGGTCATTAATGGATAAGCCCGATATGGAAGAAAAGGATGAGAATGCACGTTTGATCGCTCGAATTGAGGTCCGGTCGGCTTTGCGGAATATTAATAAATTATCCACAAATAGTAGGTGGTTGATCTTCATCTGCTTGCACCTGGGATGGAAGTGAAATTCTGGAGATAGGCTTGTTTTCTGCATTAATCTTGTGAAGTATTCCATTACCAAGACAAACGAAGGGGGAGATAGGGTCTCCTGTCTCGGACCTTTCCCTTCTTCAAAAACCCATGCTTTCCCCATTAACCATCAAAGAGTAAGTGGTGGTAGATAAACAAGCCATAATCCACGTTTTGAAGATAGCAGGGAAGTGAAACCCATCTAAAACTTCACTCACATAGTCCTAATAAATAGAGTCATAGGCCTTTTTAGGTCGACCTTTATGGTGCATCGCGAACTAAGGGATTGCCCGGTATAACCTCCGAGAATCTCCTGGCATAATAGCACATTGTGTACAAGTCCTCTTCCTTGTATAAAAGCACCTTGACAAGGGCTGATAAGGTGGGGTAGCACTTCTTTGATTCTAGCACATAAGACCTTGGATATGCATTTAATAATAACATTGCAACATGATATCGGTCCGAACTCGCTGCTCGTTGTAGGGCAAGAATCTTTGGGGATAATAACAAGGTTAGCTGAATTAACATGCTTGGGGATTTTACCTGTATGGAAGAATTCTTGGATGGCCTCTATTATTAGACTTCCAACTACTTCCCAATTGCTCTTGAAAAAACCACTTGTAAATCCATCGGGGCACGGGGACTTTTTGTTGGAGATTGCAAACATAGCCTCGTTTGATCTCTAGTTTATCAACTGGGTTAGTTAGGTGGAACTGTTGCTCAATAGAGAGGATATTTCCTGTAGAGAAAACCTTCTCAAAGACAGAGTGTCCGGAGTGCTCTTGCTTGCCAATTAGTTGCTGATAAAAATGGACCATGTAGTCGACCACCTCGTCTTGTCCCTCAATTCTTTTCCCACTATCATCCAATATCCAATGATATCCGCCTTGCTTGTTTCCTCTATTTGAGATAGGCAAAGAAGAATTTAGAGCATTGATCGCCCATACCTATCCGAGTCCAATTTACTTTGTTGTCTAAACAATAAGATCGAATTGTTCGGTGCCTCGACGAAAAGCTCCCTAGCTTCGCTGCTCACGATTTGGAGAGTTTGGTCACGGGGGCTTTGATGGAGCCTTTTCTGAGCATCATGAAGTTTGGTTACGTATATATCTACCTTCTTATGAACGTCACCAAACTTATCTCGATGAAGTTGTTTCAAAGGCCTCTGTAAGGCTTTTAGAGCTTTCGTCAACCTGTTCATAGCGGTTCCTCCGTAACTTTGTCCCCATACTTTGGATAATATCTGCTGGAAGTTTGGATCTCGCATCCACATATCGCAGAATCCGAATTAAGAAGGTTTTGGAGGGCTGTCTTGATAAAATTTAACCACCTGCAGGTGAATGATCGGATATCCCCTCGGGAGGAAATCCACTTGTGTGTCTAGCCAGCTCGGTATCCAATTTTGATTGACCAAGACTCTATCAATCTTAGAAAAGACTCTATCGCTATGTTTTTGTCTATTCGGCTAGATATAATAACAACCATTAAACTTCAGCTCAACCAGATTGCAATCTTCCATGCAGCTAGCTAATGGTTTGATGTCATTAGATGATACACAACTACCTCCTATTCCGTCCTCATAGCACGAAGCCGCATTGAAATCCCCAGTAGAATCCAGTCTTGATCCATTGAAAAGGAGATATGCCTGATATTGTCCCATAGACCTTCTCTTTCGCTTCATCATTAGAGCCGTAGACAAAAGTAACAAATAACTGTTTATTAATAGAAGTCCGCATAGCCGAGCAATGGACTAGTTGACTAGCTGTCAAGTACCGAACTCGATAATCACTATACCTCCAAACAACCCAAACTCGCCCATTAGGATGATGAGTGTGACTGATGAAAGAACCCCGAAGACTCGGACACTTGCTCAATATTTTTCTCGAGTTGTATAAAAGCAATCGGGTATAACAATCTCATACCTACGAGTTTTGATTCCAAGGCATTCTCCGTATCTCGAAACTTCTTTGAGTAAAATAGTATCTTTTCTAAGTGATACGGATATTACTTATTATATTTCTTGCTTATCCGTAGTCGACTCGAAAACCGGTTCTTTGTTCCGAGTCCAAGCATCACTCAGATTAATCGCAATTTGAATAGACTAGTATTTCGTCTTTTCTCACTCGGAATCGACTTGTGGTTATAAGTCCTATTTTGTTATAGTCGGTATTTTTAGCTTGTTTCATGCTTAGTCTATATCAAGTTAATCCTCTCCGGTATTCTTTATTGAACTTGATTCTTCGCTTAGACTAAGTCGGATGGAATTCCGAGTATCATGGATATTGGACTCGGAAAATTTCATTCCGTTTCGACTCATATAATCGGTTGGTTTATTTATCGTAATTATTTTATTATCTCGTGTCTAATCTGGGGCCAAAGTATTTTATACTTTGAGAACTAAAATTGATTTACTTTTGTAGGTTATTCAATCGAGGATACAATTTTCAAACTACAAAAGTAACCGGCTTCGAACGTCAAATCACCAGCGAGACATGGCTCTTCACCTTCTCTCGCTCCGAGTCCCAGTAGATTGTGTCGGAGCCGTCCGTTTCCAAATCTGGAAAACTGGAACGCCAAGCTTAACGGTGGTTTCCACCTTATCTTTCCGGACACCGCTAATGGTTTTGGGACTTCCAAGAGAGTTAAACCGTTGTCCAACGTTCATATTACAACGGATACTTTCGAGTGACTCGAAAGCTTCTATCAACGGTCACGAGAGGACTCTCAGTCAGCGAGATGAAGATAATGGCTACTCTACCTGGTCATCTATAAATAGAAGCCATCTCACAAGACTTGAAGGTTGCCGAACATATTGTTAATACACATACTTGCTCAAAGTTATTGTATTTACTTTCAATCTTCAACTTACAACTCCCACTCTGTAATTCATTACTTTCGAATTGTAAGGTCTTGTACTAAGTTACAAACTCTTTCTTACATTCTTTATAAGGTCCCTTGACTAAGCCGTAAGGGTTAACTCGGCTTAGTTGTCCCTAGCTGTAAGGGTTATCTTAGCTAGGAAGTACTAGATCGGATAAGGGAATTTCGAGTCTAGGAAAACTTGTATAGAGTTGTCTAAGGGAGCAACTCGGGTTCGGTCAGTTCACGGTATTTTGTGGACTCAAAATAGTGAATTTGACTTCGTGTCCGGATTGACATGGTCCGTGGTTTTCTGCCCCAGGAGGGTTTCCACGTAAATTCTAAGTGTTATCATTCCGAGTTCATTCTAGACTCGGACAGCTTTACTCGCTCTTGCTCTTTTCGCTTGATAGCCTTCGAGTCCAATCTTTTCGACCCTGTTGATAGACTCGGAATCTGTCTCTGTCTTGTTTTTTACGTAAGAGGGAAGTTTCCACGAAAAACTTCTATCACCCTATTCACCCCCTCTAGGGTGACTCAAACTCTCCCCGAGCAAACCTTCAACCCCAACCATCGAACATATTATTGTAAACAGACATAAAATTGTGAGCTCTAATTTTTGTTTCTACTAAGCTATGCAAACCAACATTATTTGTTGTAAGCAACTTCTTCACCTCGGTTCTAGATCACCTGATTGTGGGTATACATCCGCACTTCTAGATCACCAATTTGTTGCGGAACCTCGAAAAGGAGAGAGATGTATTCTCGCTTCCTGTTGCGATTTGGTGTGTGCGGTCGGGGTAGAGCCACCGCCCACTAACTGAAAACCTTCCTCGTCTACTTGTGGAGGTGTAGGAGCGAGCAACTAGGGCTTTTTGTTTAGGTACCCAAACCCTTTGAATATTGTTCTTTACCCTACAAACATCAACTTGATGGCCAAACATCTTACAAGTGTGAACATTGTACTCGGTTTCCAATCATACTCCACTGGTTGCCTAACCAAAATATCATGTTCATTCACGAATTCAACATATTCAGGAAATTCTTTATCCAAGGGTATTTCCACCAAGATACGAACATAATCGAGCATGGATTTTTCCCTAGTTTGTTTATCCATCATTATAGGCGTCCCTAAAAGGCTGCCAATTTTCCCAAGACTCGGAGCACCCCAGTATTTGAATTCTAGGTCCGGGAGGCTGACCAAGATAGGCGGTTGTTTAATAGCGTTTCGGTCAATTATCGGATCTTCACTCCATGCCTTCATAACTAACGGTTTTTTATCAAAGAAGAAAATCCTCTTGCTCAAAACATGATCTCTATTCTCAATAGTATCAAACCGTACTAGAAACATGCCATGAGGAAGAGAGGATACCTGCGAGTACATTATAAGGAGCCCAAATTCTATTGAGGAATCCGAGACATGACCTTAAATGGCGGATTGGCTCCGATTACACAAGACAAAATTACCGATTGCCGTAAATTGATTTCGCTTTGGATGTCTTCTTTCTCAATTCGCACAAATTTGTTGCCATCAATAACATTGACATCGTATTTTTGGAGTTAGAAATCGTTTGTGCCTTGAACAACAGTACGCGTAGGTAGCGGGTTTACCCACCGGGACGGCGACGCCGCGGTATGGGTCCGAGAAACCATTGTAGGTGTCGACGGCAGCGCTTGAACAACATGCCGCATAGGTCGCAAGGGTACCCACCTGAGCCGGCGACATCTCGTGTTCTACTTCAGTATGATTCTGATGGTTTTGGATCGAAGGCGGCGTTGGAATGGGAGAATCACAGTATTCGGCTCTGTTTGAACCTCCATTTGGAGAGGTTGGCGGAATCGATCGGTTTTGTGTTGAATTTGCTTTTTAGGTCTTCCTCTTTTCGCCGTTTCCACGAGTCCTGGCTAGAGAGTCATTCAAAAATATAAAAATTGATTATTATGGTTTTAATTTTTAGTGTATATTATAACGTTATTTGGTGTATTATAGATCAATATTTAACCATTAATGAGTTAATTGTAAGTGAACCTTAATTTAAGTTTTTATTAAAAGAATATTCTAATGCTAGATAATTTTTAATGAACATTAATTAAAATATCAAAATTTAAATTATAGAATATGTTTACAAAGACACTAAGTAAATGTTGCAAAATAAACAAAATAGGTAGAATGATAAAATATATATTAAAAAATAAAAATTAATTAAAAAAACTTAGTAATAATTACTACTCGACCAAGAACCTCAAAGGTTGTACGAATTTATAAATTTCACAAACAATGGACTAAAGTTCTCTATCTGTAACAATGCATGCAATGTAATTTTTATGTCATTAGTGTTTTATTTTTTAGGTTGTCAAGGATACAATTGGGCTGAAATATATGGGATTGGCACTGAATACACGTATTTGGGCTGAGTGTGTACAGTAATTTTGTACCTTAGCTTTGACTTAGCTTGGACATGCGTATTTGGGCCAAACATGTACAGTAATTTTGTACCTAATTGATTTTTACCCAATAGACAACCTTTGAGTTTCAACCAACTTATGGCATACATAAATATCCTTTCTCTTTATCGTAGTTGATTATTGCTTGCCAATTAATCTCCTATTTTGTAACGCGAGTTAGCAGTAATTTTTATTTATGTTAGTTGATATCTAGCTTTTCTCATAAAATTTTTAGAAAATTGTTATAAAGAATTTTGTAATGCGACTGTTGTGACTAATATATAGAAAAAAGAATATTTTATTTCACTTAGGTTAGGAAGTGTGACACTTGAGTACAATCCGGTGACGCCAACATTATGGGAGATTAAATATTGTGTAAATGAATGGAGTTAGTAGTAACTTTTATTTACGTTAGTTGGCTAGTGTATCTCATAAAACTTTTAGAAATTGTTATAAAAAATTTTGTAAAGTGACTGTTGTGACTAATATATAAAAAAAAATATTTCCCTTAGGTTAGCAAGTGTGATGCCAACGTTATGAGAGATAAATATTGTGTACATGAATGGAGTTAGAAGAGGCGGATAAGGTTTTCCAGACCCATCAAAATAACGATTATGTTTGTGCATGTCTATATACAATGTGATAAAAGTTGATATAGATGGAGATTGAGTTTATATTTTTTATAAAAATTTTGTCAGTTGAACTAATTGATATTCATAAAAATATTTAATATTTAAATAAAAAATATTTAAATTTATATAAAAAAATATGTTTGAATATCAGTCAAAGCTATAATGGGCATATTTTAGGTATAAATTTTACAACACTGTATACAGTTTCACCACATGAGTCCATCGATCACTATAAGTGGTGGTAGACCTTTGCTATCCAAAAATATCACCTGGCAGTTCAAAATCCAAATTATTCATACGATAATATGCACAAAATAATTAACAGTGAAATGTTTTAAAGGGCGGTACTTCCCTTGTTCCCCTTGTTCTGCCCCTATTATTGCGTTTCTTGTGGAAAGAGCGAGGAACATGACAAAGAAAAGAGACAAAAAATGCTCAATGGTTCCTATTAATTCATCCCCTCAAATGGACTATGATTGACAATAACATTTTCCACAATGCTTATTATTTTAACTACTAAATTCTAGTTCAGTAGTTTTGTAAGTTTGACCATATGTACCAATAATAATACTTCATCTGTTTTGTAATATCTGTTATTTTAATTGATTTTTATTTCATAATATTTGTCACTATATAATTACGAGTGATATATTAATGATTAGTTTATCAGCTTTGTTCTCATTAATTGTTTTTTTCTCTCATTTCTCATTAAATTTATTCATTTTCAACAAAACCTTGTGGCAACTTAGTCTTTTAAAACAACTTTTTTTCATAAATTTTGTATTTTTTAGTATTCCTCCCTTCACAAATCCGATAAGTATTGTGAAACGAATGAATTCTAAATTCAAATTATATCAACGTCCCCCTAATATTCTTTTATTTTGAATGAAAATTTCTTCCTAATATTGTACTATTATTTCAATTAGAAGAGGCTTCTTATCTTCCTTCTGTTTTTTAAAATGTCACTAGAACTTTCTATTTTTGGAATGGCCGAGCAATTTTACATTTCTTGAAAAGAAGGCCACTGTAATTCCATGCATAAACGGCCTTTTCATTTTTTTGCTAAGTATGCATAAACGGCTATTACTATTGTTGTTTGAAGTATTTTCTTTCCTTATTAATTTGTGATTCATGTGCTGTGTAGAAAACGGCTTAACCTCACACCGATCAAAATTTGGGTTTGAGTCGGACAATTTGAACAAGTCTCAAATTTGTGTTAAAATTAGGTTCGGACAAAAGAAAAAGGAAAATCTTATGTTCGAATTTAAAATTCGGACATAAAGATCATGACTGGACCCAATTTTTTGAGGCGGACAAATTCGAATAATCGGATCCGACAAATCTTTTCCAGTGCTGGCTAAAAAAAGTAGATATAATATAAGTGGCTACAAGAGCACAGACAAAGACAGCAACTTATGTCCACACACAATGTAGGTAGAGCTTAAGGTATTGATTATTCTTATTTCTGTAATAATAATAATAATAATAATAATAATAATAATAATAATAATAATAATAATAATAATAATAATAATAATAATAATAATAATAAAGAAATATAGACAGTAGTTATCGAAGAAAAATATGATGCTTAAAATTAAAATAAATGTAGGTAGAGCTTAACTTATGTCCACACGGTGTAGGAAAAGAAATGAAAAATATATTAGTGATGTCTGATCATATCTCAATTGGTGAGTCAAATTGTCCATGAGCTGCTGGTGATACAAATAAAATAAATATTTCTAAAATTAAATTATAATCGTCCAATAATCTTAAAAATAAATTATTGGCGTTCAAAATCTTTTTCCTGAAGTTTAACTTTTTGTCATTTACATTAGTTTAATTTTCACTACTCTTGGTGATTAAATTTAAGTCCAGAATTAATAGAATTTGTCCCTCTTAATTATTTGACAATCAATTCCAATTCAAATGCTGATGACATGCATATGTGATTGATGGATATAACTAATTGCTATTCATAGCCCTTTTACAACATAGACCAGCATTACCTTAATTTTCAACACTCTTTATAATCAAATTTAATATTACATTCAGCCAAATTAATTAGTATAACTAATTCTTTTCAAAGAAAAGCACATTTTAGTGGGGTTGCGCAAGAAAATTGAGCGGACGTTAATGGCATAGTTTTTTTCCCATATTTGCTTCATTTTTGTGGTCAAGTTTGGTGAAGGGTTCTAGATTTTTTTAATATTCCTCGATAGACACACAACCTGCAAAAAATACAAACTCCTTAACACAAGAAAATTTACATGCATAAAAACACCTAAATTAGAATAATATAGTTATATCCTCACTCTTAAAATTAATCTAATAAATATACACTTATATCACGTATTCACGTACTCCTTTGATGATGTTAAAGATATCTCTTCACCATATCAAAATAAGAAAAGTATTCTCTTTGAAGCCACTAGTTTGTTATTAGAAGTTTGCTTCATAAATAGTTGTAACAGCTAATTGTACCACCTGTTTTTTTAAATTTTACCAACTATCGAAAAAAATATATTTGATCTCGACTCAAACCCTACCTGAAAATTTGAGTTGCGCTTTTGGTAAGTCCTTATCACTCATGAAGGTTGATGAAGGCAAATTAACAGCAAATACAAAGACAGAATATTGATGTGTTTTACATGTCTAGGTTGTTCTCATAAGTGCATTTGGATGAGACAAGATAAAAGGTAAAATGGGAATTTGTTTTGTTTTTGATATGATGGTTCAAAATTAATTCACCACTTTGAAAGTATTCAAACTGTTGGAGAAAGTGAGAGTATTTATTGAAAATGTGTGGATTCGAATTTCACTACTTGAGTTTGGTGAATTTTTCTCTCAATTGTCAATGCACATCATATATGTCTTTTATCACTTAACTGTACATACATATAATATATATAAAATCAAATCAAGAATTTTGCGAATATTACCACAAAAAGTATTTACTCAACCAAACAAAATTTTCGATAGGAGTAGAATTATATAATTACCCTTGCCAAATAACCGAATAATTTGTCAACGTTATAAGCAGGACATGCATATAGATGTGAACTTTTTGCCCGTCCTTATATATACACAATAATTGTTACAAAATCATGTATATACATAATAATTGTTAGAAGGGTATGTACTTTTCTTAAAAATTATGTACTGTATTTTATGATAATCTTTTTATTTTTTGTAAACTTTTTATTTTATTTATGATCTTACCTTTAACTTTTAAGAAATTAATATTTTTGTTTCAAATATATACACTTAATTTTATAATACAAACATAGTACTTTTGTTAAGCTTTTCTCTTTGTCGCTCTTATTTCACACTTCATTCTTGACGTTGCCTCGGCTTATAAATACTTGCAATTGTCCCTCGTATCTGCAATAACTATCTGAGCACCTTATTCATTCATCTCTCTCTCTCTCTCTCTCTCTCTCTCTCTCTCTCTCTCTCTCTCTCTCAAAGTTGAAGATAACATCAAATGGCGAGGCATGAGAGTCACATTGAAGCCCTAGTAAATAAGGCACAGGAAATGATGCTCAAGCTGGAGGGAGAGAATATTGATCCATGTCTCTTTTTCTCTCCTTCCGCTTACGACACTGCATGGCTAGCCATGGTGCCAGACTCCAGTGAGGAGAGAGAAAGAAGGCCGATGTTTGAGGGTTGTTTGGATTGGATTTTGAACAACCAGAGGCCGGAAGGGTTCTGGGGAGAGCGAGATTGCCATGGCAATCCCACCATTGATTCTCTTTCTTCGACCCTGGCTTGCGTGGTTGCCTTGAAGACATGGGATGTTGGCCATGACCACATACAAAAAGGTAAGATTAAGCAGTACGGCTTATGCGTAAGATCCTTTCGATTAGTGAGAAACACCTTCTAATTAATATAACTACAGAGTAGGGATGGCAACGGGCGGGATTCCCGCCCCGCCGGGCCCCGACCCGTATCGGGAAAAATTCCCGCCCGAATGGGGAACGGGGCGGGACGAGGAAATTCCCCCGAGCGGGGACGGGACGGGGCCGGGAAAATCCTTGCCCCATTTCCTACCCCGTCCCCGTTTTTAAAAAAAATTAAAAATTAAACTTAGGGGTATTTTTGTAATTTTCCTTCTCCTAAAACCCTAATTATAAAGCTGCCTCTCTCTCTCTCCTCCCTCTCGCCGTTCCCCTTCATCTCTGCTCTCTCTCTCCTCATATGCTCTCTCTCTCTCCTCCCTCTCGTCGTTCATCTCTCTCTGTCTCCTCCCTCTCGCCATTCATCTCTCTCTCCTCTCTTTCTCTCTACTCCCTCTCGCCGTTCATCTCTCTCTCCTCGGATGCTCTCTCTCTCTCCTCCCTAGGCCTCTCGCCGTCTCTCCCTCTCGCTGTTCCATCTCCCTCTCGTCGTCGCCGTCTCCCTCTCGCCATCGTCGTCTCCCTCTTGCTTGTTCCCTCTCGTCGTCGTCGTGGTCTCTCTCCTCTCCCTCTCACTCGTGCTCTCTCTCCTACCTCTCGCGCGCTCTCTCTTCGGTGGAGGCGGGAAGCGGCGTCCCGGTGGAGATTGGGTACCCAGCGGGGCGGGAACGGGGGCAAAACCATCCCCGCAGCGGGGACGGGGCGGGGGTGTCCCTGGCCCCGACCTGCCCCATTCCCATCCCTACTAAGGGGGAGGGGGCAGAGGACTTGGGAGGCTATAGATAGTGCATGCTCAATTTTTTATTAACAAGGCCTTAAAATTAACTCTAGTGACATTTGTACCTTTCTTTTGAAAAAGTCATCAAAATTTGAAATTTTATGAAAGTATTTTCCACTACAAAGTTAGAATTTATTTTAAACTTACTAAATTATTTTTAAATAGGGATTAGTGAGACAACGAACTTACTTGATTGACAATATAATAAATTTTATTAATATCGTTATTTATTTGAGATATATTATATTTAATTGTGCATCAAAAAATTGAACTTTTTAGGTATAGGTTTCATAAATTCAAGTTCAACTAAGGTTCTCAATAGAGAGGGAGAAGACAAAGTCAATATTATCAACTGTCCTCGTTGGTTTGCCATAGTTTTTCCAGCAATGGTTGAACTTGCACGAGATATAGGCCTACAACTCAATTTCCCAGATGAGGTCAAAAAGGTCGTTGCTGACATATTCGACCAACGTCATCATATCCTTCGAATGTATGTCATTTACCTTCTATAATCCTCAATATTTTCGATATGTTCTGATAGATAAAATTTAAATTTTTTTAAACAGCTAATTAATTATATATCTCCTTTTCTCTAATTTTTTCCCTTAATGAGGCAGTTTTATTAGCTGAATATGTCCATTTATTATTCAACGAAAAGAAAATGATTAAGGTCTCGTTACAACATGTTATATTCTATTGGTGTGCTAAATCAAAAAAAATGGTACAGCCTAAAAGTGGTAGTGTTAATACTTGTAGCTGTAAGATGTCTTATATGATTATCTACAAATTTTTGTCTTTAAATAAACTACACATATAATACCTCGTTTTCCGACATAGTTACTACCTATCTATCGATATATTGATTTTGCTAAACGTTAGGATCGTCCTTATGACGATAGATAAGGCGTATCTTTATTCATTTTATAGATAGATTTATACTTTATGAATATATACCTCATAACAATATCATCCTAAAATATTATCCCATTTAATAAAATTTTGATTTCCTAATTAAAATCAAGCTCATGAATACTTTTTTTTTTGTTGGATGATAACGACTCACTTTACGCCAAGCTCCATCCTAAGATGGACAAAGATTTTCGTGATTTGTTAGTTATGACCTCTTCTATCATCAAATTTTAAGCTTTATATTTGTACCTAATCGTATTTTTTCAACTTGTTTTTTAACCATTTTTTTCTCAATTTTATTTGTACTATCTATCTTCTTCCCCTACACTACCCCAACCAGTCATTAACTTCAATGTCATTATTTTATGTAAAAAATAGGTAAAAATTTGTTGCAATAAGCCTTTGTTACTATTTGAATCATTTAGTTTGAACGTTTTTATATTTAAATTTTAATTATTTGTTGATTTGAGTTGCGGAAATATGATCGGAGTTTGGATTTTTTAACTTAGAGCAAAGTTAGGAAATTATATATATATATATATATATATATAAAAGTGACTGCAGTTGTTGTCCTTTTGACATGTCATATTAATTATGAATGCTTTATTTTAATTTTAATTTAAAAATTAAAGTTTATGATTTAAAGTTATAATAAATGGTGTATTTATTTATCGGATTTTTTTAAATATTGAGGTTAAATAAGATTGAAATAATAATACTTTTTCCTCCAAATCTTAAATCAAATTTTAAAAATATGACAATAATAAAATTTTTAATATTTTAGGTATAAATTTAGCCTCTTCTGTTGAAAACTTTATTTTATAAAATAAAAAACAGTTAAATTTTTAGTCCTTTTTTATATAAATTCTTTAATATTTAACTTTTTTATGGAATAATATTTAATATTTTGGATAGAGGTTTAGTCACATTATTAAATGTTTATATTGTTTAGATTGTTATCTCCAAATCTCTCCTCTCACAATAATATATAAAGAAAAACATTTTAAAACAAATTAACTGAGTGATTAGACCAATTGATGCTCATGAGAATGACCACGGTCATTTCTTAATACAATATTAAGTTTATTTATTATTTTGATAAATCAACTAGGAGTATTTTTAAAAAAGGATGATAACCATTCCTTTTAAACAAATTAATTCACAATTTGACATAAATTGCATGAATCCTATCGTCGGACAGTTAACTAATATCGATGCCGTTTTAGTCATAATTTGTTATCTTCTTTATGTATTTATAACCCCACAAATAAATTACAATGAAACAATATCACTGGCTTAAGGTTTTCTTCAGATTTGTTGTATATACTACAACGTACGACCTTTGAAATACATTGAAAAATCATCGGTCGTCTGCTGCTCATGAGAATGAGGATGATATACATAATTAATTTAAGTGTGCTTATTAGATACATTTGATTAATAAAAATTAATTAAAAAATTTTGAATCA
The DNA here is from genome assembly GCA_021018815.1 of Talinum fruticosum. Classification (NCBI taxonomy): domain Eukaryota; kingdom Viridiplantae; phylum Streptophyta; class Magnoliopsida; order Caryophyllales; family Talinaceae; genus Talinum; species Talinum fruticosum. The sequence goes on along the minus strand of JAITYX010000122.1, from coordinate 875,017 downwards.
TGAATTTACATAATTTTGAAGAATATTAGTAACAATAGTTAAAATTATCTTGAAACTTCGAAAAATATAGTGACTAATATGAATATAACATAATATAGAGTTTAATTTTAAAAAATAAAATAATATTTTCTACCTACAATAAAATGATTGGCATACATAAATTAATGTTTTTATTACTTTAATTAAGTTTTAAAACAATCCGTATGTATATGGTACGAGTTTAAGAACTAGTACTAATGAATACTCATATTTAATAGTTCGTACTTTAACGCAATACAAACACACTCTTGTTTTGTGTTTTAATGGAAAAACTTTTATCATAAATATAAATTATAAAAAAATATTAAATATGTCACTTAATGTAGCAAGGACTTTAATCTTAACTAGTAAATTAAAATCACATCCAATTGTAATCATATATTCTAGACATGTTTCACGTGTGTGAGTGGGAGCAATTATCTATGTCATATTTGTGTGGGATAAGAAATATGACAGCAGCTGGTACCAAATAATTTGACCCTGAGATGTTTCTCTTTTTTATGACACCCAACATTCTTTTTGAACATGGACTGCCTCTGTTGGTCAAAACAAAATGATAAAACACGTGTGTAAAGCGTTCACAAAAACAGATTTATAAAACATGTAGATAATTCGAAAGAGACCCAACGAAAAAAGATGTAGGACTTATGAAAACAATGGACGATATTTTTCAAGAATTCTTTATGAATAAATGTGAATAAAAAATAGTTTGTTTATTGCTTTGGGTAAGATCTCAACTTGCTTTTTTCATATGTTTTTAATGAAGTGGATAAAGTGGAAGAATGGGATCTGTGAGGAGTTTCTTATGTACATTTTTTTTTTTTGGATTTTTTTAAAGTGATACTCATATATGATTATTATACCTGACAAATCTAACATTTTATTAGATGTTAATTTGGAATTTTAATAAATGATCAATCCGAGTAACCTAATTTTTTTTTATTTTGCTAATAACTTTTATTTCCAAGATAAATTTACTACTTCAATTAGCTACATATGTTTATGTGTGGCTTTTGTGCAGCGAGAAACAAGAGGAAGGGAAATATGATCACTATCCACCAATGCTTGCATATTTGGAAGCCTTGCCTCCAACGTACGAAATTGATCATGAAACTATACTTAGTAATATCGATGAGATCGGTTCCTTATTCAGGTCACCCTCTGCCACTGTGGCTGCTTTTTGGCCACCGGAAATGACCAAACACTTTCATATCTACGTGGTCTTCTGCCTAGTTGCACTGTTGGAGGTTAAAATCCTTTAATTAATCCTACACTTTCATTGTACATTATGTGACATTCACCGCGAACAAAAAAAAATGTGGCATTCACTTGTTAAATGTTAATGACGATTAATATTTAATTTTGAACGCAGTTCCATCGATGTATCCTCTAGATGAGGATTTCATCAGGCTCTACATGGTCCATGAAATTCAAGCATTAGGATTGTCAGAGCATTTTCCTAACGAGATCAAGGCATTTTCAGAGTTAATTTATAGGTTTTTCGCACTCTTAGTCCAATATGATTATTCATCAACTCGGCCAATTTTCGTTGACTAACTATATGGTTAATGTTGATCAGGAAATATAACGAAGAACAACTTCCTCAAAGTGGTTTAATGCCTGCAAAATTATTCAAAGACTCATTAGCATTTCAGCTTCTTCGGCAGCAAGGATATGATGTTTCTCCTAGTAAGTTCCCTCTCCAATGCCTCTACGTGACTTGTTACAACATGGAAATAAAACTGATCTGCACCAGAAATAGATTGGCCTAGTTCCAGCCCAAACAAAGTGTGTCCGTGTAAAATTTTCCTAAATTGAAGCAAGTCATACTTGACTTGATTCAGACTCGACATGAAATTTCATCAACTCAAATATGACGAGAACCACAATCAACCTACCAAGCCTGATTTGGCACCTAGTTATCACATCTGCATTTCCATCCAATTAAATATGAATTCATAATACGATTTTGGCCCTAGTTTGCTGACTATATTAGTGCATGACAATTTGCAGATAGGCTTTGTTGGTTCCTTGATGACGCAATGGCTCTAGAGTATATCGAAAAGAACTGCAATAAGTTTCTGAGCATGCTTTACAGCCTCTATAGAGCAACAAACGTTATGTTCCAAGGAGAGGAAGAGCTCCAAGAACTGAGATCATTTTCGAGAAGATTGCTTGAAGAAACCTGCCTAAGTACCTCTGTAAATGATGATCTCGTCATGTGGCCACATCTTCAAGAAGTGGTAATTCTATTCCCCTTCAGTCTTCTAGCTACACAACGTTAAGATTGCACACATATAACAAATTTTTTATTTATTGTTCCTTCCCCCCTTCGGAATAGATCAAGCGTGAACTTTCTACTCCTTGGATGGCTAGAATGGATCATCTGGAAAACAGGAAATGGATCGAGGAAAACTATAAGAGGGCTCTATGGTTAGGGAAAGCCTCATATTACAGGTACAATTACCTTTTTCTTTTATTTTCAATTTTTGGCGGAATGTTTGTGAGGATGCTCTTAACCAAGTTTATTATTACCTTAATTTAGAGTACCATGCATCAATCATAAAGATTTGTTTCAACTCGCTAAGGAAAATTACAAGCATCGACAATCTGTGCGCAAGAAAGAATTAGAAGAGCTCCTAAGGTAATGACTAAAGGGACTCAAGCTTGATTCCATATATTTTCAGCTTTTTTTGCTTCTATAAACTTTATTAGACTAACTTCGATCTTGTTTGTCTACTATATAGGTGGTCTAAAGCTTGGGGTCTTATGGACATGGAATTTGCTAGAGAGAAAACCATCTACACCTACTTTGCAGTGAGCTCTAGCATTTCCTTACCTTGCGATTCTGATGTCCGACTAATCGTTTCAAAGTCTGCAGTTCTTATCACCATTGCTGATGACTTTTTTGACATGGAAGGATCACTCGATGACCTACAAATTCTTACGAAGGCTGTTCAAAGGTATTCCCCACAGATTACTCCATATTGATTGAAAATTCAGATTAGGCCAATGGATTGAATTCAACGAGGTATGGAAGGACTATGATAAGATGCTGAAATATTTGGATCCCACTGAGATATTTGAGCTTAATGATATTTTAAAATTTGCTGTGAAGTTGTTAATTAAAAGAAATCTTGTGATGAGAATGTTAGGTTAGGCTCGAGGAAAAAGCAAATTATTGTATCTAGGTTCTGGCTTACTTAATTCTAGTGACTAATTTGTTAAAGATCTCTTCATGCAGATGGGATAACAAAGGCTTAACCAGCCACAGTAAGATCCTCTTTGACGCACTTGATGACTTGGTGAGACAAATTGCAGAGAAGTACCTCTATCAACATGGGATCGATATAACCCATAATCTTCGAGAAATAGTAAGCTTGCAATTTTTTTTTACTGAGAAAATATTAGACATTATGTTTCCTTAGCAATGTTTCTAATTTTACCTATATGCTTGTATTTAAGTGGTACGAAACATTTGCTTCTTGGCTAACGGAAGCAACATGGAGCAAAACGGGGAAGTTCCATCAATGAATTCCTACATCGAAACTGGCATGATATCCATAGCTGCACACGTACTGGTCTTTCAAGCTTCATGTGATTTTACACCGACCATTTCTCCACAGAATCTTCATCGCCCTCAATATGAAGATATTACCAAATTTCTCATGATTTCTTGCCGCCTATTAAATGACTTACAAAGCTACGAGGTAAAAGTTACACCCTCCAGTCTGTACAAGTCTAGCTGGCAAAACTGATTCGTACCTGATCTTATGTCAGTTATCAAAAATCAAACTCAGTTTAGCACTATGGCCGTATATATACGGATACAATCTAAATCACCAACTTGCTTGGTCCCATTGCCAGTCAGTTTAAAACATTTTTCGATGATTATATAAATTGACCCATCATGAAGCAGAAGTTACTATAACATGCATTGTTTATTTTTGCAGAAAGAGTTGAAGGATGGAAAAAATAACTCGGTTTTGCTGTATTTGAAAGAGAACCCTGATGCCAATATAGAGGAAGCACTTGATTATGTGCAAAGTATGCTAGATGAAGCCAAGCTGAAGATGCTTGAGCATGCATTGCGAAAGGATTTGCATGACTTGCCACAGTCTTTCAGGAAGTTGCACTTGGGATGCTTGAAAGGGTTTCAAATGTTCTTCAACTCCGGTAATCATTTTGATTCTAAGGAGTCTCTACTTAGTGATATCAACAAGGCTATCTTCATCCCCTTGGAACTCGATGATGAGGAAAATCGTATCCAACCTCAAAAATCTATGCCTCCACTTCGTTCTCCTTCAAACAAGAAGGTTTTAGCTACTGTTTTGGCTCCGGCTACCAATTGTATGTGCTGTATAAACTTGAAACATCATCGCAGCTGGAGGAGATCGCCTTTTGCGATTCCTCGCATTATGTCGCTGGGAAATAATCGACTCGTAAAGATGGCCGCAATCAAGTCAACCTGCAACCTCTCTTTTGTTTGATCGAATCAGTCTACAATTTAAGTTGAGGTTGTACTAAATGTTGAATTGGGTGTAGTTTTAATCAGTGTGATTTTTTAGTCTCTTTGAAGTGTTCATGTTTAAATTTGTGAAAATAAAGCATTGCGAAAATGTGAAGAATAAGATTGTAAATAGATAGGGAAAAAAGGGTTTTCTTTTAAAAAATGTAACCGTACAGTCTAGTACCTGTTCTTAGAAATGTTAATTATTTTAGTGCAATGTTACCAAGTATTGAATTTTAAGCTGATGACTAGCAGGTTAAGTCTCCAATCACTTTTATTTACTACTTGTTAAATCTCTATGTTACGTACTCCAATTTTACTTATAGATTTCTTGATTTACTAGGTAAAACTATATGGAAAGGGTTAGGAATTACTTTATTTGACTATATTGCCTTTATATTATATTAAAGGAACCACTTTTAACTATGGTTTCGAAAGACCTTTTATTATGGTTTTCTAGTGTTGTGTATGTGGCCGTAATTGTAGATGGGCATATTTTACTGCGGTTCAAAACCATAGTAAAAGACCACTTATTACTGTGGTTTATTTGATAAACCTTAATAATAGAGAACCGTAGTGATAGGTTTGGGCCTAAATCCCCCTCTTTTGGTGAAAATCTTAGTCCCGAAGTATTACTATGCTTTTTAACTAAGAATCACAATAATAAGTCTGAATTTTTTTAATTAAATTTTTTTGCATATCCTCGTACAATTATACAAAGAGAATATACACACATACAACTACTACAATTTACACAGACAAACCACCAATAACCTCAATTGTTTCACAACAAAATTTTATGCAATTTGCAACCAACAGTTCCATGGTCAAATATTTCGCTAAATAAATTCCAAGACCAAGAGATAAACTTTTTATATGTGAGATATATTACGAGGAGTACGTAGACTAGCGAGGAGCTCACCAGCACATTCCTTTACGATCCAATATGTCCGTTAAACAAGCTGAATTATGTGAAAAAGTTCAAAAAGCAAGAGATGAACTTTTTGGTATAAATCACTTATTTAGGAGAAATAATGAAAATGGAGTACACCGAGTAAGAGCTCACCATCACATAAATACTAAAATCATTTATACCAAAAATTCTAAAACCAAGAGATGAATCTTTTGGTATAAATATCGAAAAAGGAGAACACTAGTAGGATATTTCACTAGTATTCTCTATTTTCTTTGTCATGTTCCCATATTTCGAATACCAAATTGATTAGAAAATAAATAATTTGTTGATTTCTCTCCTTCTATTGGACAACTTAGTCCTTTTGATCCACATCGAACAATGATTTGTTACGGAAAAGCGTTAAGGTTAGAAATACTGAAAAGCAAGATATAGTTACTGGAAATACTGAAAAAGCATGCATGGTCCCTTATTTACCGAAAGTGATTCTTGTCTTTATGACTTTATTACTTGCTCGGAATTCCTACAGGTGGTAGCCTGGATAACCTATACTTAAAAGTGAGGAAAACGTTAAGCAACAACTTTTCTAAGAGAAATAGAACAAACATAAAAGGATCATATATTAGAAAGGACATCAACACTAGATTTCTTTCGCTATTCTCGCTCCGCTTCGATCTTGGAACTTTGTGGTATAAATCACTTGAGTTGGTTTTATACCAAAAAGCTCCAAGTTGAGAAGCAAGAGCTAAGAATAGCAAAAATTGGGTATAAATAACTTGTTTACTTGAAAAAGTTTTCTCCCTTTCCATTGGACAACTTAATCCTTTTGATCCTCATCAAACAATAATCTATTACAGGAAAGCGTTAAGGTCGAAACACTAAAAAATCAAGTTCCAGTTAATAAAAACAATACAAATATGGATATCTATCAATAAAATTGTTATACAATGATGTTCTTACCAAGTTTATATAATTATATGATTTATGTCATTTTTCCCCCTCCTTTGGACTAATCTTAAATATATATATATATATATATATATATATATATATATATATATATATATATATATATATATATATATATGGCCTCCGATGGTCAACCCTTAAATACAATTCTTCAAAATTGGCATCCTCATTTTCGTTAGGAATTCCCAAGGAGAAGGGTGGGGTGTCCTCAACAAACTCACACACATCCTCACCATCCCCACCAACAACGGATCACTTATCATTGGTCGGGTCCTTAAGTAGAACACTTGTCTTGCTTGGGATGCCATAACGAATTGGTTCCCTTTAGGCCTTTCTCTTGTGAGATCAACCATCCTAAATCCCATATCATCAACGAAGATACCGTTGTTATTGTCAACCCATTTGCATCGAAAAACAGGCTCACGAAAATCAACATAGTCTAACTCCAACATATCCTCAATAACTCCGTAATGGGATATTTGTTCTTGAAGCTCGAAACATGTAGTGCATAAGCCTCTAATGTGACCTCATTATTTTGCACGGTGACCCTATTAGCATCGCTCTTTGTATAGAAAGAGAATCCATTGATGTCATACCCAAGATAAGAAATGACATCCAACTAGGGTCCTCTAGCTAAGATTACTAAAGTTAACGAGATATCTTCTTGTGACTTTTCCAATTGGCTAGTGGTGATTCTATCTCCGAACCGGTTGACAAATGTGTGATTATGCTTGGGCCGATACCCATGTCTCATTTTTCTAGGGTATTGTCTCCTTATGAGAGATTTGTGCTCATCAATGAACGATCGCACTTCATCATTGTTTTAAAGAATATAAAGATGTGCTTGATCCCTTATATCCCGATTGATTGTTTGTCTCATTGGCCCAAGTTTCCCTGCACGAGTGATCTTTCCCATAAAACGTTGTTTAGGAATACCAACAATTTCTATTTGGAGGTAGTATTCACAACAAAACTCAACACACTCCTCATCCGTGTATGCCTCAACAATGCACCCTTTTGGTCGGTATCGATTTCTAACATGCCCTTTGAGAATTTTCATAAATCATTTAAAAGGGTACATCTATCGGTAGAAAATAGGCCATAAAATCGCACTTCTCTCCCCAATTGGACAACTTGGTGCATCATGATATTAAAAAAAAGTGGAAAGTACATCTCAAGTTGACACAATATAACGATCATGCCACACTCAAGAGCATCCAATTTCTCCAAATCAACGACTTTACTACATATTCTCCAAATCAACGACTTTACTACATATTCTCCAAATCAACGACTTTGCTACATATGGCATTGAAGAAGAAGCACATTCTTCTAATCGACTGTCCGACATGTTTAGGAATCACAGCTCGGATAGCAACCGGTAGAATTTGTTAATCTCTTTTTCCACACACCGTTTTTGGATTCACGTCGGTATGGTTTGCTAAACTTCACATGAAGATCCTTCACTTGCTCTTATATTTGATGTCCTGTTAATGAAGTTAAAGCAGAATCCATCTTGGTTTTACCATTGAAAGCTTCTTTTTCTTACGATATTGATGAGAATAAGGAAAAAACTTTTGGTAAGTGAGATAGGTCGTCTTCTTTCCGTGCTTAAGCTGATATGAGCAAGTACGCTCTGTACAAATGGGACATGTCTTACAGCCTTTGATGGCGTAGCCAGATAAGTTTCTGTCTGCAGGGAAGTAATTGATTGTGGTGAAGATCATAACTCGTAGTGTAAATTGCTCATGACAGTATGTGTTGAAGTGATAAATGGGGACTACGAGATGTTTGTCGAACCATAGGGATGGAACTAAATTGAATTTAGATTAAAAACATGATTCAAGGATTTAAAATGTGAAACTAACCTAAACTAACATTATTAATCAACAACAATTTGAAATTCATTTATCGAAAATTACCAGCAGATCAGAAACTAAATTAAATCTTCAATAACTCAATTCACTAATCTACCATATTTAACAAACAAGATTAAATGGTTACGAGCAAATAAGAAAATCAAAGCATAATAGTTATAACTAAACCAAAGCACCAACTAAATTTGAGTGCGAGAATCAAAATATCAAACAAAACTGAATTAGAATCAAACTAACAGAATTGACATTGCAAAGGTTTAGAATTTATACCAACAAACTCGAAATGTGAACAATTGATTCGAGTACTCAGATCTGAATAATCCTCAGCAAATTCAATATCGAAATCAACCCAACACTTCGAATTCAACCTCAAGTGAAATCCAACTATTCTAAACTAAAATCTAAAAATGAAAACTAGAAAACTAAACTAAAATTTTTGAAACTAAAAACTAAAATTCGAATGAGGTCTAAGAACTGAATTTTGAGGAAGAAAAACTCGAAACCTAACGTGGACTTGCGGCTATCGGCCTGTCACGCCGACGCCCCTCGCCCCTCTTTCTGTCTCGTCGTCTCGCCTTTTTATGTTTGCTTTTGCCCTGACTCTTTCTTCTCTTCAGGTGCCCGACAATCTCGATTATAGATAGAGTTTGAGATTGATGAAGGGAATTAGTTGCTGGGATGAGAAGGAGAGTTTAAGTTTCGGTGAGAGATGGAGTTTTCGGGATGGCAGAAGAAAGAAAGGAGAGGCAGTTAGGGTTTCGGTGAAGGAAGGAGACCGAGAGGAGTGAGGAGGAAGAGATGGGTTTGGGTAGTGGTTCTGGCGTGGGAGGTTGGCAGCAGCTAGAGAGAGGGAGCAGGGGAAAAGTAGGGTTTTGGGGTTTCTGGCGTGAGGAAGGAGAGGGAAGATGAGTGTGAGGTGGGTTCTAGTTTGATGAAGGCCCGAGAGAGCAGTTTGTAGGCTTTAGGGTTTTCAGGCAGTAGAACGAAGGGGAAAGAGAGGGGAAATGGGTCTGGGCTAAGCTAAAGGAACAAGGAGAAAGAGGTGGAAAATGGGCCGAAAATCGTAAATTGAACCAATAATAAATCTTCACTCTTTTTCTTCCTTTCTTCTGATTTTTAAATTTCCTACAAAAATAAGACAAATTAAATTAAAATTTCTAATTTAATAATTATTACGGAAAAAATAAGATGTAAAAATGTATTGAAAATATCATAATTTTGGACTCAAAACAAGTATGCATAAAAAACCGAAACATCTTTATACTACAAGAGCTTTAAATCTTCAACAAGTGGCATCAAGTACACATCTATATCATTTTCTAACTGTTTAGGCCCGGACATGAGCATTGATAACATAATGTACTTGAGTTTCATACATAATAAGGATGGTAGGTTGTACATAACCAAAAGAACGGGGCAAGTGTTGTGTTTGCTATTCGAGGTCACCATGGGGGTTTATTCCATCCGTACAAAGACCTAGATGTAGATTTTGCACCTTCCTACCAAATTTCCGAAACAATAAATCTATCTTTTTCCACTAAGGAGAATCGGCAGGGTGGCATAGCTTGTCATCGGAGATTCTTCTCTCGGCATTCCACATCAAGTTCTTGGCATCATTTGCACTTGAAAACAAGCGCTTAAACGGTAAATACCATAAAACCTTTGTGGGAGGCTCCTCAATACTCTCTACATTCATTTTGTATCGAGGTACACCATATTTAGGACATTCGTATCTATGTGCATGTTTTCTTCGAGTACAATATGCAATCGTTGGGGCATACATGTATCTTCTTATGCTCCATGCCCATAGGACACAACATTCTCTTTGCCTCATATGTACGGCTGGGAAGGACATTGCCTTCACGGGAGTATATCTTTGAGCGGATTCGTCTAGTCCGTGAAACTTTTGTCACTCCATCCATTAGTTGTTTTTAAGTTCATTAACCTCAACACAACCGATAAAGGTGCATATTTATCACACCTTGAGTATAGAGGCTTCTTTGAATCGACTAACAATCACTCTAATATCGAGTTAATTGACTAATTCACCTTCTATTTCATGAAGCGGATTTTTAGCTCGATCTTCTAATTCCATATTGCTAACTTCATTTTTATCATACCCTTCCTCTTCTCCTACGATATTATTCACATACTCCTCTATCCCATGCCATACCCAAACCTTATAAGTTGTGTCAAATCCATGTGAAATAGGTGTCCTTTTACAACTTTAGTGAGCAATCTTGAGGAGTTAAAACACATAAACACGGACAAAATATGGATTGTTCTCCGAATTTAGTTGCATGTTCTATGGGAATCTCTAGAAAGTTGTTAACATCATCATGATATTCTACACTCCTCTTATCACTCGTAAACCCATGCTCGATCCATACCTTACCCTTAAACACGAGAAGCAATTCACCTCATATAATTCCAAAAGTACATACTTTCATCATTAATATTATACCAAATAATATGACATGAGCCTATGATCCTTCTATAGGGATAGATGGTCTTAAATCCATTCAATAATAATATGACCCTAGACCATGTAGCAAAATCTTATCATACATTTAACAAAAGTCCGACAGGATTTCCCTTAGTGCTTCAAGTAAAACATACGAAGACGAAATGGCTAATGTGTATATCCTTACTTAATTGTATGGTAACATAAGTAAGGACATACACATGAAACCCATCGTCATCATAATTGCACTCGAAGAGAGGAAATAAGCACCACGATATCTTGTCACATGTATGATAAAAATTATAGTAGTCACACAACCTATTATCATATTATTCTAAAAGCTGTCCAACAAAGACAATTCAAAAACCTATACATACCAAGCTAACATCCCGAGCGCTATATACACATTTATGCATATACCACCACCTAGGATAACTCTGTTATGTACATATTTTTGAACGGATTCTCTAAGATTATGAAATGCATACGATAATTTATGATAACATAGATTGATAAGCAAAATCAGCACAATATCATAACGTAACATGATTTTTTTATGTTATTTAGTAAATTCCTCTTTTTATTAATTGGTTATAAGTTTTTTTTTTGTAGTTGTGATATTTATTTGTTTTCTTAAATGGTTATAAGTTTTTATTTTTGTAGTAGTTAAATTTCTCTTTTTTTAAGCACATATATAGTTGTTTGCCCTCCATTTGGTGTTTAAGAGGGGTGTTTAGGTGTGTATATATATATATATATATATATATATATATATATATAGATATAAAGGGTTTTTTTTTTTGCAATTTTGATGTATTATAGATTATCATAAACTAGACATGAAATTCTTTAAGTTTACAAGATGAAGAGGACGATGAATATGAATAAAATATCGAGGCCACCCTTAAATTGCCTTTAACAACCCAAGACATAACAAGAACTGTAGTTCCCATGACCTTTGCTTGTCTTTATCAATGAGGTCGGGTTCACAAGGCAAAATATGGAGTCTATCTACCACGTGAGTCGATTCATGGAGAAAGTGAAGAGGGGTAAAGAGCTCATTGAAGAAAAGGGTGATAAACAATAATTGTCTTATTACCCTTTTCTCTAATGAACCCTTTACCCGTCTTCCCTTTCTCCGTGAACTGACCCACACTGCAGATAAACTCTATGTTTTGCCTTGTGAACCCGACCTCATTGTTAAAGATAATAAGGATAATGGGAACTAGAGTTCCTGTTATATCTTGGGTCGTCAAAGCAAATTCAAGGGTGACCTCGACATTTCTTAATATTCATTATTTTATGCATTATGTAAACTTTAAAAATTCATGTACTCTAGTTTATGATCATGTATATGTAGGAACCACGACCTGTAGTCCTCACTGGGACTGCACCTAACCGAGCTTCCCATGAGCTGGCATTTAGGGGTTTTTTTAAGGTTTGAAAATGATTTAGGGTTTTGAAAGATGAATTTTAGAAAGTGGGGATTGATCTCTTATTAAGATTTCTGAATTTTATTGAGTTGAATTATCGATGAATTAAACTAAACTGATTGATGTTTTATTAATTATTTTATTTTAGGAATTATTTTCAGAATTCTCGGGATGCTATTTCTTAACTAAAAAAATAGAAAAGCTAAGGATTCACATATGTCGTGAGGTCTTAGGGCCGATTAGTGTGAAAACACCAATTTGGACCAAAGCCGCGACCACCGATCACCGGGTGTTGGCCGAAGCCAGCACTGGCGGTTAAGGGCACCAGCAACAAGTCATCTGCTGAAGGAATCAGCCGCGGCCTTTGGCCTGGCAGGCGAATCTGGAATCCTTAAATTCTATTCCTACAGTAAGAAAAACCAAGATATAATTTCGAATAGAAATAAAGCAAAAAGAAGAAGTCACCAGTCGGTTTTTAGAAAGAAAAACTAACAAAAAACAAAGATAAAAAATTTACTCTTTCGATGTTAGTATGGAAAAACTAAGACCGAAAAGGCTAAAATGATTCCATCAGTCCAAGAACCGAGAATAGGATTCGGGGCAAGGATATGAAATGTAGGGAAAACCCTTCCATTTCGCCCGTACGAAGACGACCATTACTAATTTAAGTAGCGAATTTAAATGGCGTACTAAACACAAGCACACAACATGCTAAACGAAATTAAAAGCAACCAAACATGAACGAAAGCAAATAAAAGTAAAGCAAATAAATGAAAGCGGTAAAGGAAAATAAAAACAAAAGAAAAGAAAGCAAAAACTTTAAAGATTACATCGGGCGGTGAGGAAATAAAAGCGATACAACTCTAATCCACAATATGGAAAGTGATAAATAAAAAATATAAAAAATAAAGAACCATTCGAGGGCAAGCCGGTGCCCTCGGGTTGTCCCACCTACTGTGCCGGATCTCTACACTGGATTGTTGATGCGACGGCGGTGAATCAAAGAGAAGGCTTCTTTTTATGAGTTTTGTGAGGGTAAATTTATGAGGAATAGGAAAGATCAGCTGAATGAATACCAAGAGATCGAAATAACTGAATATTCGTTAGCTCTTAGTGAGGATTCAGCGGTGGTGTTTAGGAAAAGTATTTGAGGTTACTTCTTAATAGAGTAATGTTTAAAGAAAGGTTGTTTTTGGCTCGGTTCAGCAGCATAACGTTTTGAAATGAGAGCCAAGGCTCTCTATTTATAGGGAGAGACCTAAGTCACAAATGACCAAGGGTTGCTCTCGACTAGCCGTCCAAAGTCGAGTTGAAAAACCGGGCCAAAACCAAAGTGATAAGATCGGATAGGAAAGGGATAAAACCAAATAGAATTCTGGTCGGGTGCCGACCACCAGGGGTGTGGCTAGGGTTTTGTGCCATAGCGTGCTAAACGAGGAGTCTTCAAGCCAAAAATGCATTGTTTCACTTAAAATATCCAGGGTAGGGGGCATCGGCCATGACATCGTTTTGAAGAAGAAGCTCCTAGTTTCGGGTGGACTGTCTTGGAGCTTAAACGCAACCCTTGATGCTCGCGATCATGAAATGCAACGCTTAACACCGCCTTGAAGTCTTCAACTCGTGTCCGATTGGACGAAAGTGAAATACGAATTCCGAGCCTAGAATTTCCCGAGTACACAACACCGGACTCCTATTGTCTCCGGAGGCTTGGCTAGGGCTTGGACCGTGTGAAAGAAAAAGGGATTTTTGGACCGACCCAAGGCGAAGGCTATTTATTTGGTGCTTGGGGGTTCTTTGTGGTTTATCGGCTTCAGTCGCACAAAACAAACTTAGTCTCGTGATCCAAATCCTCAAACAGGACTCGGGATTATATAATCGGGCCCACAATATAAAATAGAATTAAAGGAGATAACGGAATAATACAACAAATTTACAACCAAAAAGAAAATCGAAAATTTCGATAATTGGACAAAGGAGTCCACCACGACATCACTTCACCAAAATAAACAAATTTGGAGACAAATTTATCTTTATGACAAGTTTTGGGGGATAGCCCTATATATCTAATAATCTTTCTAATTACATACATTTTATATTAATTTTTCTTAGATTTCATATCTAGACCCTAACCTATAAATCTTTTCATTTGCCTAAACCCTAAACCAAAAATCTTTCTATTTACCTAAACCATAAGCCACAAATTTTTCCATTTCTATAATCCTAAACCATATGCTATAACTCTTTCGATTTACCTAAAGAATAAACCCTATGTTATAACTATTTCGATTTACCTAAACCATATATATTGTAAACCCTAACTATCATTCCATTTCCCTAAATTACTAAATCCTAAACCCCTAAACCCATTTGTCAAAATCACAAATATTTCGAGAATTTCCAACTACACAAATATTACCCACATTCTCAATATTAAAAATTCAACAATTCAACAATCTAAAACATTACCCATGGCCACATTCTCAACATTGAACTAAGTACCACAAATATATTTAACATTTAACTAACCTATTTTGCAGATAACTTAAAGCAAAAAATAAAAGAGAGAGAGAGAATCATACCGGAAGAACGAGGGACGGATAAATGACGACAAAGGAGCGACACTAATGAGGAGAGTGAGACCGGCGATGAGGGTGATGAGAACAAGCAGATATGAAGTAGTGAGGAGCGAGAGAAACTAGAGAGGAAGAGTAAGAGTGAGAGTAGAGCAGATTATGAAGCTGGGAATGGTCGAAGTAGGTAGCGATTTTCGTATTTTAGGTTTTCTAGACGTACATTTCATTACGGTTCAATTGAATAACCATTATAATAGAGGACCTATGACTCCGGTTCTAAACCGTTGTCAAAAGTGGATCTGCTTGACCTATCACTACAGTTCGAGTGAAAGAACCGTAGTCATAGGTGTAATAAAAGACCGCTTGTTTACAAAAATTCCATCTGCCTCATTTTTCATGACGGTTATTACTTTTAACCGTTGTAAATTTCCCTGTAATAAAAAGTCATATCCGTAGTAGTGTTAATTTGGAAAACTCTTATCTTTGTAGGGGATTTGGACCCTAATGATGGACAAAATAGGTAATTCAATCAAAAGAGTGGTTATGGACGCATAAATGTGCCAAGAGGTAAAGGGTAAAAGTCGGAGGCTCAATGTCCATGCCCGTAATTAAGTCTCGACATGGCCGGAGCTCACAAAATAAAGAAAGATTCAAATGGCATGTGAGCACTGCTTCCACTACCTTGTTGTCTTTGCCACAAACTAACTCTACTACTCATGGTGAACGACATAGCCGGTGTGAGAGACTCCACATGATTTTGGGAACTTAAGACATAATAGCAAAACGGCTAACCATGTCACTTAACATTGGTCGTTTTGTTGGAGAAAGTGTTAGGAAACTTATTCAACATGGCTAGCCATGTTGTTTACATCTGTGTTGCTAGCATTTTATGGAAACTATTTATTAGGGCTTTTTGCTTTGCTTTAGGGAGAATTACACATGAGTTTAGAGCTTTTCCTTTTTAAGTTAGTATTTTTATGCACAAGACTTTTATTGAAGATTACTTTGAAGATTATTAGCACTATTAATTCCAGCTCATTTCTCATCCTTTACTTGTTTTATTATTTGTCTTAAAGTTTTATTCTTTATATGCTCAACCATATATTTAGATCTGTTTTGTTTCAACAATCAATATTAGTAGCCCGGATTATGCCTATGTTAATCATAAATTAATTTAATCAATTTCGTCATGCATGATCAATTGGAGTTTTGCTTTGTTCACATATTTCATAATCGAATCTTGAAAGAGAATTTGAACAATGCTTAGTGAAGGCTTAGTTGAGTATTGGAAGATATGATCTTTGCTTATTGTGGCTTAGTAAGTGGTTAAGTGTTTATTAAAAAAGTGATTAATTAAATACTTAAATGGATTTGAAGGTTGGTTGATTATGTTATTGTTAATTGCATGAGAGTGTTGATTGATGATATAGAATAAGTTATGGTGGACCAAAAGGTAAAAAGGAATTATTTTAGTTGACAATCCGATCATCTTAGCTATGATTATATGAATGAGTTGTGAAAAATTAATGATTGATGAAGCATAGCATAATCTAGTGGCTAATCCTTGCCTAAGTCTTTCTTATTGTTGAGAAAATTATCGGAAGCTCACAACGTAGCTATAACTAGCAACCGACAAATATGGGTCGTGTCCACGATGAACTCACTTTCGAGTATTAAAATCCACTTATAAACTCTAATCTAGGAAAAACTTAGTTCGACAAAGGTTGTTTGATGACTTAATCCAATTAATTACTAAATGATGATAAGAGAAATCAAATGATAAAAAGCCTTAGATTGGGATTAATCACACTATCATGCCTAAAATCACAATCAAATTCCTCTTGAGGCTTGTCTATGCTTGCTTTTTAGAAGGGTAAAACGCCAATTTTGAAGGTTAAAGTCTGATCTTGTTCATTCTAGTCACCTTTTTTTCATGTGATTAACAAAGAACAAAATTACAAAATATGCATCTCAAAATCCCCGATTTAAAACCTTAATTATTTTCATATCAAAGTTCTAAACGTTCACAACTCCTCATGCTTAGTTCTTGCTATGGTCCATATTTCAATTTTCACAAAATCCAAATAAGATTGCATGATTAATCTTTCAAGACTTCCATCAAACATGTGGTGAGTGAAGCGAATTCCAAATAAACAAGTATAGAACAATTCAATTGGATATTTAACTCATGAGTATCAAGATATAATAGGGATTAACCCCAACCTAAGTGGAAAATTTAGCCTCTAATCATCATAATGAACAACTAACAAGTGTGGATGAACATATGTATGAAAACTATTAAGAAATTGCGAAAAGCAAACATAAAGAGAGGAACTTAAGAATTATCGAATAGAAATTTGAATGCTTGAATTCAAATTAATCTTAAAAATCAAATCTCTAATCTTCAATATCAAGGAATTGGAATACTAGAAAACTATCTTAAAAACCTAAATATTAATGGAGAAAAAACTCCCGAAAATAAACTGAAAATCGTATATAAAGTTGTGGAAACAATGTCGCACGACCATGCAAGATTTTCGCACGACCATGTGACCATGCCGCATGACCGTGTAGCCCTTGCACGATTGGTAGTGCACAATTCCCGTATGTTCTTCTAGTTTCTTCTTCTTTTGCACGGGTACCCGTTTAACCCTACACGGTACTGTGCATGACATCAATTTTTGTAGTTTCTCATACGGCCATGCACCTCCACACGGGTGCCCATGCAGTATTCCCTAGGTTTCTTCCTTTTCCTTAAGCTTTGCACAATTATGCACTTTTGCACAAGTGCCAGTGCGACTTGATTTGGTAAGCTTTAGGCATTTTTCTAGTTTTATTTTAGGCACGAACCCTTCTCTTCATCATCTTTCATTGAATTCACCTCAAATCTCCCTTACTTAAGCTCAAATACCTATAATTAAGAGATTTATGAGTTTAGGTGATCATTAAAAGGAAATGAGCAAAGACCAACCCAAAACCAAACATATATGCTCGAAATTATCACGGAATTGGGTGAATTATTGCCGTAGAAAGTGGGAAATATGAGGTCTAACAACTCCTCATGCTTAGTTGTTGCTTGTCCCTTAGCAAGACTCTCAATTAATGAACTCGGGGTGATGAATTAATAATCTAACCAATGAGCAATAACTACACACATAAACGACGCATTCGAAGTTGAAGACTTAGGTATAATGAAGGTTTGCTCTTGGAGAGACTAAGTCACCCTAGAGGAGGAGTGAATGGGGTGATGGAAGATGTTTTAGAAATTACAAGTAGTTCCGCACAAAAACACATAGAAAATAATTCCGAGTTTAAAATGAACTCGAAACAAGTTAAATACGTAAATGCGTGGAAACCCTCCTTCACTAATCCCGCCAATTCAAACTATCTTGCCTTTCTATTGTCTCCAAATGTGATTTTTCGTCCTTTCATATCTTCTAGCTCGGAGAAGAGTCTTGAGTCTACGGACATATAGGGTGAACATCCATTGTCTAAGTACCAATGACACTTTCGTTTCGAGGTACATGCAACATAGAAACAAACTAACCCTTCTCACTTCCTCTTACAAACCCACTAACAGTCTTTAATGTGGTTCGTTTTTGAGGAAGAGCACTATTGGGCACCCAAATTTGAATAATTTTGGGCCTGGTCCGAAACTAAGCCGTAAGGAAAGGGAGTGACCGATAGAATTAATTTTTCTCATCTATTTTTTAGCTGCCACTGGACCCTGTCATGATATTCGCTCGCAACCGACTACGAGAATTCGGTTTTCATTACGTACATTTTGAGTCTTCCTTCTAGAAAATTGAATCTGTGTCTCTTTTCTTTTCTTTTGTAAACTGGTTAAGAAGGCTTTTTCATGAAAAGTGGTATGGGCTTAGTCCCTTTTCTTTGTGAATGAATAGGACCATGCTCAGCCTTCCTAAACTTAATAGTTCGGAATCGGTTTGAAAAGATTCGAATAAGAATTAGATTCCTCTTCGGCATTATAACCAAGACCTTCTTTTCAAAATGAGACACACCGAGAGCCAAGTAAAAGATTAAGGTTTTTCTGACCTTGAGTGAGTTTTAAAACCAACTCTTGAGACTCATTGAGCGTCTGTTTCGGTTGCTCATTCTCTATTCCGAGACACTCGGACTCGGTCTCATTGTCTTGAGCACTCGGTCTCAAGTACTTTTAGATTTTATCTCAAGTTGTCTAACTCCTTTTTCAAAATGATACTCTCAATAGTAAGAGACTCTAGTTGCTCGTTAAAATTAAAAGACCTAGAATTTGACTTTTCTTCCAAAGTAAAGATATATCTAACAAGATCAAATTTGGAAAACTTGAGGAAATAGTTAATTACCTTCTAAGGCTTTGTTTCCTCAACATCCGAATCATCACTATCTAACTCATATCTAGTTTCGAGTTTGTTAGTGCCATTAGACACTTTGAGTCATTAAAATCATCATCTTCGGAGGAGTCACCATCACTCCAGGTAGCCACAATAGCCTTTTTCTTCTTTATGTCCTTCTTTCTTTTTAGAAAGTCCTTGACTATGTGCTCCTTGCCACCACACTCAAAACAGCCAGAGTTCTTAATTAAAGCAAAATTGGAAGCCGATGAGTATTTACCTTTCTTGTGTTTCTTGTAGAACTCCTGTTTTTGCCTCTTTTGTATTTCATCATCTTCTTCAAACCTCAGGCAATGAATGCCATGGGATCCTCTTTAGAATCCGAGGAGCTTAGACTTTGTCTTCCATCTTCCGAGGCCTTAAGTTCAATGTTCCTTTTGGTGTTGACCTCTGCTTCCTCTTCTTCTAAGTGTAGCTCATGAGTGAGTAGCATACTAATAAGCTCACCTGGTTTCAATTTGGAAAGATCTTGAGCTTCTTCAACTGTTGTCACCTTGGGACCCCATCTTCTCTTTGGTAGATTTCTCGAATTTTTCGACAACTTCTTCGTGAGAAATCTTTCTACCCGAGAGATTAAGATTGTTGAAATTCTCGGTGAATCGAATGTACATTTGAGTGATGTTCTCCTCGAGCTCCATTTTAAACATCTCGTACTTGTGAAGAAATTGACTTACTTTTACTTGCTTCACCTGGCTGGTTCCTTCATAGGTATTGACTAATGTATCCCATACTTCTTTGGTTGTGTCACAGTGCTAACACTCTATTGTATTCTTCCGAGTTGATAACGCATACCAGAGTGTTCATGGCTTTGAAGTTCTTCCTAAAGTTTTCATTCTCTTTAGTGGTGTATTATGACTTCTCTTTGGGTACAACTCTTGTTCCGTCCATCTTAGTAGGAATGTCATTTCCATGCTTGATGATGTTCCGGACATGCTCATCACAGCCCTAGATGAAGCATTACATCATCTTCTTCTAGTGTGCAAAGTTTGATCCCTTGAACTTTGGTGGTCCGGTGAAAGATCTTCCTTCATTGAACTCTTCATTATTCCGAGCTATCCGATCTTCGGACCTCTGGATTGTGAGATCCTTTTGAAAGGCTAGACTCTAATACCAATTGAAGGTTTGCTCTTCGAGAGACTAAGTCACCTTAGAAGGGGGATGAATAGTGTGATGGAAGATTTTTTAGAAATTACAAACAATTCCGCACAAAAACAAACTTAGAAAAAATTTCGAGTCTAAAATGAACTTAGAAACAAGTCAAACATAGAAATATGCGGAAACCCTCCCGAGGCGGAAAACCACGGACGAGTGCTAATCCAAGCGTCAAGTCCAATACACTGTTTTGAATCCACAAAATATAAGGACTGATTCTTTGCACAATTTCTCCCTTATACAATTCAATTACAAGTTTTCCTAAACTCGAAGTTCCCTTATCTAATCTAATACTTCCTAACTAATATACCCTTTACGAGTTAGGGACAATCGAGCTGAGTTAACCCTCACAACTTAGTCAAAGGATTTAGCAGAGAATAGAAAGAGTAAAAGTGATTACAAGACTTTCTCTTTACAACTCGGAAAGTACGAAATACGTAAATGGAGTTGTAAGTCGAAGATTGAGTAAGTACGCACTAAGTAAGTGTTTCTCAATGTGTTCAACAATCATAAAGTCTTGTAGAGTGGCTTTTATTTATACATAGCAAGGCAGATTAGCCATTGAGACTTGTTTTGGACTGGTGAGCTTCAATAGCCATTGTAACGGCTAGTCCGAGTCACTCGAAAAAGATTCATTATAATATGAACGTTGTGTGGTGCTCCTTGGCTTAAAAAGTGGTCCATCCCTCTAGTTGTGACTGAATTTTGGGGTGGAAATAACCGTTGGACTCAAAGTTGAAGTTTATTGGATTTAGAAACAAATAACCCTAACACGGTGTATCGAGCCATATCCGGATATGGTTGATTTACTGTCGCTGGTGTTTAATGGCTAGAAACCGATTGCTTTTTCTTTTTAAAAAATAAATTAAACTAATTTAATCAACCTGCAAAAGCATATCAAAGTGGTACTCAAAGTGTAAAAATACTTTGGTCCAAGATTAGGCAAAGATAATAATTAATTTAAAGTAATTAAACACTTTATTATCTTCGACCTTAAAGAATGGAATTTTCCGAGTCTAATATTCATTAGGTGCAAATTCCATCTTGAGTCAATCCTTTAATGATCAAGTTAATAAGAATAAAGAATAAGAATGCATAAACTTGATCAAGTACATAATTTGATTAAATATGTTGACTTAGAAAGTGGAATTTACGCGAGTAATTCGGTTTCACTTAGAACACTAAGTCGGTGCTCGGAATAAAAGTGTGTGAAATTATTTATTCATGACATTGTTTTGAGTTATTTGTGAGTAAGTCGAGAACCCGGTTAAGAGTGATATGTTTGATAGATGGTTTTTAAGCGGGTCGGAAAATAATGAAAACTTAGATATGAGTTTCTTAAAAGTTTAGAATGACTTGGAATCAAAACTATAGAGAGATAGAAAGTTATACCCGAGTATTCGTAGAACTCTATCTCTCTCCATATAGTTCTAAATTCAAGTCATTCACACACTTTAGGAAGTTGATCTTTAAGTTTTCATCTTTGTCGAACCCATTCGTAAATCTATTCTTGAGTGAAATACTTATCTTTGAGTTTCGATCCACTTAGAAAGAACTCGGACAAATTTCTCGCATAAATTATTTTATATGCTCAACTTATTCCGGCATCCGACACACTCGCAAAAACTTGAACCACAATTACTGCGTCAATTCTAATTTTAAGCCAAATTTATTTGTTAACCGAAATTATTTATTGGCATTTGGTGTATTGCGTCTATATACTTTTCTAACTCTTCATTCATTTAATGGTAGACACAAAATGGAATTGAAACATATTGAATATTAGATTGAGAAAAATTCAATTTAATTAATTTAAGGATAATTAAGTGTTTAATTATTTGAATTAGTTCTTATCCTTAACTAATCTTGGACCAAAATATTTTTATACTTTAAGTACCACTTTGATTTGTTTTTACAGGTTGATTAAATTTATTTAATGTCAATTTGAAAAGTATAAATAACCGGCTTCTTACTCGTTAAACACCAGTAAAAAGAAAAGCCACATTTTCGGGACGATAGAGACATCGTGTCGTGGTTGTTTGTTTCCATTTATGAAAAATTTCAGCTTTGAGTCTAACGGTTGTTTCCACCCCATATTTCAGTCACAACAAGTAGGATGGATTGCTTTTTGAGCCAAGGACCGATGTACAATGTTCATTTTCACAATAGTACCCTTTTAAAGGACTCGGACCATCCGTTACAACGGCTAGTGAAGCTTCCCAATCAAGATTGAGACAAAACGACTATCCGCTTTGCTAGTTATAAGTAGTGAAGACTTAATTTCTAACCGTAAGTCATTTTGTGTATTACATGAAGAATCGGTATCAATCCTATTTCTCTTAAGTTTTGATTTCAAGACATTCCGAGTACTATAGAAACTTGTGTGTAAGTTTTCATTCCGTTCGACCGACTCGAAAGCACGTTATTGCATATCTTCTACACCGATGTTTCTAACTCACTCGGACATCACTCGGAACTATTGTATGTTCAAATAATTTCTCTAAACTCTTATTCCGAGTACTCGAATCCATATCTCAACGTAAAGAGAATTAAAGTGTTAGTTCCTTATTCTAAGTCGGTTTATTTCCTTGAGAATTATTTGACCGGATCAAGTTGTTATACTCGATATTTTACTCTCGTACTTGATCATCCTTAGGATTGACTCAGATGAAATTTGAGTATATTGAATATTAGACTCGAAAACCATTCTTCTAGGCCAAAGATAATTAAGCAGTTAGGTGTATTAATTTAATTATTATCTCGTGCCTAATCTTGGACTAAAGTATTTTATACTTTGAGAACCAATGTGGTTTGATTTTTGTAGGTTATTCAAATGAGGCTAACTCATTTTTGAAATAAAAAAGCAACCGGTTTCTAGCTGTCAAACACCAAAGAACAGTGCTCTACCTACTTTTGGACATGGCTCGGACATTGTGTCGTGGTTGTTTATTTCCAAAACTACAAAACTCCAACTCTAGGGTTAACGGTTGTTTCCACCACAACTTTCAGTCACCTCTAAGTGATTGGACCATCTTTTGGAGCCAAGAGCCGTTGCACAATGTTCACATCCCAATGGGTCTTCTCCGAGTAACTCGGAAGAGCCGTTACAACGGCTAGTGAAGACTTTTGTCTAGAACCAACACTCAACGGTCACTCGCCTGGTTGGATATAAATAGAAGCCACATCACAAGACTGGAAGATTGCTGAACATTATTGATGAACACATTACTTAAGCCAAAGTTGTTATTCTCATTCTTTATTTAATCTTTTATTTACAACTCCAAGTCTCGTATTTGATATTTTCCGAGTTGTAAAGTAAGTCTTGTAATCAATCACATTCGCTTCTTACTTTTTGAATAAGATCCCTTGACCGAGCTGTAAGGGTTAACTCAGCTCGGTTGCCCCTGATTGTAAAGGTTACCTTAGTTTGGAAGTACTAGATCGAGATAAGGTAACTTCTAATTAAAAACATTGTAAGGAATTGTTTAAGGGAGTAATTGTGGTAGAGTTGGTCCTTGTATTTGTGGAGTCAAAATAGTGGATTTGACTTAGTGCTTGGATTAGCACTGTCCATGGTTTTCTGCCCCAGGAGGATGTCCATGTAAATCGTGTTATCACTTTTCCGAGTCCAATCTAGACTCACGAGTATGTTGTTTAGCCGATTCATTGCAAAAATCGTTTAAATTTCTTCATCATCCTATTCACCCTCCTTAGGGTGACTTAGACTCTCCACGAGCAAACGAGCAAACCTCCAATTGGTACCAGAGCCTAGCCTTTCAAGAGGATTGTACCATCCAAAGGTATAAAGATCACATGGTTGAGAACAATGGAGAGTTCGATGAAGAAAGATCATCTAACGGACCATCGAAGTCCAAAGGGTCAAACTTTGCCCATTGGAAGAAGATGATGAAATGTTTCTTGATGGACAAGGATAAAGAAGTTTGGAACATCATCCAAGTCGACAACTACGTTCCAATGAAGATGGAGAATACAACTCTTGTACCTAAAGCCAAATCTGTGTTCACCACCGAGGAGACCGAGAAATACAGAAAGAATTTCAAAGCTATGAGCACACTAATGTGTGCCATTAGCATGTAAGAATACAACAAGGTCTTAGCATGTGATTACCATTAGCACAGAAGAATACAAAAGAGGCGTGGGACACTCTTGTTAACACCTACAAAGGAACAAGCCAAGTGAAACAGGCGAAGATAAGTCAATATCTTCATAAATATGAGCTATTCAAGATGGAGCAAGAAGAAAACATCACTTAGATGTACATTCGGTTCACAAAGATTACCAATAATCTCAAATCTCTGGGTAGAAAGATCTCTCATGAAGAAATGTCCAGAAAGATTCTGAAATGTCTTCTAAAGAAGAGATGGGGTCCTAAGGTAACAACCATTAACAAAGCTCAGAACCTTTCTCAACTAAGGCTAGATGAGCTTATTAGCAAGTTACTCGACCCACGAGATTCATCCGGAGGAAGAGGATGCAGAGGTTAGCACCAAAAAGAGTATTGTGCTCGAAGGCCTTAGAAAGAAGACGTGAAAGTTTGAGCTCCTCGGAATCAAAGGAGGATCCCATGGCACTCATAGCCCGCGGCTTCAAGAGAATGATGAAATATAAGAAGTGGGAAAAGAGGCCAAAGGATGAGTTCTACGATAAAGATAAGAAGGACAGGAAAGGTAAATATTCTTCTCCTTCAAAGTTATCTTTATCTAAGAACTCGGCCACTTTGAATGTGGCAGCAAGGAACACATAGTCAAAGATTGTCCTAAGAGAAAGGACAGAAAGAAGAAGGGTATGATGGCTACCTAGAGTGATGACGACTCATCCGAATAAGATGACTCAGATCACTCTAAGTGTCTTATGGCACCGACGGACTCGTAAGCTAAATCGGAGTCGACAACGAGGACTCATATATTGATGAGGTAGTTGAATACTTTCTCAAATTTTCAAAAGTTAATTTAGCACGATATGTCATTACTTTGGAAGAAAGGTCCAATTCGACTCTTTCCAGTTCAAAGAACAACTTGAGTCTCTTACTAATAAGAGCAATGCTTTGAAAAATGAATTGGAAAAACTAAGATAAAATCTGAAAGAATTTAAGACCAGTACTCAAGCAAATGAGACTCGTGTCTAATCACTCGTAATAGAGAATGAGAAATTGAAAAGAAAGCTCAATGAGTCTCAAGAGCTTGCTTTAAAATTCACTCAAGGTCGAAAAACCTTGATATGCTATTAGGATCTTAGTGTATCTCCTTAAGGAAAAAAGGACTTGGTTTTAATGAAGAAGAAGAATCAAATTCCTATTCTAATCTTTTCAAAAAGGATTCCAGAATTGTAAAGTTCAGGAAGCTCGAGCATGGTCCCATTCATACAAATGAACAGAGGACTAAGCCCGGACCAGCTTATAGGAAAAAGCCTTCTCCTCCAGTTTACAAAAGAAAAGATTTTAAAAAAAGAGACATAGACTTAGTTTTTGGAAGGAAGACCTAGAATCGGACCGGACTTAAAATTATTCAAATCTGGGTTCCCAAAAGTGCTCTTCCAATAGAACCACAAGACAGGGAGTTATTGGGTTCATAAGAGTAAGTGAGAAAGGTTAGTTTGTTTTTGTCTTATAGGTAACTCGGAAGAAGAAGAAGAAGAAAGGTCATTGGTACTTAGACAGGTGGTTGCTCATGCCACATGTCGGAGATTCAAGACTCTTCTCCGAGCTAGAAGATCCGAAAGGAGGAAAAGTCACATTTGGAGATAATAGCAAAGGTAGGATAGTAGAGATTGTCAAAATTGGTGAAGGAAACAACACTCGTCGACTTAGTCTACCTTGCCAAAGGACTTAAGTACAATCTCCTTAGCATTTCTCAGTTATGTGGCAAAGGTCAAGAGGTAATGTTCACTTAGACCAACTACTACGTCTCCGATGTAGTCACCAAAGAGACTAAGCTCTCAAGTCCGAGGTCGGGTAACACCTACACTATTTCTCTCTCATATTCAAGTCGAATTTATCTTGTTTGAGAGCATCCGTGAGTGATGATTCATGGACTTGGCATCATAGACTAGGTCATATCAGCATGCATTTTGTCAAGAAACTTACATCTCATGGTTTGGTTAGGGGTTTACCTAACTCGTGCCTTCAAGAAAGATAAAATCTGTGAGGCATGCACAAAGGATAAGCAAGTTAGATCATCTTTTAAGCCACTCAAAATCGTATTCGCATCCAATGTGCTTGAATTGCTTCATATGGATTTGTGTGGTTAAATTCCCGTGAAAAGTCTTGGAGGTCAATCATATGTACTTGTTGTTGTTGATGACTTCTCACGATTTACATTGGTGTGTTTTCTTAAGAACAAGAATGAAGCCTTCAAGGAATTCATAAAGCTCGTAGAAAAATTCAAGTGGAGTCTCGGACTCGGATAAGAAGGATTCGAACCGACCATAGAAGGGAGTTCAATTGCTTAGAATTTGTAGACTTCGTGACAAGAATGACATCTCTCACAACTTCGTGCATTAAGAAGTCCTCAATAGAATAGAGTAGTGGAGAGAAAGAACATAAAGCTTCAAGAAATAGGAAGGACTATGATGATCGAAAATGATCTACCTCACTATTTCTAGGTTGAGGCAGATCAACATAGCAAATTACACACTCAACAGATGTCTTATCCACTACTAGAAAATCGCCATATAGCGACGTAAACAGATGACGGAAAACGTAATTTAGTGACAGAATGTCACAATTAGCGACCGAAAAATTCCGTCGCTGATTTTCACGTCGCTAAAAATCGATGAGGGAATTCGCGATTCCGTCGCTGATTAGCGATGGAATAGCGACCGAATTTGATTCCGTCACTATTCCAATCAGCAACGGAATTTCTTGTTCCATGGCTGATTGGATTAGCG
The DNA here is from genome assembly GCA_021018815.1 of Talinum fruticosum. Taxonomy (NCBI): domain Eukaryota; kingdom Viridiplantae; phylum Streptophyta; class Magnoliopsida; order Caryophyllales; family Talinaceae; genus Talinum; species Talinum fruticosum. Next base: position 847,787 of record JAITYX010000122.1, on the reverse strand, counting down.
ACGGAATCAAATTTCGTCGCTAATCTGTCGTAATCAGCCGACGGAATCGCATAATTCCGTCGCTGATTCATTGCCAATTTTTGAAAAAAATTAACGATTTTCTATATTTTTGAGTGTTTAATACAAAAATCTTGAACGAAATACAAATTCAAATAATCCGACAAAGACAACCTCAAATTCAACTTCAATTCAAACACAAAAATCATATACAAACACAAAAGTCATAAATAATCCAACTTCAATTCATAAACATCCACAAAAACTAATTGAAAACAAAAACAAGTGTATTACATTATTTACCAACACAAGTTATGTTCTTCATCTTCCTTTTCCTCTTCTTCTTCCTCTCTATCATTATCTTCACCTTCTACCTCATTTTTATTCCAACCATGCCTATCAAAATAAATTATATCAAATCCTCTAAAATTTGAAATTTTATAGTAAACAAAGAAAATTATAAATACAACCAACAATAAGGGAGGATGGAGAAAGCATACCTACAAGATGTTAAAGGTGGTTAGTTAGTTGGGGCGGTGGCGGTGGTGGCCTCTTGCTCTCTCACACTCTCACTTCTCTCTAATTCTCAATCTATCTCTCCTTATGACTTTGCCGAGCCTCGTTGAAGTCCGGCTTTTATTTGCAACATAACGACGGATCAACGACGTGACTACCTACAAGATGTTAACGGTGGTTAGTTGGCGACGGTGGCCTCTTTCTCTCTCACACTCTCACTTCTCTCTAATTCTCAATCTATCTCGTCCTTATGATTTTGCCGAGCCTCGTTGAAGTCGAGCTTTTATTTGCAACATAACAATGGATCAGCAACGGACGCAGATCCGTCGCTACTTAAAAAATTAGTTAGCAACGGAATCCATCCGTCGCTAATTAAAAAATTTTAAAATTTCAAAATTGGAGAAAATTTAATAGCTCACTAACGTAAAATTTTTCAAATTTTGAGTTAGCAAAATTTGAAAAATTTTATATATTTGAAAAATGAAAATAGGCGGCACATTAAATTTTGAAAGTTTTGGATTAGCGACGGAATTTTCGGTCGCTAATTTAAATTTGAAAATTTTTATATTTTTTCAATAAAATAGGTGGCAAATTTAAAATTTTTAAAATTTTGAATTGGTGACGGAATTAGCGATGGAATAATTCCGTAGCTAATTAAAAAAATTAAAAATTAGATTTAGAGACGGATCGATTCCGTTGCTAAGTAAAAAAAATAAAAATTAGATTTAACGATGGAATCGGTGATGGATTGATTCCGTCGCTAAATAAAAAAATTTGAAAAATTAATTTCAAAAATCCGTCGCTATTTTTTCCGTTTCACGTCGTTAGGTCCGTCGCTAATTAGTAAAATAGCAACGTAATTTTTCTCGTCACTAATTCCGTCGCTAAGTTAATTTTATCCGATAAATATTAGTTTTCGTTGCTCGTTTTAGTCGCTAGTTAGCGACGGACTCGTATTCCATCGCTATATAATGTTTTTGTCATAGTGATCAAACCGATCTTGAAGAAAACACCCTACGAGCTTTACAAAGGAAAGAAACCCAACATCTCCTACTTGCGACCATTCGGGTGTAAGTGTTTTATCCGCAAAATGGTAAGGAGCATCCGACTAAGTTTGATGCTAGGTCGATGAAGGTATATTTATGGGTTATTCATCTTATAGCAAAGCTTATCGAGTTTTTCACAAAAGAACTAACAAAGTGGAAGAAAGTATCCATGTTGTCTTTGATGAAATTGATCTTGTTAGGATAAGTGAGTCCACATACTCGGATCTCCGACTAAGTAGAGATGAAGACGATCTTGTTGAAGCCGAGCTCGGAAAGAGTCAAAACAGAATTATTGAGGCAACTTAGAATGGTGTGACTCAAACTCGAACAAACTCAAGAGCTAGCTCGGAATGTTGAAGAACAAGTCAATGAGACTCAAGCAAGATCTACCAACCGATGATCAGCTGTTCAACCAACAAACTTGGTAAATCAAAGGATAGGTAAAGCTTTCAAATATGCATCTAGCCACCCACCTGAAAACATACTTTCTAATATCAACAAGTGGGGTGAGGACTTGATCTTCTTTGCATAATCTATATGCATTTTCTGCATTCATATCATTAACTCAACCTAAAAATGCACTAGAAGCCCTAAATGAGCCTCGAATGGGTAGAGGTCATGCAAGAAGAGCTCAATCAATTTGAAAAAAACCAGGTTTGGACCCTAACCAAATGACCATCTAACCACCCAATCATATGCACCAAATGGGTTTTTAAGAACAAACTGGATGACGAAGGGTTGGTAGTTAGAAATAAGGCTAAACTTGTTGCCCAGGGTTACAATCAAGAAAAAGGAATTGATTGTGGGGAAACCTTTGCACTGTTGCTAGGATTGAGGCAATCGGAATTTGGTTGGCATTTTCATCTAGCATGAATATTAAGCTTTATCAAATGGATGTCAAATGTGCTTTTCTGAATGGGTTCATTCAAGAAGAAGTTTATGTTGAGCAACCCCCTGGATTTGAAAACTCAAAATTTCCAAATCATGTTTTCAAAGTGCAAAAGGCTTTATATGGTCTTAAACAAGCTCCTAGAGCTTGGTATGAAAGACTCAGCAGTTTCTTGGTTGAAAATGGTTTCAAAAGAGGTTAGATTGACAAAGCTCTTTTTATAAAAAGCAAGGGGAAAGATTTTCTTATTGCTCGGATCTATGTTAATGATATCGTTTTGGAGCAACTAATGAAACTCGTGTCAAGAGTTTTCCGAGTTGATGAGACAGGAGTTCCAAATGAATATGATGGGAGAACTCAACTTCTTTCTTGGTCTACAAATCAAACAAGACAAGGATGACATTTATGTCCATCAATCCAAGTATACCAAGGAGCTTTTGAAGAAGTACAAACTACAAGATGTGAAGCATGCAAGCAACACCTATGAGTAGCAGTTTAAAACTAGACTCGGATGAGAAAGGTAAAGTCGTAGATCATAAACTCTATAGAGGTATGATTGGATCTCTACTTTATCTCACATCTAGTAGGCTAGATATCATGTTCAGTGTTTGCTCGTGTGCAAGATTTCAAGCTAATCCAAAAGAATCACATCTCACTACGGTGAAGAGGATTTTCGGATATCTTGCAGGGACTTAGAATCTTGGTTTATAGTTTTCAAGAGACTCAGAACTAACTCTCACAGGATACTCAAATGTTGATTATACTTGGTTGAAGCACATAAAAAGTAGTAGGGTGTAAAATTATTTGTGCTTCGAGTGAATTTATTTATCTTGAACTCGTTGTGCCGAGCTCTATTCTAATATGTCTTACTCGAGGGAATCATTACCTCATGAGTTCAAGAGAAGGTTGTTCGTGTCAACCTCTCTCTTCTTCACCGACTTTTCAAAGTCTCTTCTCTTTTCTTAACTGCAATTGCATCCCATTTACGGAGATTTCGATGAATTCTTTGAGAAATACGCCAACGAAATCCATGAGTCACGCAAGAATTTCTCAGTGACTCGGATGAAGACCGAGGCTAGACTACTCTATTTCCTTTTGATGACAACATTCTTCTCTCATCATTCTAGCAAAGAGAATCCCAACTCCAAGATTCTCAAAACTTTATTTGATATTTTAGAGGCCTATGTTGTAGACCTATTCCCTCTATTATTGAGCGGATGGCCTCCGTGCCACTCAAACCAAAAATCTATTCCATTTCTCTTTGGAGCCCTTTTGGCTGTTATTTTCAAATAGTTCAAAGTTCCCTCCCCTTAGATCCAAATGCAGTTTCCGAGGCTGCCATTATGGTTGCGTAAAGGAGCATTTAGGCTACTGGTACCCGGAAGTCAAGCTTGGTGTTTGGGTCCATGGGTCCGAGTTAAAACAGTACTAGAAAATTTAAAAGAACTTAGATATTTTTTGTTTGGAAAGTGATAAACAACTCGATTCTAAGTCTAGATTGGGCTCGAAATGCATACACTAAGAAATACGTGGAAACCCTCCCGGGGCGTAAAACCAGGGTCAATGCTAATCCAAGCACCAAATCAAATCCACTATTTTAAATTCTCAAAATACAAAGGATCGACTCTACTGCAATTGTTCCCTTAAACAATTCCTTATAATGTTTTTCTAGACTCAGTAGTTCCTTTATCTCGATCTAGTACTTCCTGACCGAGGTAACCTTTACAATCAGGGACAACCGAGCTGAGTTAACCCTTACAGCTCATCAAGGGACCTTACTCGAAAGTAAGAAAAGAATGTGACTGATTACAAGACTTCACGACTCGTAAAATATTAAATACGGATCGAGAGTTATAAATAGAAGTAATATGAAAACAACAACGTTTGCTCAAGTAATATGTTTTTCAATGATGTTTAGTAATCTTCTAGTCTTGTGAGGTGGCTTCTATTTATATCCAACTAAGCAGAGTGACCATTGAGTCTTGGTTCCGAATAAAAGTCTTCACCGGCCGTTGTAACGATTCTTCCGAGTCACTAAGAAAAGATCCGTTGAGATGTGAACATTGTGGAACGGCTCTTGGCTCTAAAAGGTAGTCCAATTACTTGGCGGTGATTGAAAGTTGTGGTGGAAACAACCGCTAAGCCTAGAGTTGGAGTTTTCTAGTTTTGGAACCGGACAACCCTAACACGGTGTTTGAGCCATGTTCGAAGTGGATAAAGCTTATCTCGCGATGATTGACAACTAGAAGCCGACTACTTTTGTATTTCAAAAATGAGTTAGCCTCGTTTGAATAACCTACAAAAGTAAACCACATTGGTTCTCAAAGTATAACATACTTTGGTGCAAGATTAGGCATAGATAATAATTAAATTAGAATAATTAAGTGCTTAATTATCTTAGGCGTAGAGAAGTGGAATTTTCTCGAGTCTAATATTCAAGTATACTCGAAATTCCATCAGAGTTAATCCTAAAGATGATAAAGTTAAAAGAATAGAACATTAGAATTTAACAACTTGATCCGGACAAATAATTCTCAAGGAGATATCCCGACTTAGAATAAGGAATTAACACTCGTAATTCTCTTTGCGTTGAAATATGCAATCGAACTCAAAATAAAAGTGTGAGAGAAATTATTTGAGCATGAGATAGTTCTAAGTGATGTCCGAGTGAGTCGAAAAATCAGTGTAGAAGATATACAATAATGTGCTTTCTAAGTCAATCGAAAGGAATGAAAACTTATACAAGAGTTTTTATGATGCTCATAATGACTTGAAATCAAAACTTAGGAGAAGTGAGATTTATACCTGAGTTCTTTATGTGTTACTCATAATGACTTAGAGTCGAAAATGAGTATTCAATCTCCCTCTTTTGATGAAAGATACTCCACACTTAGATAGAAACTTGTTAGTGCGAAACATGAGTTTTCATTTTCACTATGCAGAACATATCAAAGCGAGGAGTGACGAATGAGAAGCATTCCATACTTATAAGATACATTGTAGATACTATCATCATTCATAACAGCTTACGCAGATAATATGTTAGAGCAATGAAATGAACAGATTTTGTCAAAGTAGAAAAAGATAATAAGAAATATCTAACTCGTAAATAAGTTTGTTCGAAAAAAATTCATCCATTCATTTCTCAAAGAAAGAGAGGGTGAGCTCCCCTAAACACAACATCAAAATTTCTATATTTATCCCCCTTGCATTTCATCAAAAAGAGGGAAGAAACTATCAAGTGAGTATAATTGATGTTGGACAAAAAAAAAAAAATTAAGAAAGGGGGCTTGTCGTCGACAAGAGGATGGATGAACAAGATGCCGGCGCCGATATGCTTGAGAGGAAGTGGATAATCGTGGCGGCAGCAGCAGCAGGGATGTTAGGAAGTGGCTCCGTCCCGGTCGCTTGAGCTAGGGGCATATCTTCCTCAGGCTCATCCTCCTAGAAGACAATGGAGGGAGGTGCGTTTGACTTAACAACTATGGACAGTACCAATGTCCTTAGCTTCTTCCGACCTACTTAGATCATCATCCGAGGAGATCGGCTCCGGTTCAAGGGTTGCTGCACCTTGTCCATCGAGTTGAGCGGCCTTCTCTTTCTCTCGTCTCCTCTTCCTTCTCCTCTTCGAGCTAAGTAGCTTCTTCTTCCGCAACCTCACTCGAAGGAGACTTGGCCGGGCTTGAGGACTCCTCGGAGGTATCCGAGATTTCCGGGTCCTGGGCAGCCTTGGATTGGCATTCTTGGAGAAGTTGGAGCTACTCGCTCACGATGCCCTTTAGTTCGATGGGCAGATCCCGGTGTTCCCGGATCCGAGACTCGACTTGCCTTCCGGTTGATCACCAAGCTTTGAAGGACAGCTTTGAGAGAGCAGAGGGTGTTGCGAAGTTCTTCTGGACACGTAAGAGATTTTGTCTACCAAAATGGTAAACATAGCAGCAGAGTTGTAGGACGTGGTTGAGATATGGAGAGACCAATGGATGGAGGAGGAAGTGATAGAGGAATATGAGTCCGAGTGGGATGGGGTGAAGGGGGTTTCAACTCAAACCCATGGACCCGCACACCGTGCTTGACTTCCCGGTATCCGTAATCCGAAGCTCTTTTCGCCAACCACTATGGCAGCCTCATAAACCGCATTGGAATCCGAGGGAGGGAAACCTTGAACTATTTGAAGATTATAGTAAGAAGGGCTTCGAACGGAAATGGGGTAGATTTTTTGGACTCAAAAGGCACGAAGCCATCTCGCTCAAGAATAGAGGGGAAGAGGTCTACGTTGTAGCCCTCTAAACTATCAAATAAAGCTTTGAGAATCTTGGAATTAGGATTCTCTTTGCTAGAATGATGAGAGAAGAATGTTCTCATCAAAAGAAAGCAAAGTAGTCCGGCCTCGGTCTTCATCCGAGTTATTAAGAAATTTTTGCGTGATGCAGTGTAAGACCCTTAGTTTTAGGTTAGGTAGTTATATAAGTTAAATTAATTATTTAGCGCTAACTAGTTAAAGTGGGTCGAATGACCAAGATATCTACCTGGTTAGATATTTGTAAATTTATTTGGGCGAATTATTATTAGTGAAGCGTAACTATAATTAGTGAAGCGTATTAATTCTTTCCTCTCGAATTCTTCTCCTGGGCTAGCTAAATAAAAACCCGAGTTAGATTTGGTAGAGTGGGCCTGGTAACTATTATTTGAACCGACCCTAATTTACTTAACAAAAGGGGGAAAAGGTAATGAGGAGGTGGGTTTTGGTTTAAGTGTAAATGGCTTAAGTGGAGAAATCGGATAGAAATCAAAGTTAGGGGTCCAATAATAATGAGACACCAATTAATCGGTGGAGAGAGAGAGAGAGGTAAAGAAGGAAGGCTCTGGGGCCCGAGCAGAGGAAAGAAAGGGAAAAGTGGGAGGCGTAACGTGGAAAGAGAGAGGGGAGAGCGAGCGAGCGCGAGAAGGACACCGAAACCGGCCGGCACGGTAGGCCCGAGGACACTAGCTCGCGGACGTTAGCGAGCGGCAGACAAAGGAAAAAGGAAAGAGACAGAGCGAGGGGCAGAAGGGGAACTCGATGCAGAGATCGACGAGAGAAAGAGTGAGTGTGAGAGCAAGGAAAAGTGGCCGGAGGCTGCAAGCTAAACGACAAATGGAGGGAAGGCGGCCAGCGAATGCGGGAAAGCAGCGAGGGGCACAAAGGGAGGCGAAATTGACACTTCAACAGGGAAGCGAATGCGAGGGCTGAAAGAGGCAGCCGACAAGCATGGACGAAGTAGGTTGGCAGCAGAGGTGGGTAGTCTTATACTCTAAACTATTAGTAATTTCAAAATTCAATTGAATTTGTTGTGAATATTGAGTATTTATATTGTAGAACGAATTTAGTAGTTGTTTCGATTAACTTACAAACTTAGAATGAATTTAGGGAGTTGTTAGGGCTGAATCGGGACATGAGAGGATTTCATCAGGGTTAATTAGTTAAAGTTGAATTGGGGAATCTAGAAATTCGATGGAGTTAGGTTTTGGCTAGCAATTAAGGACGAAGTAGTTGTGACTTAGGTGCGAATTATGAGTTAATTAAGCCTTACGGACTTCTTGAAATCGCGACATTGAAAGCTAATTGCAAGGATTGGGAAATGATGATTTGAAGTATAAAGAGGAGTGTGAATTCATATCGATTGATGCACAGTTGAGGCATGGGAGTGAGAAGTGGGTGATTGCCGAGTTAATTGAATTCAAAATATATTTAAATCCTTGAGGTTGAACTAAAATTGAAGATAAGCGGAGTTAGCGGAACTTGAGTAAAGGAGGGAAATTAAGAGTTATATGATTAAGTATGGGTGAGAAAGAGTTGATTAATAAGGTAGAAACATAGGATCAAAATTTGAGGTGAAGATGGCAATTTGTGAGAAGTTGGGGCGTTGGAGTTAAGTGGTGATTACTTGTGGTTATTGTGGTTCGAAAAATTTTAGTTCCTAAGCTCATTAGGCTTGAAGGTGAATTAAGTTAAGGGAAATGGACTTTGGAATCTAGAGGAGGAACGGAAATTGGAGTATCAAGGGAATATATATCCATGTGGATTGATTTGTGACTTTGAAAACAGAGTGAAGAATTACGTATATGGGAATTAGGAGACTTTCTTGAATAAGATATAGATGAATATGAGATGTTACGTACTTGGGTAATTCCTTGAGTTAATGTGCTAGCTTGGAATGTTAAGTCTTAATATAGAGATGCTTGACACATGAAGCGATTTGAGTCTAAATAATAGTGCTCAAAGGTTAGTTTTGAAAAGAGTTCAAATGTTTATGCAAAACGCTACTTGAATATGATTCTTGAGAAATGTTTTTCGAACATGAATATGTTTTAAAGAAGCGAAACTTGTTTGAGAAAATGAATCAGATTTGAGAAAGTGAATTTATAAGGGTGACACGTGGTGTCATGCCTTCCATTGTGTTAAACCGATGTGAGAAAGTTGTGTGATGCAAACGTGATGAATGATGACGTGTAAAATATTTTCAATCAACTTAGCTAGGATCGTTTAGCATACGGAAGGGTTCGAACCGGCGTCCTCATTCGTGAGGATGCCCAGCTAGAAACTTTAAGGGAAGGGTTCCAATAGGGGTCCTGGGCATTAGGATGCCCGACCAAAGACTTCCTAAAAGATACGTCCCGAGAGCCTTTTATTCGGGTCGCGCCTAGAGAATTAAGAAATGCTATTTCGAGTCCATGAAAGCCCCGTAAAGTTGATTCAGTTCTAAAAGAATTGTTAATGAGTGTGAAACTGCATTTTAAATGATTAAAGTGTTGTGATCCATGTGTGACAAACGATTCCAAGGGATTTCATTGAAAATTATATAGTTTTGTATTATGTATTATGTTTTCACCGATTTCATTATTATGAGTAGTATGTGTAAATAATTTCCATTTTATGAGTATATGACTCTCTGGTGAGCCCTAGGTTTGCTCACCCCCACAAATTTCCCCTTTTCCCTTCCCTAGTGTTGCAGGTACGCTCTCGAAGGTGTGATCTATACTTAGCATATTCCGGACTCCGTTAGTTGTCGTTTGTAGGTTGCTGAAGTGACTCAAGTTGATAACATGTATTTCTTATATTTCTAAGTATTCTAGTTTGTAATTTAGTTGATCTAGTTTGTACCAGATGTATAGTGAACCATTTAGATTATTTTAAGTTTTAATGCATGATTGGTTGGACTCCGGCGTGTGGCCGTTGAAATGTATACTCCGAGCGTGTGGCCTGTTGAGTTATATTATGATTTTTATGCAGGGTTTTAAGGCTTTAAGCCTAGGGATAGTCCATATTACAAATGAAGCTCTGCCGAAATTTTTAGAAAATTTTCAAACTCATTTGGGAAAATTACCTCTATTACCTTAACTTAGAATTAGAAAGCCAAACCGAGACTCGAAAGAGCCTTGGGAGTTCCTTTGAGGAACTCTAGCGATGTAATACTCATAGGGGGTGTTTTGGTGTTACACACAGGGACCTCCTTGGCGTACTTCTCAAAGAATTCATTAGCAATCTCCGTAAATGGGATGGGATTATAGTTAAGAAAAAGAGAAGAGACTTTGAAAATTCTATGAAGGAGAGAGAGGTTGACATGAACAACCTTCTCTTGAACTGTAATGACTCCCTCGAGTAAGACATATTAGAGTAGAACTCGGGAATGAGTTCAGGATAGATAAATTCATTGAAGCACAAGAAATTGTACACTCTAGTGCTCTTTATGTGCTGCAACCATGAAAACGAAGTGGTTGGAAAGAATTTGTCATCCAACGTAAGATGTTGGGTGACGAAGATCTTAGAGGGATTAGAGGTACCCTCTTGAGGAGTTTTGGTGTGAAGCTTCTTTGTAGCAGACCCCAGCAAATCAGGTGTAGAACCTCTTTTAGGCATGGTGAGAATTTTTGAGAAGTCGAGAGAGAGAGAGAGAGAGAGAGAGAGAGAGAGAGAGAGAGAGAGAGCTAAGAGAGTGAGAAAGCGCTTAGAATTCAAAGAGAGAGAGGATTCGAGTGAGCAAGAAGTCTTAGAAAGTAAGAAGGCAGTGAGTAAAGTAATGAAATGAAGGTAAAGGAATGTTATTTATAGCGAAAAAATGACCTTCAACCTTCGGTCTAACCGGAAGCTCTAACTCGCCGTCTCGCACAAGTGTCACTTTATGCTCTCCAATGGTTAGAATTCGAGTAGCTTTCTTCTAACGACTAGTTTTCTTTGATTGAGAGAGCAGCACAGAGAGAGAGAGAGAGAGAGAGAGAGAGAGAGAGAGAGAGAGAAAGAGAGAGAGAGAGAGAGACAGACAGATGTAAGAAAGACTTTTCGAAAATATTTCTAAAATTCTCCATTTATCTAGAGATGATTCCGAAGTTTGATGTCCATTTTGCTCAAAAATCGAGTTTGACTCAGTATGGTTTCGAGTGACTTAGAACACTCGGAGACTTAATAACTCATACCTCGGCTTCACTTGGTCAACTCGATCCATTTGTTACTAAGATAAAAGAAAAACATATAAAACATATTTATGCAAGGAAAGTTTGCTTAGAAAAACACATAATCATGCATTAGTCATGCTAACCTTATTCCTAGTAAAACAAAACCGATCCTCACTAAGTGGCTTAGTGAAAATATCAGCTAACCGAAACTTCGTAGGAATGAATTCAAGTTCAATATCACCTTTTTCAGAATGGTCTCTCGAAAATGATACCCGACCGTAATATGCTTTGATCTATAGCTTTGAGTGATAGTCCTAGATCCTTCAAGTGCTCGCTTGATCCACGAATCCGAGCATAGCAAGCTCCAACCGCAATGTACTCAGCTTTGGTAGTTGATAGAGCAACCGAGTTATGTTTCTTTCAAGTGCCAAGATATGAGGGATTGACCCAAAAATTGGCATGCTCTTGATGTGATCTTTCTATCAACTTTGTAACCAGTATAATCAACATCCGAGTATCCTGTGAGAGTCGGTTCCGAGTCTCTTGAAAACTATAAACCAAGATTCTAAGTCCCTGCAAGATATCCGAAAATCCTCTTCACCGTAGTGAGATGTGATTCTTTTGGATTAGCTTGAACACTTGCACACGAGATAGACACTAAAACATAATGTCCGGTCTACTAGATGTGAGATAGAGCAGAGATCCGATCATACCTCTATAGAGTTTTTGATCTATAGCTTTACCTTTTTCATCCGAGTCTAGTTTCATACTGCTACTCATAAGTGTGGCTGCATGTATAACATCTTGAAGCTTGTACTTTTTCAACAACTCCTTGGTATACTTAGATTGATGCACATAGATTCCATTTTTTCTTGTCCGATTTGTAGACCGAGAAAGATATTGAGCTCTCCCATCATGCTCATTTGGAACTCCTATCTCATCAACTCGTAAAACTCTCGACATAGAGTTTCATTAGCAACTCCAAAAATAATATCATCAACATATATTTAAGCAATGAGGAAATCTTTCCCCTTGGTTTTTATGAAAAGAGTTTTGTCAATCTAACCTCTTTTGAAATCATTTTCAACCAAGAAATTGCTCAGTCTTTCATACTAAGCTCTAGGAGCTTGTTTAAGACCATATAAAGCCTTTTGCAATTTGAAAACATGATTTAGAAATTCTGAGTTTTCAAATCCAAGGGGTTGCTCAACATAGACTTCCTCTTGAATGAAACCATTTAGAAAAGCACATTTAACATCCATTTGATACAATTTAATATTCATGCTAGATGCAAATGCCAATAAGATTTTGATTGCTTTGATCCTAGCAACAGTGCAAAGGTTTCCCCACAATCAATTCCTTCTTCTTGATTGTCACCCCGAGCCACAAGTCTAGCCTTATTTCTGACTACTAATCCATCCTCATCTAGTTTGTTTTTGAAAACCCATTTAGTTCCTATGACTAGGTGGTCGGAGGGTCATTTGGTCGAGTCCAAACTTGGTTTCTTTCAAATTGATTGAGCTCTTCTTGCATGACCTTTACCCATTCAAGTTCATTTAGTGTCTCTAGTACATTTCGGGTTCCGTTAATGATATGAATGTAGTGAATGCACACAGATTTTGCAAAGAAGAATGAGCTCTTACCCCACCGTTAACGTCGGATAGAATGTTCTCGAGTGGGTGGCTAGACGCATATTTGAATGCTCTAATTGTCTTTTGGTTCACCAAATTTGTTGGTTAAATTGGCTGATCTTCGCTTGTTTGAGCTTGCTAAGTCTTCTCATTTTCTTGTCCTTCAAGCATTCTGAGCTGGCTCTTGAGCTTGTTCGGTCTCAATCACAATGTTCTATGTTGCCTAATTCCGAGTTGCCTCGGTTCCTTTCTTTTGACACCTTCCGAGCTCAGCTTCAAGCAATGTCATCTTTATCTCGATTAAGTCTCGGATCCGAGAAGGTCGACTCACTTGTTCTTTCATGATCTATCTCATCAAACACAACGTGGATACTTTCCTCTACTTTGTTAGTTCTTTTGTTAAAAACATGATAAGCTTTACTATGAGATGAGTAACCCGTAAATATACCTTCATTTGACTTAGCATCAAACTTGGTCAGTGATCCTTACCGTTATTGTGAATAAAGCACTTACATCCAAATGGTTTAAAGTATGAGATGTTGGTTTTCTTTCCCTTGTAAAGCTCGTAGGGATTTTTCTTCAAGATGGGTCCGATGAGGCATCCGTTGAGCGTGTAATTTGCAGGTGTTGACTACCTTAACTCGTAAATAGTAAGGTAGATCATTTTCAATCATCATTATCCTTCCTAATTCTTCAAGAGTTTAGTTCCTTCTCTCCACTACTTCGTTTTGTTGGGGAGTTCGGGTGCCGAGAAGCCGTGAGAGATACCATTCTTGTCATAGAACCGTGCAAAATTCTAAGTAATCGAACTCCCTTCCATTGTCGGCTTGAATTCTTCTAATCGAATATGAGACTCGCACTTGAATTTTCCTCGCAGAGCTTAATGAACCCTTTGAAGGCTTCATTCTTGTTTGTAAGAAAACAAACCTAGGTAAATTGTGAGAAATCATCAACAATAACAAGTACATAGGATTGATCACCAAGGCTTTTCACATAAATTTTACCATACAAATCCATATAAAGCAATTCAAGCACTTTGGATGTGGAAATAGTTTTGAGTGGTTTAAAGGATGATCTAACTTGTTTCCCTTTGTGCGTGCTTCATAGATTTTATCTTTCTTAAATGCACAGCTTAGGTAAGCCCCTAAATAAACCATGAGATATAAGCTTTTTGATATTGTGCATGCGAACATGACCTAGTATGCGATGCCATGTCTAAGAATCATCATTCAACGTTGCTTTTAAGCAAGATAAATTCTGATTTATATCAGAAAGAGGAATAATGATTCTAGGTTTGGTCTCGATCCCGAGTCTTCTTTCTAGAAAACCGAGTCCGTGTCTCTTTCTCTTGAAAATATTTTCTTTTGTAAACATGTGGAGAAGGTTTTTTCCTCTAAATTGGTCGTGGCTCAGTCCTCATTTTATTCTTATGAATGGGACCATGCTCAGCCTTCCCGAACTTCATAGTTCCGGAATCCTTTTGAAAAGATTAGAGTAGGAATTAGATTCCTCCTCTTCATTAAAACCAAGGAGACACACCGAGAGCCTAAAAGCATGTCAAGGTTTTTCCGACCTTGAGTGAATTTCAAAACAAGCTCTTGAGACTCATTGAGCTTTCTTTTCGGATGCTCGGTTTCTTTTCTAAGTGATTCGGACTCAGTCTCATTAGTTTGAGTACTGGTCTTGAGTTGTTTTAGAGTTAGTCTTAGTTTCTCCAATTCATTTTTCAAACCATTGCTCTCGAAGTAAGAGATTCAAGTTGTTCTTTGAACCGAGAAGAATCGAATTGGACTTTTCCTCCGGAGTGTAAATATATCTAGCTAAATCAGCTTTGGAGAATTTGACAAAGTATTCAATTACCTCCCGAGGACTTATCTCCTCGGTGTCCGAGTTATCAAGCATCCGACTCGGATTCAGCTTCCGAGTTTGTTAGTGCCATTAAACACTTTGAGTCATCGGAATCATCTTCATCTTCATATGAGTTGGCATCGCTCCATGTGGCCATCATAACCTTCTTTCTCTTTGGACAGTCTTTGACTATGTGATCTTTACCGCCACATTCAAAACAGACTGTAATTCTTAGTTAAAGACAACATTGAAGGAGCAGAATATTTACCTTTTCTGTCCTTTTTATCTTTCTTGTGGAACTCTTCCTTTGGCCTCTTTTCCCACTTCTTATGCTTCATCATTCTTTTGAAGCCTCGAGCAATGAGTGTCATCGGATCCGCTTTGAGTCTAAGGAGCTCGGACTTTCCCTTCTACTTTCCGGGGCCTTTAGTGCTATGTTCTTTTTGGTGCTGACCTTGACATCCTCTTCTTCCGGATGAATCTCATGGGTAAGTAGTTTCCCAATCGCCTCGTCCGGCTTTAGTTGAGAGAGGTTATGAGTTTCCTCGATGACTATCACGTTAGGACCCCATCTCTTCTTTGGCGGACTTCTTAAAATCTTCTACACATTTCTTCGTGAGAGATTTTTCTACCTAGAGATTTGAGATTGTTTGTAATCTCAGTGAAGCGAATATACATCCGAGGGATGTTTTCCTCTCGGCTACATCTTAAACGACTTCATATTTGTGAAGATATTGGCTTATCTTCGCCTGTTTCTCTTGACTTGTTCCTTCGTATGTGTTAACAAGAGTGTCCCACACATATTTGGTCGTGTCACAGCTGACACTCTATTGTACTCTTCTAAGCTAACAAAGCACACATCGAATGTTCATTGCTTTGACGTTCTTTATGAACTTCTCGCTTGTTCATTGGTGTACTCAAATTTTTCTTTAGGCATAGATCTTGTTCCTTCCATCATCATTGGGATGTAGTTGCCTTCTTGGATGATGTTCTAGACATCTTCATTATTGTCCAATAGAAAACAGTCCATTAGTTTCTTCCAATGCACAAAGTTTCACCCTTTGAACTTTGGTGGTCTAGTGGATGACCTTCCTTCATCTAACTCTCCATTGTTCCGAGCCATCCGATCTTTAGACCTTTGGATTGTTAGATCCTATGAAAAAGCTAGGCTCGATACCAATTGAAGGTTTGCTCTTGGAGTGTCTAAGTCATCCTAGGGGGTGAATAGGGTGATGAGGAAAGTTAAAAGAAATTAGACACTTTTTGCTTGGAAAGTGATAAACAACAAATTCGACTTTAGGTTGGACTAAAAATGCAAACACTTAGAAATACGTGAAAACCCTCCTCGGGCAGTAAAACCGTGGTAAGTGCTAATCCAAGCACCAAATCAAATCTACTATTTTGAATACTCAAAATACAAAGGATTGACTCTACCGAATTGCTCCCTTAAACAATTCCTTACAATGTTTTCCTAGACTTAAAAGTTCCCTTATCTCGATTTAGTACTTCCCGATTGAGGTAACCTTTACAATCAGTGGACAACCGAGCTGAGTTAACCCTTACATCTCAGTCAAGGGACCTTACTCGGAAAGTAAGAAAAGAATGTGACTGATTACAAGACTTTACAACTTAGAAAATATTAAATACGGACAAGGAGTTGTAAATAGAAGATTGAATATGAAAACAATAACGTTTGCTCAAATAATGTGTTTTTCAATGATGTTCAACAATCTTCTAGTCTTATGAGGTGGCTTCTATTTAGATCCAACCAAGCAGAGTAACTCGTTGAGTCTTGGTTCTAAACAAAAGTCTTCACCGACCGTTAGTAACGGCTCTTCCGAGTCACTCGAAAAGATCCGTTGAGATGTGAACGTTGTGCAATGGCTCTCGTCTCTAAAGGTGGTCCAATCACTTGGAGGTGATTGAAAGTTGTGCTGGAAACAACCGCTAAGCCTAGAGTTGGAGTTTTCCAGCTTTGGAACCGGACAACCCCGACACGAGTGTCTCGAGCCATGTTCGAAGTGGATAAAGCTTGTCTCGTCGGTGATTGACAGACTAGAAGCTCGGCTACTTTTGTATTTTAAAAATAAGTTAGCCTTATTTGAATAACCTACAAAAGTAAACCACATTGGTTCTCAAAGTGTAAAATACTTTGGTCCAAGATTAGGCACAAATAATAATTAAATTAGAACAATTAAGTCCTTAATTATCTTAGGCGTAGAGAAGTGAAATTTTCCGAGTCTAATTTTAAGTATACCGAAATTCCATCGAGTCAATCCTAAAGATGATCAAGTTAAAAGAATAGAACATTAGAGTTTAACAACTTGATCTAGACAAATAATTCTCAAGGAGATATCCCGACTTAGAATAAGGAATTAACACTCGTAATTCTCTTTACGTTAAAATATGCAGGCGTAACTCGTAATAAAAGTGTGAGAGAAATTATTTGAGCATGCGATAGTTCTGAGTGATGTCCGAGTGAGTCGAAACATCAGTGTAGAAGATATACAATAATGTGCTTTCGAGTCAGTCGAAACGAATGAAAACTTATACAAGAATTTCTATAATGATCATAATGACTTGAAATCAAAACCTAGGAGAAGTGAGATTTATATCCGAGTTCTTTATGTACTACTCGTAATGACTTAGAGTTAGAAACCGAGTCCTCACTCTTCTTACTTTTTGAGTAAGGTCCCTTAACCGAGCTATAACGGTTAACTCAGCTTAGTTGCCTCGGATTGTAAAGGTTACCTCAGCCAGAAGTACTAGATTAGATAAGGTAACTTCGAGTCTAATAAAACATAGTAAGGAATTGTTTAAGGGAGCAATTCTGGAAGAGTTAGTCCTTGTATTTTGTGGATTCAAAATAGTGGATTTGACCTGGTGCTTAGATTAGCACCGTCGGTGGTTTTCTCGCTCCAGGATGGTTTCCACGTAAATTTGTGTTATCACTTTTCCGAGTCCAATCTAGACTAAGAATATGTTATTTAGCCGATTCATTGCAAATATCATTTAAATTTCTTCATCACTCTATTTACCTCCCTCTAGGGTGACTTAGACTCTCTACGAGAAAACCTTCAAGTAAAAGTCACTCCACAAGACTTAGAAGATTGTTGGAACTAAATTCTTATTTCGTACACTCAATCATTTCTACCTTTCAACTCGTACTTAGTTTTCTTAACTTCTAAGTTGAAACAGTAAGAAGTCTTGTAATCAGTCAAACACTTACTTTCTCTACTCTTCTGTAATTTTTTTCCTTGACTCGAGCTATAAGGGGTAATTCAACTCAATTGTACCTAGTCAGTAAAGGTTAACTCGATTATGAAGTACTAGGGCATATAAGAGAACTTATGTGCCTAGGAAAAATTGTATAGAATTGTCGAAGGGAACAATTATGAGAAGTCAGTCCTTGTACTTTGTGGATTCAAAATAGTGAATTTGACTTGGTATCCGGATTGACGTTGTCCATAGTTTTCTACTCCAGGAGAGTTTCCATCTATTTTTTGTTGTTCAAACATTTCCGAGTTCATTCTAAACTCGAATTATCTTTCCGAGTTCCGACTTGTGTTGAAAATCTTTAATTCCGCAAAATTTTCTTCACACCCTAATCACCCCCCACTTGGGTGATTCAGACTCTCAAAGAGAAAACCTTCAATTGGTATCGAGCTTAGCCTTCTTAAAGGATCTAACAATCTAAGATATAAAGATTAGATGACTCTTAACTATGCAGAGTTTGATGAAGGAGGATCTTAACAATCCAAAGTTCGAGGGATCAAACTTTTCACACTCGGAAGAAGATCATGGAGTGTTTCATCTAAGAATATGATAAAGAAGCCTAGGAAATCATATGTAATTCCAACCGCATTCCCTCAAAAATAGATGGCACTCATTCACTAGCCAAAGTGAAGTCGAATTCACTACCGACGAGAACAAAAGCACAAAAAAATTTAAAGGCAATGAACATTATGATGTTGTAGACACCTAAAACGTGTTATCCCTTTTCTCTTATTTATTTGTGGGTCCGATGATGAAATCCCAAATCCTGTTTGAGGATTTGAATAACGGACAATATTTGATTAGTGTGACTAAAGCAAGTAAACCACAAAAACCCTTTAGAACCAAATAAATAGCCTTTTGCCTTGGGTCGGTCCAAAAATCCCTTTTTCGGACGGTCCAAGCCCCGAATTGAACCTCCGGAGTCGACGGAAGTGCGGCACTCGCGTACATGGCGATTCCAAGCTCAAGACACCGTGTTTCAAAGCACCAGCGTCCAACCCAAGCACGGAACTATCGAAACGATGTCGTCTCTAGCGCCGCGTTTCATGATCAAAGGCATTAAAATGCTCCGTTTTGCTCCAAAATAGTCCACCCGAGAAATGGAGCTTACGTCCTTAAAATGGCAACGTTTATGTCCGGCGCCGCACACCGGATTTTATTTCACCTAAAACGCTGCGTTTTCCCGCAGTCTCGCTGCAACATGGAAGAAGCCGACCATTTTGGCCGACGCCGCCCATCCCGGAATCCTGGTTCTTTCCTTTGATTTTTGGTCCGATTTTTGTGATTTTCTAGCTCGTTCATGCCTTGCTCTAGATGGCAGATTAAATCCAAGCCCTAGGTCATTTTGTGACCTAACCTTCTCCTATAAATAGAGAGTTTATGCTCTCATTTTGCATACGAATTATTCCTTAACGTTACGCTGTTGAAGTTAGACTAATAACTATTGAATAAGCCTCGTCTCTATTCTCATCTCTTGGTCTCTTTTTAGCCTACTTTCATCATACTTCCCACATCTAATCCCTAAACTCCATCAGTCACACATCTTTCTATCCCACCTTCACAAAAAACACACAAAAATCCCTTTTCAATTCACCACCATCGCATAGTCATATCGAGATCAAAGATCCAAATCGGTAGTTGGGACAACCTCGAAGGCACTAATTCAAGCATTTGCGACGGTTTGTTTATTTTATGTTTTACTGCTTTTTGTATTGTGGAGAAAAGTTTTATCGCATTCATTCCCTCCCCGCCTAATGTAATCCTTTTATTTCCTCACTTTTGTTTCTTTTCGTTTTTTTTTCTTTATTGCTTTCATTTATCGTTTTCGTATTTGCTTTTATTACTTTCGTTAGCATGCCTTGGTTTCCTTTATTTTCATATTTAATTATGTTGTGTGCTTGTGTTTAATATTTTATTTAAATTGTTTACTCAAACTAGTCAAGGCCATCGTTTGACGGGCGGAACGGAAAAGTTTATCCCTATGTTCCGTACCTTCGCTCTCGAATCCGATTCTCGCTTGTAGACCGATAGAGTCATTTTTTAAATCTCTTCCAAGTTTAGTTTTCCCATATTAAGAATGGAAGAGTATATTTTTATTTTAGTTTTGTTAGTTTTATTCCTAAAATTGACTAACAACTCCTATTTTCAATTTATTTCTCTTAATCCGCATCTCAGCTTATTTCGACTAAAAATAAAAAAATAAGGATTTTCTAGAGCTGCCAGCTAGGCCAGAGGCTGAGGTTGACGATCTCAGCCATGGCCCCTGGCCGGCACCGTTGAGCACCAGGTGCTTGCTTTTGCCAACGCTCGAGTGGTCAGTGAGTGAGGCTTCTGTCCAAACCGGTGATTTCACACCGCTTTTCCCCTAAAAACTCATGGCATAACCAATTAAACCCTAATTTTTTTTGTTTTAGTTGTGAAAGAATATCTCGGGATTTTTGAAAATAATTCCTAATTTAAAAGCAATTAATAAAACTATCGTTCAACCTTATTTGAATTCATTTTAACTTAGTTTGAAAAATTCGAAAATCTAAATAAGAGGTTCATCCCCACTTTAAAAATGAATCTTCAAAACCCTTAATCATTTCCATCTTTAAAGCAAAATTTTGAAAACCCGCCAAATCCTCGGGAAGCTTGATCGACTCCCTGTTTGGGGGCGGGCCTTGGTTCCTACTGTGGTGACTCCATTGAGGAGGTGTTTCACTTATTAAGAGGGCGAAACTTGAAAATTTGAGTAGTGAGTTTTAATAATGTATTTTCATTAGGCATCCTGCATTTACACAACCTTGAACATAGTTTATTTTTATGTTGTTGGACCATTAGGCTTTACCCTTTAAGAACAAATTTTTGAGGATGTTTGAACTGTCATCGAAGATGAGCTTAAATAGGCTTGATTGTTAACGAAGGTGATACCTCTTCCCTCATAGCACACGCTCTTGGCTTACCGAGAGGCACCGAGGATTCATGCTATTTCTTGTCGTGTAGCCCATGGAGGACAAAATTCTCGGACTATGAGACACCATGTATCCTACCTAGATTTAACCCTCTTTTTACCATAGACCCTTGGTTATTAGGTGGCACCTTGCCTCTTCATGTGCATGCTTGGATGAGTGTGATTGTTTTTGTATTTAATCATCTCCTTGTAAGACTTTAGGGATAGGTGAGGAGTGCTGATTAGCATTTGCATGGGTGCAAATAAAATATCATAATAAATTCCTAGAGTCGGTCCATTATGTGCATTTTAGCTGAAAGTAAAAATTTCCTTTCCGTTTTAGGTCGGTCCATTATTTCTATTTTTGAGTCATCCTAAAATCCTTCTTTCTTTAGATGGTCTAGGTTTCAGTCAGTCATTGTCGAGTCGATGCGTAGGATCCTATCGAGGATCCCTCTATCTTTTTAGTGAATGAGTCTTTAGATTTTTGACCTTTTTATTTTTCTCGCATTTCCATTTCGCATTTTCATTTTACATTTTGTATTTAACTAAAATAAAATTCATCTCAAATTAGGTGAGTCCATTTTGTATTTACATTTAGCCAAAATAAATTCATCTCAAATTAGCTGACTCCATCTTGCATTTTTTGTTCTTTCGTTTAGCTAAACTAATTCATCTTCAATTAGGAACAATCATTTATGCATTAGCTAAATCATAAAATCATCCAAAATCAAGTCATAAGCATCATTGCATACATTTCATTTATTTTGCATTCTTTATGTGTATCCAAATAAAAAGCATTCTTAGTTCTTTCGAGTCTCGTGCGTAAGCCCCTTCCTCCCAAAAGTGGTATTCTTTCACATGGTCTAAGCATTATCATTTGGGCAGCAGAATAGGGAAGTATATTACAATTGTGTATCGTTCGAATCCGAGCTCTAAAAGGTTAGAACGCCTCAACAAGGAGTCTCGAAACATTTTCTCCCTGTTTTGCACTACGTTCGCCCCGTGGTCTATACCGGTGCAACATACTTCGGTGCATACCACACCAGTTTAGTCTATTTTTTGTCGTAGGATAGTACCTAAAAATAATTCCCCTCTAATGAATGGAACACCGGAACAATCTTATATCCTTGTCTTGCTTAATGAAACCTCAGCCAAAATGGAAGCCCGGATTAAGGCTTAGGATGAGAAAATAGAGTCCATAGCAGACACTCTCAAAGCTATTCTAAAAGCTATTAAGGATAGTATGAGAGATGAGGAAGAATAACTGGTTAAGAGGAGGAGATCCTCCACCCCAACCTAGTCCATCTCCGTTAGGCAGTCCCAAGCATGAATCCAAACTTGATCCACATATAGATCGGATAGAACAAATGTTAAGGAGTCATCCATTTTTAGTAATCACCACTTTGGCCATAAAGGATTCACTTCAATCCCCAAAGGGAAACTATCCCTAAGTTCACCATGCCTAACATCACATTTCAAAGTTTCAAAATCCCCATCATCATGTTCACAACTTCTTAGGAGAAATGACTCTTAAGAACATACCAAAAGATACTTACCACATCATCTTCCCATGGACTTTTGACACCGACGTAATGAAGTGGTATAATGCGGTTGAACCACACAAGGTCACCAATTGGACTTATTTGTGTAAGGAGTTCTTACGCCAATACCGCTATAACACCGAGATACCTGTCACACTTAGAGGCTTAGAATTGATCGACTAAGGCGAGAAAGAGAGCTTTACTCGATTTTCTCATTAGATGGAGGGAAAACGCTTCCCACATGGTAGACCGACCTTCCGAGAAGGATCAAGTCGAGATAATCGTGAAGAACCTTAAGCCTCGCCTACAATTAGCACCTCAAATTTCTACCATTCATGAGTTTCTCAGCCCTTAGATATGCTGGCATGCTAATAGAAGAAGAGCGGTCTACAACAACTACAAAAGTGGTGACTAGGTATAGAGGTAATGATTAGTCTAAGGATAAGAAAACCTCCAACCAAGGTAATACTTGCAGGGGTGCAGATGTCAATGCCCTCAATAGGTATAATGACTACACTCCAATTGATACAACATAAGCTCAAGCCCTTGACGGTCTATTGGCTAAAGGGAAGATAGAATTGCCACCTATAAGAGTAGAATCTAAAACTAGGAAACAGTCTAAATACTAGAACGCATGATCTTTAAATACCATCGTGCATCTAGCAATGTGGGACGTTCAAGAACAAGCTGGAGAGTATGTTCCGCAATGGTCAACTCTCTCTCCCTAAGGCCGCCCGTAAAACAAGTAACAACAAAAATAGTTTCAGCGGTACCTTAACTACATTCTTTGAACCCATTCCAAGCCAGTGAGACCCATCTCGTCTTCATTATAGACATTAGTACATCCAAACCACTTCCTAGCTTGCCTCCCTTAGACCTAGAAGTCCACGGATTGTAGGTAAGTGATGAAGCGGATGTGTACGAAACCAACAATGACAATGACGACAACTTTTAGGGCACACCACCCTTAAAAGAAGAAGACTTTTAGGGTGAACCAAAGAGTCTAGAAATCCATTCCTTACTAGATCTCGAATGGCATAATGCACCCGTGGGTCCACAATGCACTCGAAGCCCTAAAAGAACTTGAAGTCGCTAAAGAAGAAGATCCAATCCTAAAACAGACTTATAAAGCTAAAAGCCGACATTTCTATTTGGCAACTTATATATGCTTCCCAAAAACATAGACATGCTTTGATTAACGCACTTAGAAAAATTGAGTTCCCGTAAACTTATATTTTATAAGAAAGAACTCCCTAAAGAAGGCATTGCACAAAAAAAGCCTTTTTCTTAATCGTAACTTGCATTAACAAGTTCATTCCTCTAACTTTGGTAGACAACGGATCTGCTGTGAACGTTTGTCCTTGGAGGACCGCCAAAAGGTTAAGTCTTAGAGAGAAACAATTCTAAAAGGATAGCCTTGGGAACCGTGACCTTACCAATTAATGTGGGGCCAGTGGTGAAGAACATTGACTTCTAAATCCTATACATTTCAGCTACATTTAACCTACTTCTACGACGTCCTTGGTTAAATGACCATCAAGCAATGCATTCTACACTACACCATAGAGTTAATGATCATCAAAGGTCAAGTTATAATCGTCAATGGGGACAATCACTATGCTATTATCAGCTCCAAAGAATCGGTGGTCGAAATTGAACACGACGTGAATGACAATGAGCTTTATGGATTTTAGACTCACCGCCCTAGACAAGAATGAAGCACCTCTTGAGTTTAATCCTTATGGCATCACTAGTGTCCACTTGGTGCTTAGGAAGAAGGGTATTTTCGAGGCATAGCTGCAGGTCGGAGGGCATACCACCCTATCTTTCCACCTCTTGAACCCACTAGCAACTATAAGTTTGGGTTAGGCTGTCAACCTACTACTAAAGAAATAGCCTAAGCCTAGTGGGAAGTTCAAACTAGAAGGATTGCACCATACACAGTCCATTCCATCAAGCCCTTTCCCTATACTCTAAATCGGCAATTCTTGAAATAAGGGGATGACTTCCCTATTATGGTTTTCCCGAGCCTTATTACCTCAAAGAGAAGGGCATCTTGGTACCTGGCTTGGAGATCTTTAGTGATTGCTCGTATACTAGAAAATGAGGCACCCTACCTCCTTGAAAAGGGACAGTCCACACCAAACGGAACCAACTTGGCTGGGAGTAATGTCTTCGATCTTCTATTAGAACATGAAAGGAACCTAGAGGGGAATTTGGTCTCGGTACTATCTTGAGCCATGTTGCACCCGCAGCCTAATCCGTCCGGATTCATTACCAACGTCAACGCTCGAAGGGTCCAAGCATATTACTTGGATCGATATCGAGGAGGGCCAAGAATGTGCTCGTTAGCTTAGGATAGCATCCCATTCCCGAGTCTAGCACTAGGGCGGCTTTTATTTCTGTTCCTGGTGCTTCTAGCTCATCTTCTAGTTCTATTGTTTCTAATTCCTCTATTTCGACTTTCAAGTCCGATGTACTCATTTCTTCATTCAATATTGTACTTACTCCTTGCCTTCTCTTATTTTTAATTATTTTGCCTCTAATGATGAACATGAAATCCCTAAAGAATTAATAAAAGCTGCTGAAGATCATGAAAATTGCTCACTAATAATAGCGAAAACAATAACAATTAATCTAGGATTAGTTGATCGACCCTAAAAGGTCAAAATTGGGAAAATGTTAAAACTAGAATAGCAGAAGCAATTCACTTCGCTCCTTATAAAGCTCATAAATGTCTTTGCATGGTCCTACAAGGACATGCCGGGATAGATCCAAGTATAGCAGAACATAGAATTCCGCTTACGAAGATGCCAAACCAGTTAAGTAGAAGCTCAGGAAGATGAAACCCGAATGGGCACTGAATATTAAAGAAGAGGTCCGAAGTAGTTAAAGGTCGGGTTCATCAAAGTAGTCCACTACCCTCAATGGGTAGCAAACATAGTCCTAGTCCCGAAGAAAGGGCGGTGGTTCGGACGTGTGTTAACTTCGGGGATCCGAACAAAGCAAGTCTTATGGATGACTTCCTTCTACCCCATATCGACATCCTTATAGATAATACAACGGGACATGCCTTGCTCTCGTTTATAGATGGCTAGTTCGGATACAATTAGGTGAATATGGTCGAAGAAGACATGGAGAAGACGACCGTCATCACTCAATAGGGGACGTATCGTGTTGTGATGATGTCGTTTGGGCTCAAATATGCAGGAGCTACATATCGGAGGACAACTACAACACTATTACATGACATGATCCATAAAGAAGCCGAGGTCTACGTGGACGACATGATCATTAAGTCCAAAGATAGGGTAGGGCATTTACCTAGCCATAGAAAGTTCTTTGAGAGATCGAGAAAGTAAACCATATGCCTTAATCCTCAAAAGTGTGCTTCGGGGTAACTTCGAGTAAACTATTAGGCTATGTTGTTAGTTTTAGAGGAATCGAAGTTGATCCATCCAAGATCAAAGTTATCCAAGAGATTCCACCGCCAAAGATAGAGAAGGAGATACGAGGTTTCTTAGGACATTTACAAGAAATTAGTCCGGGCTAGTCTAGGCTACCAAGAAGCTCACGCACTACATGTTGGCCCACACGGTACATATAGTGGCACCGATGGATCCCATTAAGTACATCCTTGAGCAACTCGACCATTAGTAGTAAAATAGCTAGATGGAAATTCATGCTATCTCGAATTCGAACTCAAGTATGTCCCTCGAAAGTGATCAAAGGAAGGGTAGTATCGAAATTCCTAGCCGATCCACCTATAATTGAATCACAACCCGAACACCTCGACTTCCTAGAAGAAAATATCTTATAAGTAGAGGTAGATATGTGGACTATGTACTTTGACGAGGCTTCCAATCGAAGGGCTTTGGAGTAGGGATTCTCTTAGTCTCACTTAAGGGAGCATATAATCCGATTTCAGCCAAGCTTGATTTCGAGGTCACTAACGCCGTCATGGAATATGAGGCATGCATCACGAGACTTCGAGCTGCCATAGAGATAAGAGCCAAGAGCATCAGAATTTTTGGTGACTTTAATATGATCATTAATCGGATATCATAAAAATGGAAGGTACTTAGTGAAGCCTTGGCACCCTATCGAGCACATTTAATTGAATTAGCAAAACATTTTGAAAGCATTTCCTACACATACCTTCCTAGGGATGATAGCCAGCTTGTGGATGCTTTTGCTAAATTAGCATTTACAATCAAAATCCCTAATGGAATTCATTCAACGCGTATTTATATAGAAAGACACAGCTTAGCTCGCGCACGTATACACACTAAAAGTGTATAATCCCGACCAAACAAGTTGGTACCATAACATCTATTAGTCTTTGGACAAACAAGAATATCTGTTGGACTCCACATCTAGAGCTTAACAAGCCATCAAGATGCTAGCAGCTTCGCTTCTTCATCAACCAAGGTTAACTATACAAGAAAACTAACACAGAATCCGCTTACTTTGTGTCAACCAACACAAAGTAGAGCACATCATGGATGAAATTCATGGTGGGGAATGTGGACCCTATATGAATAGAAGGATGTTGGTTTAGAAAACTAAGAGATTATGGTACTTTTGGTCGACCATGGCAGCAGATTGCCATGAATTTGTTAAAAAGTGTAAGTGTTAGATATATACAAATCTACAACACCAGCCACCATCGTTTCTTATGACACTCGCATCACACCGACCATTCTAGTTGTGGGGAATTGATATCATTGGCAAAGTGACCCCTAAAGGAACATGCGGTCCTGAATTCGTGTTAGTAGCAATTGACTACTTTACCAAGTGGGTAGAAGCAGCCTCTTACACAACTTTGACATCAAAACACGTAGCCAAGTTCATCACTCGGAACATCATTTGTCGATATGGGGTACCCTATGAACTAATTAGTGACCATGGTAGTCACTTCAAGAAGGAAGTAGCAGATCTATTAGAAAAGTACAAGATCAAACATCACAAATCTTCTCCTTATCGCCCTCAAACCAATAGAGCAGATTGAGGCCGCTAACAAAAATATTCGCAAAATAGTGAAGAAGATGGCTATTAGATATAAAGATTGGCCTAACAAGTTGCCCTTCGCTTTATGGGGCTACTCGGACTTCCATCGGGGCCTCAATGGGAGCAACACCCTACTCCCTAATATATGGCATAGAGCAATCCTTCCAATAGAAATCGCCATTCCCTTATTGCGAATCATTGTTGAGAGTCGATTCCGAAGCGTAATGGGTTAAGGCATGCTACGAAGAGTTAGTGTTGCTTGATAAAAGACAATTGAATGCGTTACATAATGTCCAAATATAATAGACAAGTATATCAAGGGCATTTAACAAGAAAGTGAAGCCTTGTAATTTGCGTGTTGGAGATTTGGTCCTAAAACATATTAGGGAACCAATCCAGGATCCCCGAAGAAAGTTTTGGACCAACTAGCGAGGCCTGTTTATACTTAGTCAAGTACTTGTCTGGATGAGATTATTTAGTATACAAACTTAGATCAACTAAAGAAATATTATGTTGAGCATATTACTAAATGGATGGCATAACGAGCCAAGCCTGGCCCAACCAGGCCGTGCCATGGGTAGCGGTGGCCACCACCCAAACAACAATGGGCTGACCAGCCAAGGCAATCTCCCCGGTCTTGTTCCGATGGTCCAATTAGATGGTTCGCTTATTTAATTAATTGTTATTCTATTTTGGATGGTCCAATTAGATGGTCCATTGGTTTAATTAATTCTTTAATTATTTTGATTAATTAGGCGGTTCAAATTTCTTTACTCCTCTAGGTGAGTGATAAAACAATAATAAAGCATAATGGTGAGCATAATACTTACCTTTTACTTTTATTAATAAAAGGTAATCCTACTACTTACCCGAATACATAGCTAATAAAAGGGAAAATAAAAACAAGCACACTACATGGATAATAAACTGTTCGAAGAGTCAAAATAAAACTTCCTAAAATTCTTTTGTTCTCCTAAATATTCTCTCTAATAATTAAGCCTGTCTATGTTCACTTTCTTCCCTTTTGGATCACTAGACTCAGCCTCATCATGTTGGGTGTGGTTCTTTAGCTCTTCAATCCTACGAACCCTGCTCTCTTCAGACTTCTTTAGCCTCGCATTCCCTTCTATGGGCTCGTTCATCCATTGGGGTTTTACTTCACGTATCTAAAGGGATGCAACAATAGGAACATCTCCCCGGGATCCAGTTCTCGAGCCTTCAGCTGCCTTGTGAAGTTTGGGGTCTACTTCTACCATCCAATCTAGATGATATTGAGAAACCGTAGTGGTATGTTCATCTACAGATTTCGATAGCTTCGGCAAGTTCATCTAATACTCAAGGCATGACTTAAATCACCTAGAACCGACAAAACATGCAAAAAGTTCAAAAGTAGTAGGCCAAACACAGATCCGGATAAGGGATCGTCTATTCTCGTCCCATTTGCCACAATACATGGTCGTGGAAGTAATATGTACTGATTGTTAGACGCAGCTGGCATACAAAGGGTTATTGTCCAAGTATGTGTCCTAAATTGGGACATTTTTTAGTGTTTAATGTACCATTCTACTGGTACTATGGTTTTTAAGCCAAGCTTCCCACCGAAAGCCGAGTGATCGGTTACCACATCTAATAGCTTCCATCGACGTAACCGCATCGCTAGGTACGCATCCACATTTATAGGAGCTTGTAGCAGCTTGTAGATGCTCTATTAACTAAATCTGTATACAACAGGAGCAAAAATAAAAAATAAAAAAGGACAACAAAAGGGAAAAACTAAGACTTTAGGCAAGACCGGAGGCTTTTAAGCCTCGACGGCGCCGAATCGCCACCCCATGGCCGACGTCGCCGACCTAGTCTCATTGATTGGTCTCGATTGTTATTTTCTCGCTCTCCTGCAATAATAAGGGGCTCCCAGTAAAGTCTTCATCCAAATTGGCCTCGATCCGGTTTAGCCCTATAATGGTTTCATTGACAATTAGTAGAGTTAGGGAATATTAGTCCTTCAACTGCTCCACAAAGCTCAATAATGCAGCGGGAGCCATATCCCGGTAGCCTCCTACAAGTAGGAAACCACCTATCGGACATGTGATTATTGCTTGACGTCTCGGAATAAGGGCGGATTCTAACGAGTACATCAGGCGATAATGCTTCACCAGATTCATTAAGTTAAGTTGATCCCCAATAAAAATCTAACTTAGATTCCTATTATTCAACTTCGGAAGGCGCTTGTAGGTTTCATGCATATTCTCGGAGGACTTAAGCATAACAGGTTTTTTACTGCGTTGGATGTCTAGTATAGCATCGAACTCTTCATGCAGGGACACAATTCCTTGTCCTAAACCCGAAAATGTGGTAATGTGAATCCTAGTAGGTCACAACATCCCTTAGGAAAGTCCAATAGACTTTCACATGTCGAATGTTGATTAGGGTATTCAGTCCATATTGAGACAATCCTACCCTCTCAAATTTGTCATCTCATGCATCCAACGAGATAATTTAGTTATGAAATTCATCTTTGAAAGTAGAAAGGAATTAAAGACACCGAGGGATTTTTTTAAGGAACTTTTTTTCTTAGGGAATTATGGAAGAAGGTTTAAAAGGCACAATTTTCGGTATCCGACAAAGGTCCAATTTATAGCAGTCTCCGGGTTCAAAGTCCTACTACGACCAAGCCACTAAAGATCGACCGAGTCTCGGCATCCTGCATGGCAAGCACCGGCTAGAGCGGGCCGGTTTGACTTATTTCTTGACTCGAGCAATCCTTGGGTCATTATTTTGCTTCGCCCTCGCCTATTTTGGCTAAGCCCTATTATTTTGGACCATGCACTTATAATTTACTCTTTTTTATTTTATTATTTTCTTTTGGGGGAATAGGGGCTAGTGTAATTTTTTTGAATTGTCTTTGTAATTTTCCTTAGAACTTTTTTCGCATCATATTCATAAAAGAAAGCATGTGTAGAATTGAGTCCTTGCATAGAGTCAAAATTTTATAAAATATTAAACATTAAAAACAAAAGGCACCTCACAAGGGATTAACTAATCTTCGTCATTATAAGCATCATCAAAGAGATAGTTGCCGAAGTTCTCCAAGATGGATATAGAAAATCGATCGTCTCCACCGGCTTGTGAAGAGCTAGCCTCTTTACCCGAAGGAGATTGAGAAGCTCCATGAGAAGGCCACTATAAGACATCCGGTGGAAGTCAATTGGGTTGCCGTGATGATCCAATGCTTGGACAGGCGGGATGTTCATGCAATCTTAAAAAAAACTAGGCCTCGCACTAGATAAACTAGGCCCGGAAGTGCTAGGCCCCGCTTCAACACTTTGATGGTGTGAGTGGCATGAAGAGTGCCGGGAAGTGCCCGCTCTAGTCTGTGCCACCGGAGGGAATTTGTTGGCCAAATGTGTGTGCTTAAGCCCCGAGCCACCGAGGAAGCCTTCCGATGAAGAAGATCCAGATCGACGCCTCTGCAAAGACAATGGAGCAATTAGCATTTCTACTAAAAGCTCAATAAATAGCATTTACATTAACTAAGATGCACCCGGAACCTTTGGAAAGTCTTCGCAGAGAATAAGTCCCAAATACCTCTAAGGGCGGATTAAAATCTGATGGACATGGTCCGAGATTGCTCCCGGTCAAACTACAAGATTTAATGATGTTAACAAAACACTTTTAGCGCACAATTAAAAGTAAAGAGCATAAAGCTTTTACCCTTTGCTAGTTTCTAGGAAGAGGATGCCCCACACATTCCACTTCGACAATTTTTTTGAATTGTCTTTGTAATTCTCCTTAGAATTCTTTTTCGCATCATATTAATAAAAGAAAGCATTTTTAGAATTGAGTCCTTGCATTCATCTCATTTCATAGAGTCAAAATTTTACAAAATATGAAACATTAAAAACAAATGGCAACCTACAAGGGATTAATTAATCTTCGTCATCGAAGCATCATCAAAGAGATAGTTGTCGAAGTTCTCCAAGATGGATATGGAAAATTAATCGTCTCCATCGGCTTGTGAAGAGCTAGCCCCTTGACCCCAAGGAGATTGAGAAGCTCTATGAGAAGGCTAACTATAATACAACTAATGGAAGTTAATCGGGTTGTCGTGACGATCCAATGCTTGAAGAGGTGGGATGTCCATGCAATCTTCGAAAAACTAGGCCCCGTAGCAGGAGAACTAGGCCCGTAAATGCTAGGCCCTACTTCGAAGCACTCCGATGGTGTGAGTGGCATGAAGAGTGTCGGGAAGTGCCCGCTCTAGCCGTGCCACTAGAGGGAATTTGTTGGCCAAATAAGTGAGCTTAAGCCCTTGAGCCACCGAGGAAACCTCCTAATGAAGACGGTCTGGATTGACGCCTCTACAAAAGCAATGAAGCAATTAGCATTTCTACTAAAAGCTCAATAAATAGCATTTAAATTGACTACGACTCACCCAGAAGGTTTGGAAAGTCTTCGCAAGGAATAAGTCCCAAATACCCCTACGAGCAAACCGGAATCTAATGAACATGGCCCGAGATTGCTCCCGGTCATATTACAAAATTTAAGTATGTTAACAAAACACTTTTAGCACACAACTAAAAGTAAAAAGCATAAAACTTTTACCCTTACCAGTTTCTAGGAAGAGGACGCTCACACATTCCTCATTAGGAATTTCACGAATCCTAATGTAGCGTGGGGATTCCCTAGGTTAAGAGACATCCATATCAAGATTTGAAATACGAATATCCTCCAGGAGAAGTTACAAAAAAACAAAGTTAATTTCCATACAAGAAATTCAACTACACAAAAAAGCCCTCAAAGAGGATTCTCCTCTCACTCAATTCCCGTGTAATACCCACACTTAGAGGAAGTTGAAGTTGGGCCCATGAATGAAAATTGGCTTGATCACATAGGACCTATAAGGAGACAAGCGAAAAATGGTAAGAATTGGGTGGCCAAACGCCCGCCTATGGGAGCTGCTGGCCACCACGACCGAGCCCACTAATCTACCACGGATCGTGGGCTAGGGCAACAAGTCGGGCAATGAAGAAAACTTTTCTAGGGTGCAATTTTGGCTTAAATTTAAAAGCTTGAAAGTGACATACTGAAGCCACAAGGTTGATAGTGGACCTCAAGAAGTCAAGATCAGGAGCTTTGGGCTATTGAATATAGATTTTGGCCCATGATATCGAGGTCGGGAATGAAGGGTGATTCGTTGAACTGGGCAAAAGACGTGGGAAATACTCGTACAGCCACGACTACAATTTAACAAATTAAGACAGATCTTTTATCCATACAAGATAAAAATATCTTGGAAATAAGAGATGATAGAGTATACCCCAATAATCTTCCACAAGCCACACAAGGGAAGATAATTTGTCAAGTCCTTCTCGGGTTTTGTATGCCTCACACCGGAGCGTAGACCCCTTGTGAGGCATGTATAGGCGAGGGCACCCCGGTTAAGCTCTCTAATCTTATCTAGGTCTTCAAAGTTCACTAAATAGTGAGTGTGTACCTTTGAATCTTGGTCGGAGAAAATGGATGTGCTTAACAAGATAGCAAGCACGATTCGAATTTGTCTGTTGAGGTGTGTTCTAAAAGGGTAGTTCCTTTCTTTACATGTTTCCATGAACTTTGGTATAGCCCCATTGCTCCGGATAGAACCCTTCTACAAGATTAAGCCAACAAGCTTACCGATGGAGAGATAGCGACCGAAGACACGTGATTCTCGGCCTCCACCAAGAGATCGTTCGGGCTCCATTCATCATGGGGATCCCACTCTCATTCTAGAAAGTTGTCATGGACTAGCTTCTCAGCCCTTGTCCTTCCGGTAGGATGAGGCTTTCTTCTAGACATATTTGGAGAGTTGTGTTTGGGAAAACCAACTAGTTTTCTCAAAGAGTAAAATAAGAGCACAATAAGAGAAAAGCTAGAGCAAGTAATAGAGGAGCAAGTGTAGTGTGCAAACGGAACACACTAGTTCCCCTTTTATAGACCCATTCAATCAAGGCATGCATAACACAAGACAAAAGTCAAAAAAGTAAGAAGAGACCAAAGAATGAATCGGCAGCAAAGCCGGGGCCAGGCTGCCAAAGGTTGGCCGGCAGCGGCCACGAGGCCTAGTGGCGTCCTATTGGCGGCAGCTTTACGACCCTAGATGGTGGTCTAGCTTGTGAAGTCCCATCAAGGGTGGCAAGTGGATGTCTAGCACCATGTGCATGAAAGTGGACCTTTTGGACCCACCATGTCATCGTTCATGGATCATATTTTCAATCTATTTTTGACTAAATTATTCGGGTAAAATACTCGAACTTTTCTAAATATAATTATCCACTAACAAGTATGTTAGTACAGGTAGATTATTGTGCCAAGCTTTAGATCAAAGATGATCAAAGGTTTAGCATAAAGTTCACCGAGCTTTAGGCTTTGAGCAAGCCAAGCTCAAGATCCTCTTCTTGGACTTCGGAGCGCACGCATCACAATCAAGTCCAGGCCTTGTCTCGAAGTTCAGATTTGACGAGTAACCAATTCTAGACATTACGCAACGTTCAACATTCAAAATGACGCACGAAAGTGAGATAAGTATCCTTTAGTGTCTACTTTGACCCTTCGTCTTTCAAACTAGGTCAAAGTGGGGGCTAAATGTAGACACCTAAACTGTGTAATTCCTTTTCTCTTATTTACTTGTGGGGCCGACGATGAAATCCGGAGTCCTATTTGAGGATTTGGACAAGTGGACGGTATTTGATTTGCGTGACAAAAGCTAGTAAACCACAAAAACACTTTAGCACCAACTAAATAGCTTTTTACCTTGGTTCGATCCAAAATCCTTTTCTTTCGGATGGTCCAAGCCCGGTCAAACCAATAGAGTTAACGAAGTAAGGCGCTGTGTACGAGAGATTCCGGGCTCAAAACACCGCATTTCACCACCAACGTCCAACCCGGACACGGAGTCGAAGACATAAGAACAACGTCGTGTCCGGCATCGCGTGTCTTGATCAAAGGCATCAAAATGCTGCGTTTTGCCCCAAAACAGTCCACCCTAGACACGGAGCTCACTTCCTCAAAACAGACAACGTTTGTGTTCGACGCCGCGCACCCGATTCCATTTCACGTAAAACGTTGTGTTTTGCCCAAAGTCTAGCTACAACACGAAGAAGCTGGAGGACCCAAAGCGACACCGTTTTAGCCAGCGTTGCCCATCTCGTGATCCGGTTCTATCCGATTTTATCCTTTGATTTTTGGTCCAATTTTTTGTGCTTTTCCAGCTAGGTTTACGCCTTGCTCGGACTGGCTGATTAAATCCAAGCCCCTAGGTCATTTTGTGACCTAACCTTCTCCTATAAATAGAGAGCTTAGGCTCTCATTTTTTATACGGCTTATTCCTTAACGTTATGTTGCTTGAAGTTAGACTAAGAGCTATTGAATACGCCTGTCTCTATTATGATCTCTTGGTCTCTCTTCAGTGACTTTCATCATACTTCCCACATCTGATCTCTAAACTCCATCAGTCACACATCTTTCTATCCATCTCCACAAAAAACTCACAAAAGCCGTTTCGATTCACCACCATCGCACATTCGGATCCATATCCGAGATCCGAGATCGGTAGGTGGGACAACCTGGGGGCACTAATTCGACCTTCGCAAGAGTTTGTTTTTTGTATGTTTTATCGCTTTCCGTATTGTGGAGAAAATTTGTATCGCGTTCATTTCCTCCCGCCTGATGTAATCCTTTTATTTCCTCATGTTTGTTTCTTTTCGTTGTTCTTTTCTTTCTTTATTGCTTTCATTTAGCGCTTTTCATATTTGCTTTTATTTCTTTTGTAAGCATGCTTTTGCTACCTTTATTTTTGTATCTAATTATGTTGTGTGCTTGTGTTTAATATGTTATTTAAATTCGCTACTTAAACTAGTAAAGGCCGTTTTTGACTGGTCAAATGGAAGGGCTTATCTCTACGTTTCGTACCCTCACCCCCAAATGCGATTCTCGGTTCTACACCGATGGGAGTCATTTTTAATCTCTTCCAAGCTTAGTTTTCCATTACTAAGATTGGAAGAGTATTTTTATTTTATTTTTGTTAGTTTTATTCCTACCACTAGCAACACCTATTTTTGATTTATTTCTCTTAATCCGCCTCTAGGTTATTTCGACTAAAAATCAAAAAATAAGGATTTTCTAGAGTTGCCAGCCAGGCTAGAGGCCGACATCGAAGACCTCAACGATGGCCCCTGGTCGGCGCCTCGACCCCGAGCGCTTGCTTTTGCCATCGCCGAGTGGTTAGTGAGTGAGGTTTCAGTCCAAACTGGTGTTTTCACACCAGTTTTTCCCTAAAGCCTCTTGGCATAACCAATTAAACCCTAATTTATTTTTATTTTTAGTTGTCAAATAATATCCCGTGATTTCCAAAAATAATTCCTAAATTAAAACCGCCATTCAACCCTATTTTAGTTCATTTTAGCTTAGTTTGAAAAATTTGGAAATCTAAATAAGAGGTTCATCCCCATTTTCAAAAAACAATCTTCATAATTGTAACTTTAAAGTAAATTTTTAAAAACCCGCCAATTCGTGGGGAAACTCTACCAATCCCGGTTCGGGGTGGACTGTGGTCCCGGTTTGATATGTGTCCCATTGATGCAGCTGAGTTCAACCGAGTATACGTTTGTGATATTGCCAAGGAAGTCTAGGACACCCTAGTTGTTACTTATGAGGGTATAAGTCGGGTGAGGCAGGCAAAGATAAGTTAGTATCTCCATAGGTACGAGATGTTTAAGATGGAGGCTTATGAGAATATAATTGAGATGTACTTCCGCTTCACCGAGATTGTCAATAATCTCAAGTCCCTTGAAGGAAGATCTTCTACAAAGAGGTTGTCAAAAAGATTACAAGGAGTCTATTGATGAATAGATAGGGTCCAAAGGTGATTGCTATTAAAGAACCTCAAGACCTCGCTCAATCGAAGCTAGATGAGCTCATAAGAGAACTACTTACCTATGAGTTACATCTAGAGGAAGAAGAATCCGAGGCAAGCACCAAAAGAAACATTACTCTCAAAGCCTCGGAGAAATCTAGTGTAAGTCCAAGCTCCTCGGATTCCGAAGAAGACCACATGGCCTTAGAGAAGATGATGATGAAATACAAAATGTGGCGGAAGAAGCCTAAGCAAGAATTCTTCAAGAAGGTTAAGAAGGAAAGAAAAGGTAAATTTTCATCTCGTTCTAATTTAACTTTGACTAAAAACTTCGGTTGTTTTGAGTGTGGAAGCAAGGAGAACATAGTTAAGGATTATCCAAAGAAAAGAAAGAATAGAAAGAAGAAAAAGGCAATGGTAGCCACATGGAGCAATGATGAATCGGAGGAGGATGATGACACATATAATGAGTCTAAGTGTTTCATGGTCCTAATCGACTCAAAAGCTTAAACTGAGTCAAAAGTGAAGCATCGGACACTAAGGAAGCTGATCCTTGGGAGATAATCAACTACTTTCTCAAATTCTCCAAGCATGATCTTGCTAAATACATTTACAATTTGGAGCAAAATTCAAATTCCGATTCTTACGCGTTTAAAGAGAAATTAGAGTCTCTTAGTTTTGTGAACAAATCTTTAAAAATGATTTAGAAAACCCGAGACAAAACCTAACGGTACTAGACACTAGTACTAAAGACAATCAGACCGAGTCCGGGTTCCTTAGAACAGAGAATGAGCAATTCAAACAGAAGCTCACCGAGTCGCAGGAGTTGGTTTTGAAACTTACTCAAGGTCGAAAAACCTAGATTTATTTAGTTCTCAATGTCTCTTTTTGGAAAGAAGGAATTAGTTATAATGCTTGAACAAAAAGATAATTCCTAGAAAAGCCTTTTCAAAATGCATTCTAGAACAATTAAGTTTAGGAAGGCTAAGTATGGTCCCATTCATTCAAAGAAGAAAGGGACTAAGCCCATACCAATTTTTAAGAAAAAGTCTTCTCAACCTTGTTTATAAAAAGAGAGGATATCAAAAGAAAGAGACACATACTCAATTTCCTAAGAAGAAGACTCAGAATCGGACTAAGCCTAAAATCATTCAAATATGGGTTCCAAAAGTTCTCTTCCTCAAAAGACCACAGACAAAAGACAGTTATTGGGTTTGTAAGAGGAAAAGAGAAGGGTTATTTTATTTTTGTTTTGTAGATTACTTAGAAACAAAAAGGTCATTGGTACTTAGATAGTGGATGTTCTCGCTACATGTATCGTGACTCGAGACTCTTCTCAGAACTAAAAGAGATGTAAGGAGGAAAGGTCACATTTAGAGATAACAACAAAGGCAAGATTGTTGACATTAGTAGAGTTAGATTAGGTGGCAACTCGATCGATCGGTATATCTTGTCAAATGTATGGCATGAAACCAGTCCTTCCAATAGAGATCTCTATTCCCTCGTTGAGAATCATTGCTGAAAGTTAGATTCAGAAGCAAAGTGGGCTAAGGTACACTATGAAGAGTTAGTGTTGCTAGATAAGAGATGCCTCAATGCCTTACATAATGTCTAAATATACTAGGCATGTATATAAAGGGGATTTAACAAGAAAGTAAAGCCATGAAATCTGCAAGTTGGAGACTTAGTCCTCAAGGAGATAAGAGCACCAATTCATGATCCTCGAGGAAAATTTAGGCCTAGTTGGGAAGGCCCATTTATACATAGTCAAACACTGCCAAGAGGGGCCGTAAAATTGACTGATTTGAATGGTGAAAAGATCTTTCAATACACAAATTTGGATGAAGTTAATAAATATTATGTTTAGCACGACCCTGGACGGCAGGCCAAGATTGGCCCAACTAGGCCACGCCACAATAGGCGCCGAGCACCACCTGACAATGGTTTCCTGGCTAGGTCGAAATATTTCCCCTTAGTTTTATCTCTATAGTTATTTATTTTGACCACCCAACCAGATGGTCTCTTCATCTATTTATTTTGGACAATCCAATTAGGTGCTCCACCTGTATAATCAATTCTTTAATTGTTAAAATTAACTTTAGGGGTGGTCCAATTAGGTGGTCCAATTTATTTATACCTTTAGGTGAGTGATAATACTAAAATGTATAAAGTATAAAAGTGAGCATAAAAGTTACTTTTATTTAATAAAAAGTAAGCCTATTACTTACCCGAATACATAACTAATAGAAGGGAAATAAAACAAGCACACTACTTGTAAATAATGAATTGTTCTAAAGAGGAAAAACTAATCTTCCTAACTTCTTTTATTTTTTCCTAAAAATTCTATCTAAAGAACTAAGCCCTAATCTATCTTTACTTTCTTCCTTTTGGGGTCACTAGACTCGCTCCATCATCTTGGGTACACTTCTTTAGCTCCATAATCCGGCGAACACTCCTCTCTTCAGCTTCCTTGACCTCGGATTCTTTTCTACGGACACGTTCAGCTACCCGAGGGTTCACTTCGTGTATTTAGAGTGGTGCGATGAGCAGTACAACTCATTTGGGATGTGTCCTGAATTGGGACACTTTCCAGTGTGTGATGTACCGTATTATGTCATTATTATGATTCCTAAGGTATTCCTCCCACCAGGAAATAGGGTGATCAGCTATCGCTTCTACTCACTTTCATTGGCGAAGTGTATCGCTAGATACGTATCCACATCTATAGAAGCCTGCAATAATTATAGATGCTCCATTAACTAAATCCGCATACCATAGATAAAATATAATAATAAGTGTTCTACACGGTCAAAATTCAACCTTTCTTTAAGACCCAACAGGAGAAAAATTAAAATAAAAAATAAAAAATAAAAAGCAAAAGCAAACAATAGCAAAGGCGAAAAATAGAGACTTTCGGTGTGAACCAGAGGTGCTTTAGCCTAGGTGGCGTCGGACAGTCATCCCGTGGCCGACGCCGCCGATCAGTCCATACCGTTTGGTCTAATCGGTCATTACCCGCTTACCTATAACAACAGCAGGCTCCCAACAAAGTCTTCCCCTAAATTGGCTTCAACCCAAGTATAGGCATATTATAGTTTCAAGCAACTATCGGCGGCGTTAGGGAACAATAATTCTCCAACTACTCAACCAAGCTTAGCAACACCGCCGGTGTCATGTCCCCGCGGCCTCCTACCAAGAGGAAAACACCTATTAGGCAGGTGATAATGGCTCACCGTCTTGGGATAATGATAACCTTGGAGAATGCATCATCTCACGGTAATCTTTCATCGAGTTCATCATCCGGTTCATCTGGATTACCAAAAAGAATCAACCCTAGATTCATGTTGCTTAGCTTCGGAAGATATTTGTAAGTCTCGCGCAGATTTTTAGAAGATTTAGGCACAACAAGTTTAGTATGATGTTAAATGCCCAAAATGACATCAAACTCTTCGAGCAGGGGGCACAATTTCTTATCACCAAACTAGAAAACATGGTGGTGAGGATCCCAATAGGCCACAACAACCCTTAAGAAAGTCCAATAGACTTTCACCTAGATAATATTAAATAAAGTATTTAGCCTATATTATGATAAACCCATCCTCTTTGTGTTTGTCATCTCATGCATCCAACGAGATAAATTAGTCATGAAATTCATCTTGTGAAATTAGTGAGAATATTACAGGCACATAGGGAAATTTTCTTTTGGATCTATTTGTCTACGGGAATTGCGAAACGTTAAGAAGGCACAATTTTCGGTCATCAAAATGGGTCAATTTATAGCGATTCCCAGGCATAAAAGTCCTACTGCACCAGCACCATAGCATTCGCCAGGTCTTGGGTGGCGCCTACCACAACCTTAGACTAGCTAGTTCATCTTATTTCTTTTAGCCCGAGCACTCCTTGGGCCATTATCTATTTCTGCCTCAACCTATTTTGGCGCAAGCCATATTTATATTTTGGACCATGCACTTAAGAATTCCCTTTCTTTTTTTTTTTTTTTTGAATGGGGGCTAGTGCAATTTTTTTCTTTTGTCTTTGTAATTTTTTCCTAAAAGTTTTTGTATCATATTTAATAAAATAAAACATTTTTAGAATCGAGTCTTTGCATTCCATCTCATTGCATAAGAGTCATAATCTTACAAACTATTAAATATTAAAAACAAAGGGATTCACTAATCATCGCCATCGAAACCATCATCGAAGATATAGTTCTCGAAATCCTCCAAGATGGACGTGGAAAATCGACCGTTTCCACCACCTTGTGAAGTGCTAGCTCCATGGTCCCAAGATTAAAATGCTCCATGAGAAGGTCCACTGTAAGAAGCATGGTGGAAGTGAAGTGGGTTACCTTGATGATCAAATGCTTGAAGGGGCAAAATGTTCGAGACTCTCTACAGCAAAGTTAGGCCCCGCACCGGAAGAACTATGCCTTGAGGTGCTAGGCCCCACCTTAGAAGTACTCCGACGATGTGCACGTCGTGAAGAACGCCGTGATGTACCTGCTCTAGATGTTCTACTGGAAGGTGCTTGTTGGCTAGATTGGTGTGTTTGATCCCCGGGGCACCAAGGAAACCTCCCGATGAAGATGCTCTAGATCGGCGCCTCTATAAAAATGAACGACCGATTAGCACACCTACTAAAAGCTCAAGGAAGTTAGCATTTCACTAACAAAAGAATAACCCGAGAAAGTTGGCAAAGTCCTTTCAGGTGAGGAAGTCTCAAATTCCCTAAAAGCAAATTGAAGTCCGATAGACATGGTTCGAGATTGCTCGCGATCATACTATAGAATTTATTAAATGGTATTAGCAAAATACTTTTAGCATGAAACTAAAAGTAAAGAGCATGAAACTCTTACCCCTCATCAGTTTTGGGGAAACGATGCCCAACATTTTCTTCCTCGGGGATTTTAGAAATCTTTACATAATGGGGAGATTCTCCAGGTTGAGAACCATACACCTCAAGACTTGGAATGTGCACATCCTTTGGAGTAAGCTACAAAAGATGAAGTTAATTTTCACACAAAAAGTTCAACTACCGAAAAGAGATGAAGGAATGGAAACTCACCAGCCGAGTCATAATCCGCCTCGCATGATGTGCATAAGACGTGTACAAATTTAAGAACTTGGTATAAGGATACCCGGTGGTCACTTCAATTTGCTATTGTTGGGAAAGAAAGCGAAAGCGTAACATAGCTGGCAGTTGATTAAGAAGAACAGACGGAGGCCATGTGTTGTTACAGAGTTGTGGTGGGACTCCACGACCAACATAATGTATATACAAGATTCACTAAGAAACTAGAAAGTAAAAGAGAAAAACAACAAGAAAAGGGGTATAGAACACACACATCCTAAGTCGGTGCTGGCCACAACCATGCCCACAAGGTCCACCACAGGCAGTGGGCGGGGCAACAAGACCACGAGTTAAGGGTGGATCTCAAGAAGCCTATGTCATGGATCTTGGGTAGTTAAAGATAGATTATAGCCCATGATATGGAGGCAAAAAATGTTGGATGATTTATTGAGTCGGGCGAAAGGTGCAGGAAATATTCGTACAACCATGGCTATATTTTTACAAAACAAGTAAGATTTTTATCCACACAAGATGAAAATACATTGGAAATAAGTGAGAGCATACCTCAATGATCTTCTACAAGCCTCACGAGTGGAAGATAGTTGGTCAAGTCTGTCTAAGGTTTAGTGTGTAGTACACCGGCACGGAGGCCCCTTATGAGGCAAGTATACGCGGGAGCACCCCGGTTAAGTTCTTTTATTTTATCGAGAGTCTGCTAAGTTCACTAAATAGTGAACATGAACCTTAGAGGCTTGGTCGAGAAAAAGTATCGTGCTCAATAAGAGAGCAAGCACGATTCGGACTTGTTGTTGTAGAGAATGTCAAACCCAAAACCTAACATCCTCAAAGGCCTCCAAAAGAATGGTATATTTAAAGTTTTCCTGAGGAAACCTATTAGCCACGAGACCAAATAAATGACAAAGGTAGCCATGATATTCGTATAAGTTCCGATCATAGACTAAAGGCTCCTTCGAGAAGCCTAACCGGAAAAAGTCCAAAGAAGTAATAGTTATTTCCCGAAGGAAGATGGAAAGTATTAGTGGTATCCCAAAAGCACTCACTAATGACCCTAATGGAATCTCGCTCTTTTTGTCATTCTACATGTCTCCACGAATTTGGGTATGACACTACTACTTTGGATTAAGCCTTTCGCAAGATAAAAATCAAACAAGATTTTTTTTTAGTTAAAGAACTACTCTAAATGATCAATAGTAGAAGTTTAAGCCAACTAACTTACCGAAGGAGTAATGGCAAGTGAAGAGACATAATACTCAGCCTCCACCAAGAATCCATTTGGATTCCATTTGTTGTGAGGAGGCCATTCCCGTTCCAAGAAGTTATGTTAGACTAACTTCTCAACCTTTGTCCTCCGGGTAGGATGAGCGTTCCTTCTAGACGTCTTTGAAGAGAAGATTTTTGAAGACTAACTAGTTTTTAATAAGAGCAAAGCTAGAAAGCAAGAGCGGAGTAAGTGAAGTGTGCAAAATGAACACACTAAGCTCCCTTTTATAGATCCATTTGGTCAAGCTAAGCCAAGCATACAAGACAAGAGTTAAAAGGTAAGAGAGACCAAAGGAATTTGATAGAAGTTAGTGGACAGGCGCTGCCAAAGCTGCCGGCGCCGGCCATGAGGTGAGGTGATGTCCCGTCATGGTAGCCTTACTGCCCTAACTAATGGGGTAGCTTGTGAAGTCTCACCAAGCATGGCAAGTAGATGGTTGGCACCTTATGCATGCAAGTGGGGGCTCTTGGACCCACCAAATCAGCTTTTTCGGATCAAATTTAGAGTCGACTTTCGATCGAATTCTTCAGGTAAAACACCGAACTTTCATCAATATGATTATCTACTAATGAGCATGTTAGTACAGTAGATTATCAAGCATAGCTTTATATCAAAAACGGTTGAAGTTTACGCATTAACATTTACCAAGCTTTAGGCTCGATCAAGCCAAGCTTAGGATCCTATTAGTGGACTTCGAACGCACGCATCGTGATCAAGTCTAGGCCCCGTGTTAGAGTTCGAGCTCCACGAGTAACCAATTCCGGACATTACACATCAATCAATATTAAAATCGTCGCACGTGAATCGAGGTAAGTATCCTTTAGTATCTATTTTGACCCTTCGTCTTTCAAGCTCGGTCAAAGTGGGGGCTATCTGTAGACACTTAAAATGTGTCGTCCCTTATCTTCTTTAATTATGTATTTTATATTGTTGGCCCATTGATAAAATCCCGAGTCCTATTTGAGGATTTGGATCACTAACTGAATTTGATTGGCGTGACGGAAGCCAATTAACCATAAAGAACGCTTAGCACCACATAAAAGCCTTTTGCCTTGGGTCGGTCCAAAAATCCCTTTTATTTCACACGGTCCAAGCCCGGGCCTAACTTCTAGAGACAATGGAGTTCAATACTGCGTATCGGGAAATTCCAAGCTCGGAATTCTACATTTCTCTTTTGTATAATCGAGAC
This sequence comes from Talinum fruticosum, assembly GCA_021018815.1. Classification (NCBI taxonomy): domain Eukaryota; kingdom Viridiplantae; phylum Streptophyta; class Magnoliopsida; order Caryophyllales; family Talinaceae; genus Talinum; species Talinum fruticosum. Next base: position 804,237 of record JAITYX010000122.1, on the reverse strand, counting down.
ACGGAGCTTAAGACCTCAAGACGGTGTTACGCATTGCATTTCATGATCACAAGTATCAAGTGTTGCATTTAAGCTCCAAGACAATCCGCCCAAGACTAGGAGCTTCTTCCCTCAAAATGTCTCCGTATGACCGGTGCCCGCTACCTGGATTTTTCAAGTGAAATGCCACGTTTTGGCCTGAAGAATCCCTTTGCAGCACGTAAGGGTATGAAACCCTAGGTAACAACGGGGTGGCTGGTGACCCCGATCGCTTTCTATTCAATTTTATCCTATTCTATCCGATTCAATCTTGTGATTTTTAGCCCGGTTTTCTTAATCGCTTCGAGGGGCTAGCCAAGAGTAACTCTAGGTCATTTATGACCTAGCTCTTTCTCCCCTATAAATAGAGATCCCCGCCTCTCGTTTCGATACGGCTTTGTCCAATGCATTATGCTGCATGAAAGCTAACTAGAAGGCTTATTCCCTAACATTACACTCGCTAAAATTTGACTAAGAGCTACTAAATACTTCCTTCTATATTATGATCTCTTGGTCCTTTTTCAGCTTATTACCAATCTATTCTTCATCCTTACCACATCTCGAACAATATTCCATCATCAATCTTCTGCTTATACTCAAAACTCACAAAAACCCCTTTCTTGATTCACCATCGTCGCAACATCGGATCTAGTACGGAGATCCGGATCGGTAGGTAGGACAACCTAAGGGAATAAGTTCAGCCTTCAAGGGGTTATTTATTTTATGCTTTTCATCACTTTTCATATTGTAGAAAAGAGTTATATCGCTTTTATTTCCTCCTCGCCCGATGTAATCCTCGTAAATTTCTCACTTTTCTTTTCTTTTGCTTTTATTTTCTTTCTTGCTTTCCTTTTTATCTCGCTTTTGCCATTTTCTATCATGTTTTGGTTGCTTTAAAATTTCTGTTTACCATGTTGTTTGCTTGTGTTTAAAGTGTTGATTCTCTACTCAAACTAGTCATGGTCGTCCTCGGACAGGCGTAACAAAAGGGTTTATCCCTACATTTCGTACCCTCACTCCCGAATCCGATTCTCGATTCCGACACCAATGGAGTCATTTTGTTTTAAACTTTTTCAGTCTTAGTTTTCCCACACTAAGATTGGAAGAGAAAATTTTTATGTTTTTGTTAGTTTTTCTTTTCTAAAAACATACCGATGACCACTACTACATGAACCACAACTACGGTTGAAAACGACCTTTAGCTACGGTTATCAAGCATCGTCAATGTGGTCATCGTTGTATGTTGCATCTTTTACTACGGTTCAAAACCGTAGTCAAAGAAGGCTTATGACGACAGTTGAGATGAAGGACCGTAGTCATATGTCTCTCTATGACGACGGATTTTCAAAAGAACTATCCTCATAGAATGACCCGAAGGCTTGCTCTTGGAGAGTCTTAGTTACCTAGAGAGGGGCTGAATAGGGTGATGAGGAAATTTTCACAAACTTGGAAGATTTATGCTTGAGAAGAATAATCAAGGTAGTCCGAGTCTAGATTGGACTCAAAAAGTGTGAACTCGGATATAAGTGGAAACCCTCCCGGGGCGTGAAAACCACGGCTAGTGCTAGTCCAAGCACCAAGTCAAATCCACTATTTTGAATCCACAAAATACAGCAGATCGACTCAACCGAATTGCTCCCTTAAACATTTCCTTACGGAGTTTTCCTAGACTCGTAAATTCCCTTATTTGATCTAGTACTTTCTAACTAAGGTAACCTTTACAGACGAGGGACAACCGAGTTGAGTTAACCATTACAGCTCGGTTAGGGGACCTTACTTAGAGAGTAAGAAAGAGTATGTAACTCATTACAACACTACTACAAACTGTCGCCAAACAAGTGACTGAAACCGACAAAAACAAAGAATCGTAGTCAGACAGCGACGGAAAAAGGTTTCCGTCACTATTTTGGAATTAGCGACGTAAATATATGCCGCTCAATGGACTATTCCGTCGCTCAGCCGTAGCTCAGGGTATTTAGAATTTTCAGATCTAAGAAAAATAAAAAATAAAAGTATAATTAAATTAATTTTGTTTATAGCGACGGACTGTTCCGTCGCTATCCACTAATAAAATTTAGATTCGGCCTTTCGGCCGGACCGAGGATCCCGAGCTGAGAGAGAGAAGTGCGAGCGATTTTGTGAGCGAGAGTGCCTAGCCCACCACCACGCATCCACAAACCCTTGAAGGTTTGCTCATAGAGAGGCAAAGTCACCCTAGAAGGGGGATGAATAGGGTGATTAAGGATTTACGAGAAAAATTAAACTCTTTGACTCGAATAGAAGCGTAAATGAATTCCGAGTCCGTACAGGGGTCGAAAATAATCACTCAAAATATGGGTTAAGAGAGTCTCGAGTCTATAATGAACTCGGAAAGTCAATACTCGGAGATTTACGTGGAAACCCTCCCGGGCGTGAAAACCACGGACCGTGCTAGTCAAAGCACGAAGTCAAATCCACTATTTTGAGTCCACAAAATACCATGAACTTGACCGAACCCGAGCTGCTCCCTTAGACAACTCTTACAAGTTTTTTCCTAGACTCGAAGTTCCCTTATCTCGATCTAGTACTTCCCACTGAGATAACCCTTACAGCTAGGGACAACTAAACCGAGTTAACCTTTACAGACTTAGTCAAGGGATCCTTACTCGTAAAGTAAAATGAGTTTGATTGTATCTAAGTACAAGCTCTTACAACTCGGAATATACGGAATTACAAGGTAGGAGTTGTAAGTTTGAAGACTAAGAAAGAATACAAAGTACTTTTCACAAGTTCGTATATTAACAATATGTACGGCTCTTTCTCTTGTTGTTGTCTTCAAGTCTTGTACTAAGGCTTCCTTTTATAGATGATCCGTCAAAGTAGCCGTTACGTCCATCTTCTAGTTGGATGTCCGTTGTGACCATTTTTTGAGAGATTTTCCGAGTCACGCAGAAAATGCCCGTTGAACTATAAATGTTGAAGTAACGGTCCTTGGCTTCTGGAAGTCCCAAAATCACCGACGTAGTCCGAAAAGTAAGGTGTAAGCCATCGTTGAGTATGGCGTTTCGGTCTTCCAATTATGGAGGCGGACAACTTCGACGCAGCGTATAGGGCTTGGACTAGAAGCGGAAAAAGGCTCCTTTGGGTGATGATTTTGACATCCGAGCCGGTTGCTTTTGTAGCTTAAGAAAAATCATGATTGCTTCGAACAAATAATCTACAAAGGCAAATCAACTTGTGGTACTCAAAGTATAAAATACTTTGGTCCAAAGTTTAAAATACTTTGGTCCAAAGTTAGACGTAGATAATATAATAAATAGAATATTCAAACAATAATTATCCGGGTCGAAACAAATAGGAATTTTCCGAGTCTAATGACCGAAATTCCATCTCGCTTGAACTAGAATATATTCAAGTCGATCAATAATATCGAGTGAATGATCTTGATATATGCAAGTGCGTCCGAGTGAGTTATATGACTTAGAATCTAATAATGCGATCCGAGTCAATCAAAGATATGCGAGAATAATATCGAATGCACGTAATAAGTGATCTTTCACTTAGAAAATATTCTAAGGTGCATGGAATGACTTGAAATCAAAACATTAACAGAGATAGACTCAATACAGATCTGATTCCTAGAAGGAACTCGGAGATGACTATGTGGGTCCGAGTCTACTGGTCCGACTCGTAACGCAATATAAGAGCAATCCGAGTCTTCAATCTCCCCGTTTTTGATGAAAGGCATTCCATACTTAGATATGAGCCATTCCATACTTAGAGAAATATGGGCGGAAATATTTGTATGCTAACATGTAAGGATTGCACAGTAAAATACACTTAGGATACAACAATCGAAAGCTTGTAAGCATATACTGAAATACGTAAATAATGCATATAGAAGTGAAAAGATAGAGATTGCATTACTTAAAAAATTAGAAAGAGTTAGAGAATAACTCAAAATCTCCCCTAAACAACACATCTATACAAACTAATTCTTCTCCCCCTTACCTTTCAAAGAAAAACAAAAGGGGAAGGAGAAAAATAAAAGTTTACACATTTGATGTCCGGACAAACAAGGGAAGTAAAAGTAAGAAAATAGAAGTGAAAAAAAATCCAGGAAGAAGAAGAATCGCGCAGACTTTGGAATCATGACATAGTGCATGGTGTCCGCCTAGGAAAGGGAAGGGGTGTGAGTGGAAAAGGAAGGACGAGGGTACGCCGCGCCGGTAAGATCTTGGCGATGTGCTTCGAGCGCGGCGGAGGGAGGGCAGGGATCACCGTCAAGGGCTCGGCTCCGAGTGGCCGACCCCGAACGAGGGGATCTAAGGGTTCCTCCCCGTGGACCTCGGTCGTTGAAGGGGCCGGCTTAGTCCGACTCGTTTCGAGCGAGTTATCCGATAGACCCAAACTACTATCTCGAGCTAAGTTCGATGATCGGCCGGGCAGATGGGTCCCGAGCCGGCCTTCCTGCTTTCAATGTGGGCATCCCTTGCCCAGATTGAGCTGCCTCAGCCGCGAGCTCCTCCGGTTCCGCTTCTTCCTGCTCGCTCATCTCCGTCCTCCTCGCTTTCGAGGAGGTCTTGGCCGGCTCGATGACTCCTCGACCGTGTCCGAGTTGACATGGTCCCGAGCGGCTTTGGACCTTCTCTCCTGGAGAAACCCGAGCAACTCCTTTTGCTCCTCTACCAAGCTCTTCATCTCAAGAACCGGAGTTTGCTCGCTCTCGGGTTTGAGATTGGGTGATTTTTGGTTGAGAGTCATAGACCGATGGACAGTCTTATATGACTGGAGCATGTCCTTGAATTCGGAGGACACAGAGTTGATTTTGTCCAGAAAGCGGAGGAGAAAAAGGAGGAGAGAGATCGAGAAGCACCCGAAGTGGAGGCACCACCGTGCGAAGGGAGAGAGAAAGGGGTTTCTTTCGAGTCCGAGGGGACTTAGGCCTCGCTTTGAGTTGTGAACCCGCACTCCGTGTTGGACTTCCCGGAACCCATACCCCGGAGTTCTTTCTTACCAACCACAATCGCAGCCTTCCGAGACTCGCGTTTGGGTCGAAGGAAGAAGGACCTTGAATTGTTTAAAAACAAGGGTGAGAAGAGCACCGAAAGAAAGAGCGGTGTTCTTCTTATTTTAGAGTTGAGCGGGCACAGCTTACCATTTGCTCAATTATTGAAGGAAAGAGCTCTACTTCATAGCCCTCAAGAATGTCAAAAAGAGCTTTGAGGTGCTTGGAGTTAGGGTTCTCCTTGGTAGAATGCTCGAGAGAAAAAGGTTCTCATCAGTAGAAAGCACGTAAGTCCGGCTTCGACTTCAACCGAGTCACGTAAAAGTTCTTTCTAGACCCGTGGAGCTCTTTGGCATACTTTTCAAAGAAGTCATCAGCGACTTCGAGTGAAAGGAATGGGATTGTTGTTCAAGAAAAGAGAAGAAACTTTGAACAGTCCGATAAAGAAGAGAAAGGTTGATGCGAACCGTGATGTTCGTAACCCCGGAGGTTAGGACACCTTCGAGTAGGTTAGGTTGGAGTAAAACTCGGAGACGAGTTCAGGGTAAATGAACTCGCTCAAGCAAAGAAAGCAGAATACTCCAAGTGGTTTGGATGTTAGACATCCAAGAAAATTTTGTGGTAGGAAAGAATTTATCATCCAGAGTGTAATGCTAGGTGACAACCGGCTTTGAGGAGGAAGTGCCTTCCTGGCTTTGGGTGCGAGCCTTCTTGAAAGAAGATGCACAAAAGTCGTGGTGGTTACCTCTTTTAGTCATTTTTGAAAAAGGAGAGAGAGTCCGGAGAAAGAGTAGAAGAGAATGCCGACGAGAGGAAAAAGTAAGGAGTAGAAGAAAGAGGTTGAGAGCAAGTAGACTTATGAGAGAAGAACCTTGCGATGATGATGAACACCTTAGGGCACTCGTAGACAAACGATGCTTGCGGAAAAAGGTTTTGAAAGCAAGAGAGAGAATAAAATATTTGAGAGGTACCGAGAAGAAGAAGAATAGGCGTTAAATATATAAGAAAAGAGAACGTTTTTCATTGTAACGCCATTTGAACTCTCGTTCGACTTGACACCTTCAGCGATCACTTGATCGGTGTGACGGTTTCTTCTTCGACGGTTAGAAATAGACGAGTTTGAAATCTAATAGTTAGCGATTGATTGCAAAACCCCAGAGTGAGAAAAAGAAATTTAAAAAGAATTTCTAAAACTCTCCACTTGTCTAGAGATGATCCCGGAAATTTTATGTCCAAGTGTTACTCATCGTCCGAGTCTAACGCGACTCGGCTCTAAGTGACTCGCAACTCGAAAAATAACTACTAGCTCAGTATCACGAAATCAACTGAACTAATGGTTACTCAAGTAATCTAGGCAGATAACACATAAGCATGCAAGGCAATTAACACATAAAAAGACACCTAATCATGCGTTTAACATGCCAAGTTCATTCCTAATGAAACAGAACCGATCTTCACCAAGAGGCTTAGTAAAGATATCAGCTAATTGCAGATTAGTAGGAATGAATTCAAGCTCGATATCACCCTTCCCGAATGATCTCGTAAGAAATGATACCCGACCTCAATGTGCTTTGTTTTGGAGTGCTCGAACCGGGTTTTTCGTGATACTAATTGCACTTTGATTGTCACACTCGGATGGGAACCGATTTGAATTCAAGTCCCGGATCTTTCAAGTGTTGCTTTATCCATAGGATCTGTGCACAGACATGCTCCTGAGCAGCAATGTACTCAGCTTCGCAGTTGATAGAGCTATGGAATTTTGCTTCTTTGAGTGCCAGGAGATTAGGAATTAACCCGTAACCCGGCAAGCTCCGGATGTGCTCTTTCTATCAACTTTATAACCCGCATAATCTGCATCCGAGTATCCGGTGAGGGTCAGCCTCGAGTCTCTTGAGTACCAAAGACCTAAATTCCGAGTTCCCGTGAGATATCTAAAGATTCTCTTCGATCGATAAAGTTTTTGATCTATTGCTTTACCTATCTCATCCGAGTCAAGCTTTATACTCGTCGCTCATTGGTGTAGATGCATGCTTCGCATCTTGGAGTTTGTACTTCTTCAGCAGTTCCTTGGTATACTTTGATTGATGGACATAGATTCCATCTTTGTCTTGTTTGATTTGTAAACTAAGGAAGAAATTGAGTTACCCTATCATACTCATTTGGAATTCTCGACTCATTAACTCGGAGAATTCTCGGCACAAATTTTCATTAGTTGCTCCAAAAATGATATCATCAACATAAATCCGAACAATAAGAAAATCTTTTCCCTTGGTTTTGATGAAGAGAGTCTTGTCGATCCGACCTCTTTTAAAATCATTTTGAACCAAGAAATTGCTCGATCTTTCATACCAAGCTTTGGGAGCTTGTTTAAGACCATATAGAGCTTTTTGAAGTCTCGAAAACATGATTTGGAAATTCCGAGTTTTCAAACCTAGGAGGTTATTCGACATGGACTTCTTCTTCAATAAAACCATTAAGAAATGCACACTTAACATCCATCCGATATAGCTTGATGTTCATGCAAGATGCAAATGCCAACAGAATTCTAATGGCTTCAATTCGGGCAACAGTGCAAAGGTTTCCCACAATAAATCCGTTCTTCTTGATTGTATCCTCGAGCCACAAGTCTACCCTTATTCCCGACTACTACCCCACCTTCATCCTGTTTGTTTTTGAAAACCCATTTGGTTCCTATGATCGGGTGGTTGGAGGGTCGTTTGGTCAAAGTCCGGACTTGGTTCCTTTAGAATTGATTTAGCTCATCTTGCATGGCCTCTACCCATTCAGGTTCATTTAGGGCCTCTAGTGCATTTTTGGGTTCCGTTAATGAAATGAATGCAGTGAATGCACACAGATTCTGGAGAGAGGAACGAGTTCTTACCCCACTCGTTGATATCGAGAGTATGTTCTCTAGTGGATGACTAGAAGAGAACTTGAAAGCATTACCTCGTCCTCCGATTCACCGGATCCGTAGGTTGAATTGGCCGATCAGCTTTGTTCCGAGTTAACTTGATGCTCGGCTTCACCTTCATCATTCCGAGTTGATTCCCGAGCTGTCTCATTCCGAGTCACCTGAGTTTAAGTCTTTGTGAACTCGGCTTCATCTTCTTCTCTCGCTTAGCTTCGGATCTCGAGTATGAAGATTCACTAGGTTTCTCCTGTTCAAGCTCATCAAAAACAACATGGATACTCTCTTCCAGCTTTGTTAGTTCTTTTGTTAAAAATACGATAAGCTTTACTATGTAAGGAGTAACCCGAAAAATACCTTCATCCGACCTAGCATCAAACGTGGTCGGTGATCCTTACCATTGTTGTGAACTAAGCACTTGCAAACAAAGGGCTTAAAGTATGAAATGTTTGGCTTCTTCCCTTTGTAGAGCTCGTAGGGTGTTTTCTTCAAAATTGGTCCGATGAGGCATCTATTTAGCGTATAGTTAGCGAGTGTTGATTGCCTCCGCCTGTAAATAATAAGGAAGATCATGTTCGATCATCATAGTCCTAGCTATCTCTTCAAGGGTTCTGTTCTTTCTCTCTACAACACCATTTTGTTGTGGAGTTCTCGTGCCGAGAAGTTGTGAAAGATGCCATTCTGGTCGCGAACTCGAGAATTTCGAGTAGTCGAACTCCCTTTCATGGTCGGCTCGAATCTTTTGAATCCGAGTCCGTGACTCAACTTGAATCTTTCTACGAGTTTGCTCGAACTCCTTGAATGCTTCATTCTTATGCTTGAGAAAACACACCTGGTAAATCGTGAAAAGTCATCAATAATGACAAGTATGTAAGGTTTACCTCCGAGGCTCTTTACTAGAATTTCACCACACGGATACATATGCAGCAATTCAAGCCCCTTGGATGTGGAAACAGTCTTCAGAGATTTGAATGAGGATCCGACTTGTTTCCCTCTTGTGCATGCTTCACAAACTTTATCTTTGGTGAAAGCACAACTTGGCAATCCCCGACTAGGCCATGAGCTGATAACTTTCTAATTGTATGCATGCTTATATGGCCTAATCTACGATGCCATTGCCATGATTCATCAATGAGAGATGCTTTCAAACATGACAAGTTCTCGACTCGGGTCGAAAGAGGGATGATATAAGTATTACCCGATCTCTTACCCGAGAGTTTTACTTCTTTGGTGGTCTTGTCGGAGATGTAACACTTAGATTGAGTAAATCTTACCTCTGGACCTTTATCGGATAGTTGGGAGATGCTCGAGCAGATTGTATTTTAGTCCTTTGACAAGGTAGACTGGAGTGACCAAATTGCTTCCATTTCCTATCTTGCTAATTCCAACTATCTTGCCTTTGTCTGTTATCTCCAAAGGTCACTTTTCCTCATTTGTATGATTCTAGCTCGTAAAAGAGTCCTTGGTCACCCGACATGTGTCATGAACATCCGCTGTCCAGTACCAATGTCCTTTTGACCTCTTCCGAGTGACCTACAAAACAGAGAAGAACTAACCTTTCTCACTTCCTCTAATGAACTCAGTAACATTTCTTACTGTGGTTCCTTTTTGAGGAAGAAGGCTTTTAGAACCTAGATTTGTACAATTTTGGGTTTAGTCCGACTCGAGGTTTTCGTTTCAAGGGCCGAGTCCGTGTTTCCCTTTTTAAATGATTTTCCTTTTAGAGAAGAGGAGGTGGCTGTCTTACGAAGGTTTGTCCGGGCACCGTCCTTAGTTTGTTAGTATAGAGAGGACCGTGCTCAGCCTTTTTGAACTCGACAGTTCTAGTGTCCTTCTTGAAGAGATCCGTGTAGGAATTTGATTCCTCCACTTCATTAAAGCCAAGTCCTTCCTTTCGAAGGAAACACATTGGGCTCCTAAAAGCATGTCAAGGTTTTTTGACCTTGAGTAAATTTTAAAACAAGAGCCCGAGACTCATTAAGCTTCGTTTAAGTTGCTCATTTTCTCTTCCGAGTGACTCGGGCCTAGTCTCATTAGTTTGAGCACTTGTCTTGAGTTCTCTGAGAGTTAGTCTCAGCTTTTCTAATTCATTTTTCAAAGTCATGCTTTCAGTGGAGACCGACTCAAGTTGTCCTTGAATCGAGAAGTATCGTAGTTGGACTTCTCTTCCAAAGTAAAGACGTATTTGGCTAAATCAACTTTGGAAAATTTAAGAAAGTATTCGATTACCTCCCGAGGATTCGTTTCCTCATTGTCCGAGTCCGACTCGCTTTGAGTCGGTGAGTGCCATAAGACACTTTGAGTCGTCTCGAGTCCTCATCTTCCGATGAATCTTCATCGCTCCATGTGGCCATCATGGCTTTCTTCTTCTTTCTGTCCCCTTTTCTCTTGGGACAATATTTGACTATGTGGTCTTTGCTGCCACATTCAAAACAACCAGAATTTTTAGTCAAAGATAATTTAGAGGGGAAGAGTACTTACCTTTCCGGTCCTTTTTGTCTCTTTTGTAGTAGTCTTCCTTTGACTTCTTGTCCCATCTTTTGTGCTTCAACATCCTTTTGAAGCCTCGTTGCAAATTGTTCCATGGGATCCTCTTATGAGTCGGAGGAACTTAGATTTTCTTCTCGGGTTTCTAAAGCCTTCGATGCAATATTCCTTTTTGTGCTGGCCTCAAGCATCCTCCTCTTCTAGGTGGATTTCGTGAGTGAGAAGTTTCCCGATTTGCTCGTCCGGCTTCAGCTGTGCTAGATTCCGAGCCTCCTCTATGGCAGTCACTTTTGGACCCTATCTTCTTTTGGGTAGGCTTCGAGAATTTTTCGGCACATTTCTTCATGGGATATCTTCTTTCCCAAAGATTTGAGATTATTGGTAATCTCGGTGAAGCAAATGAACATCCGAGTAATGTTCTCCTCTCGGCTCCATTTTAAAAAGCTCATACATGTAAAGATACTAACCGATCTTCGCTTGTCTCACTCGGCTTGTGCCTTCATAAGTGTTGACTAATGTGTCCCACACTTCTTCGGCGAGTCACGAGCGTAAACTTGGTTATATTCCTCTCGAGCTTATGGTGCACATAAGGATGTTCATTGCTTTGAAGTTCTTTCGAACTTCTCTGCTTCTCTCGGTGTGAACTCGGCCTTTATCTTAGGAACGAGCCCGAGTCCTTCTATCTTCATAGGAGTGTAGTTTCCGCGTTGTACGAAGTTTGACCCTTTAAACATTGGTGGTCGGTTGGAAGATCTTCCTTCATCGAACTTTCCGTTGATTTGAGCCATTTGATCTTTAGACCTTCGGATGGTTAAATCCTTCTTGAAGGGCTAGGCTCGATACCAATTGAAGGTTTGCTCGTGGAGAGGCAAAGTCACCCTAGAGGGGGTGAATAGGGTGATTAAGCATTTATGAGAAAAATTAAACTCTTTGACTCGGAATAGAAGCGTAAATGAATTCCGAGTCTATACAGAGGTCGAAAATAATCACTCGGAATATGGGTTAAGAGAGTCCGAGTTTAGAATGAACTCGGAAAGTCAATACTCGGAGATTTGCGTGGAAACCCTCCTCGGGCGGAAAACCACGGATCATGCTAGTCCAAGCACGAAGTCAAATCCACTATTTTGAGTCCACAATATACCGTGAACTTGATCGAACCCGAGCTGCTCCCTTAGACAACTCTTACAAGTTTTTTCCTAGACTCGAAGTTCCCTTATCTCGATCTTGTACTTCCTAGCCGACATAACCCTTACAGCTAGGGACAACTAAGTTGAGTTAACCTTTACAACTTAGTGAAGGGATCCTTACTCAGAAAGTAAGATGAGTTTGATTGTATCTAAGTACAAGCTCTTACAACTCGGAATATACGGAATTACAAGGTAGGAGTTGTAAGTTTGAAGACTAAGAAAGAATACAAAGTACTTTTCACAAGTTCATATATTAACAATAGGTACGGCTCTTTCTCTTGTTGTTGTCTTCAAGTCTTGTACTAAGGCTTCCTTTTATAGATGATCGGACAAAGTAGCCGTTACGTCCATCTTCTAGTTGGAAGTCCGTTGTGACCATTTTTGAGAGATTTTTTGAGTCATGTAGAAAATGCCCATTAAACTATAAACGTTGAAGTAACGGTCCTTGGCTTCTTGGAAGTCCCAAAATCACCGACGTAGTCCGAAAAGTAAGGTGTAAGCCACCGTTGAGTATGGCGTTTCAGTCTTCCAATTATGGAGGCAAACAACTTCCGACGCAGCGTATGGGGCTTTGACTAGAAGCGGAAAAAGGCTCCTTTTGGCTGATGATTTTGACATCATAAGTCGGTTTCTTTTGTAGCTTAAAAAAATCATGATTGCTTCAAACAAATAATCTACAAAGGCAAATCAACTTGTGGTACTCAAAGTATAAAATACTTTGGTCCAAAGTTAAACGCAGATAATATAATAAATAGAATATTCAAACAATAATTATCCGGGTCAGAAACAAATAGGAATTTTCCGAGTCTAATGACTCAAATTCCATCACGATTGAACTAGAATATATTCAAGTCGGATCAAGAATATCGAGTGAATGATCTTGATATATGCAATGCGTCCGAGTGAGTTATATGACTCGAATCTAATAATGCGATCCGAGTCAATCAAAGATATGCGAGAATAATATCGAATGCACAGAATAAGTGATCTTTCACTTAGAAAATATTCTAAGGTGCATGGAATGACTTGAAATCAAAACTTTAACAGAGATAGACTCAATACGGATCCGATTCCTAGAAGGAACTCGGAGATGACTATGTGGGTCTCGAGTCTACGGTCCGACTCGGAACACAATATAAGAGCAATCCGAGTCTTCACCCCTATCGGCCGCCGGTCGGCCGCCGCCTCGTCTCCGTTCGCCCCGCTTCCGTATGCCACCGCTTGGTCCGCGCCCCGTGTCCGTAAGCCAAAGACGGTAAGTTCTCCTTGGTTGCTCCCGCCCCTTAGGCCGCTGCAACCGCCGCCCGGAGGAGGTCGCCGTAGCCGCCGCCTGTCCTGTCGCCGCCTATTTTGAAGGTATTGTTTTGTTGCTTGTTAATAGATTTAGGGTTTTCAATAATTTAGCACAAATTGATGATTTTATATAATTTGCTGCAAATTAATGTTGTTTGTGAATACATTTGAAAAGAAAAATGTGTAATTGTGTTATTTATGTATAGATGTTGTGTTGTTTAAAGTATGTGAGGTTAGATTTGTTGGAAATTATTGTTGAAGTTCAAGTAAATGTTATTTGTGATTTATATATGTGCAATTGTTTGTGGTTTATTTATAAACTTATTGAACATTTAACAAATTATTAATAAATAGTGGTTACTTGTGTGAAATTAGAAATAAAATTATTGTTGTAAATTTTGAAATAATTTTATAAATTATAATTGTGTGAGTTATTTTATACTAATTAGGTAGAAATAATGTAATCAATTATATTTGTGTGAGTTTATTTATGCTAATTAGGTATGGTTAGTTTAATGATGAAATAAATAATTAAGAGTAAAATATAGAAATTAAAGAAATTTATGTATAAGAAAAGTATATGTTCAATGCATAATGGTTATATTTATTATGTTCATTATAGAAGAAATGTAATCATAACATCTCCATGTATTGATTATTAATTAATAATTTAATAAATTGTTAAATGTCAATCGAATATATATGGATGGTTCTATGCATCGTAGATGGATGTGTCATAGGTTATTACCTGGTAGAGTTGGGTATAGCCAAGAGTTTTTAGACGGGATTGAGGAGTTTGATGAACATGGTAGAAGTCAATCAGAATTTGTACATAATCAACAATATAGGTGTCCATGCCGCAAATGCAAAAATCGGAAGTATAAGGATCCCGATGAAGTTAAGTTACACCTTTATCAATATAATTAACACTCGTTATGGATATTCCTGGGAAAACAAAGGATGATATCAAGGCAAGAATGGATTTGGAAGAGTTGTGTGATCTTGTGGAGTTGAATTTAAAGCATGGACTAAATGGTAAAATTCTCAAACCAAACGCAAAATATGTGTTGACGTTAGAGTAGTAGAGGGCAATATGTGAATGGGTAAGAGAGTTGAAAATGTCGGATGATTACTATTCTAACATTTCATACCTTGTAGACCTAAACTCCACTAAGTTCCATAGTATGAAAAGTCATGATTATCATGTTTTCATGGAGAGTCTTCTTCCAATAGCATTTAGTGCACTCCTGGACGAGGTTTTAGTGTCTCTCATTGAAATTAGTGAGTTCTTCAAGAACCTTTGCTTATCTATTTTAAGGGGTGCGAAGTTAGAGTAAATGCATCGAAATATTTCAATAACACTTTGTAAATTGGAAACAATCTTTCCTCCCGGGTTCTTCAATGTGATGGAACAATTGCTTGTTCACTTGGCGGAGGAAGCAAAATTGGGTGGTCCGGTATAATACCGGTGGATGCATCCATTTGAGAGGTTCTTTAGCCGATTGAAGAGATCCATAAGAAACAAATCGAAGCCTGAAGGGAGTATCATTGAAAAATATACATGATTTGAAGAAACACATTTTGCATGTTACTATTTCGGCTCCAATGTGCCTTGTATGCGATAGAAGTCGACGAAATGAGGGGAGTCAAGTTCCATACCACAGTCCTACTCTTTCGGTATTCATACCAGAAGGTGCTCTAATTGGAAGTTCACTCCGCGTTTCCTTGATGATAAGGAAAAGACGGCTGCACATGTCCATGTTTTACTCGAACTGTTCAAGTTAAATCTTACCTTGAGTGAGTTCGAAGATTGGTTCAAATGAGTTGTGAATATGATATATTAAAATGCTCATGCCTCAAATTTATTAGAATGGGTTTATCAATTTTAATAAACTAAACCAATACTATGTTATTGACACAGATTCATTATTATCAAGTATATCATGATGAAAAGCATGTTTACTTGATGCAATTAGCTCAAGGTCCTTTAAGGAGAGTGAAAACGTGGAGAGCATACATGGTGAATCGAATGTTATTTCATATTGAGGCTCGAAATGAAGGAAGGATGACCTTTAATTGTGGTGTTTGTGTGAAAGGAACTGATGGAAGACATGTTGAAAATAATTACTACGGCATCTTGCAAGAAGTAGTTGCAGTTGAATATGTTGGTGAACCAATAAAAAGGTGTGTGCTCGTTTAAATGCGATTGGTTTGACCCTAGTTCGTATGTTGAAGTGCATCATACAAGGCATTATCGTAAGTAGGATCCTTTCATATTTGCTGGTACTGCAACTCGGATGTATTATATGTCATATCCACAAGGGATCCCTAGAGAAAAACTGAGTTGGTGACCAATATACTATTCCTCTTGCATTCCAAGAGGATAGTATGGGTACAATCGATCCTATAATGGAAACTTTGCCGGACACTTTGGTTGATAAATCAATATCAGCAGAAGAATTAGTTGATGATGTTATTTTAAACCATGAAGATGGGATTAAGGATGTTAGTGATGATGATGAGGAAGGGAATGGGATGATGATAACATCACCTATGAGGAAGAAGAACATCTCATATTCAATGATGACGAAGAGGATAGCGACGAAGATGATGATGATACTGATGATGAGGATGATGGCTAGTTGATGATGTTCTTTTTATGTTGTTTTATATTGAATCACTTTAATTTATGTTGTAATCAAATGAATTCTTATTAATGTAATGAAGGTGAAACAATTGAAGCGCATTTTCTTAAAAGAAGAATATTTATATCTAACTCTTACATGTTTATATGTTTACTAATGTTTATATGTTGTTTTATACTTAATCACTTTAACCGTTGGATGTTTACTAATGTTTTTATGTTAGGAAATATGGAGCGAGGTAGAGGCAGGTCGAAAAGATCAGCTACTCGGGAAGGGTTAGAAACGTTAATACCGATGGTGAAGGTAATGATGTAAGCACTTCTAGCCCCCTCAAAACCCTCCTTAGCTTCAGTCTCCTATAGGTGGAGGACTATCTCCAACCTCTCCTTACAACCAAACTCCAATGGGTGGGTCATTCATTCCCAACCCTCCTTATTTCCAACCTCCAAACATCCCGCACATGCAAAGTCCAATGGGTGGGTCTTTCATCCCAAACCCTCCATATTCTTAACATTGTTATAAGTACTCAAAATCGCCCCATACGTACGCATATAACCAATATGGTACAGCCCTTATACCATGCATCCACGTTGGTCCGAACAAAGGCCACCACAAAGGCCTACAAATGATGGAGCAACTAATGCGAGCAACGAGCATGCTAGTCTTGAATCAAGCAATGCTAGCAGCCAGGAAAAGATTCGGATTAAGCCGGATGGTGAAGGGTAAGTGTGATAATAAGTAATAAAATAAATTAAGCTTAATAGTAGAATAGTATAACTAACTATTTGATATGTTTCTTGATTAGGTTCGTCCCCATTGATAAAGTTGTAGGCACGATTTCCCACATCTTTCAAAGCAAGTTTGACGGAGCATGGCCTAATGGGGTAAAGTTCCTCGATCACAACGTGATATGTGATTTTCCGAGTTCAAGGTAATGACAAATCTTTAGTTTTCCGGATTTGAGGTAACATAATGACTTATTGTGTATGTTTGAGCATTATATTATAATTTCATAACTTATAAACTACTTTTTCATTTATACGGAAATTTTAGACTTCGTCTTCAACCGATGAAGTCCAAATAAGAAGAAATTTTGAGAAGAAAGGAAGTGATCGATTGAAGGAGTTCATGCTAAAAGCAAGGAAAAATAAGAAGTCGAAATGGTTGGGTGACAACTACCGGCGAGAGTTGTTAGAATATTGGGAAACTATTGAGTACAAGAATTTCGTGAGCAGGCTCGGAAAAACCGCAATGCTGATCAAGGTGGACTTGGTTCATCACTCCATACTTGTGGCTCAATCCCTATGACGGAGCATAAGCGGCGATTGGTACATACCCCTTTAGTGATTACGCATGCAACTATTAACATGTTCATATTAGTAAATTGAATATCTACTAATTGGTTTTTAATTTAGATGAAGGAGCTTAAAGGAGGTCTTCCTCTACCGACCCAACTATTTTCACGAACCCATAAGGCAAAAAAACGAATGGGTTCACCGTAAATCCAAGGCCATTTATGTGAGTTACCTTATATATGCAATTTTCATATTTTTCAATACATGGTCTTCTCGACAACCTCGTGACAGCTTACATGCCTCAAAAATTTATATATTATTTAGGAAAAGTTTGAAAAAGAGTGGGAAGAGTTGCAAAACACTCAACCCACTCAACCTTCTGCTAATGACCCCAACTCTTCCGAGGATCTTGTGTCCACCCCTTCACAACATGAGTTGTGGGTGAAAGCCAATGCGAACAACAAAGGTCGTATTTATAGACTTGGATCCGATGCTAAAAACTTAAAAACCACCATCTCCTTCAAATGACCGAAAGCCGCTACTCCGGATGACTCGGATTTGAGAGCAACACTGCATAAGTTAACTTCGAGTTACATCGACGGATTGAGCATGCTCGTGTGCTCGGGTTAGAAAATAGGCAGCTCAAAGAAAAGGTGGACAGTTTCACTGAGCCAATAGCACGCTTCACTGAATTTATAAAATCTCAGCAAGCATCCGGATCTCACCTGTAGACCGAGTACAACCACAAGAGGAAGAGGAAAAGGAAGAGTGAGGACCCCGAATTCGTTATCATCGAACTTTTGTGTATTGGTGAACATTTTGTGAACTTTTCGATAAGGTGTTTATGGTTGGTTCTGAACTTTTGTATGGTTGTTTTTGTGAACTTGTGAATTGGTTGTAAATATGTAACACCCCTAGACCCACCCTAGGAGTATTATATGCTAGGGTTCCCCGGAGAGGAACCCCTAAGGCTGCTTAAGTTCTCAACTTGGGGTTAATAACCCTTTCTTAGATTGGCGGAAGCACGGTTCTAGGTTTTCAAAGGTTTTCCGGAAATTTCGGCAGGGTTTCCTCCGTAACATGGCTAATCCCGGAGGCTTAAAGCCCTAACCTTGCACGAAACACAATCTTAAACTCAACGAGCCACACGCTCGGAGTAACACAACATAGACTCAACGAGCCACACGCTCGGAGGATCTACACGAGCTTTTACATTCATAATCAAAACTTAAATTCACATATAACCAGTCTTTACAAGCATGAAAAACATAAAGTACAAAATAAGTCCGGAGAGGTCCTATCCGATGGTTCACTTCTTCTAATAGCCAAAAGCAACTCCGGGGAGTCTTAACTTCGCACTCGAAATGTTGGTGAGGTCATGAGCTCCACTAGCCCAGTGAATAATCCAAACCCAACCCCAGTTTCACTTTGTACATTAATTCATTAACAAACACACGTAAGTTCACAATTCATTAATAACATGCGATTCGGATCATACATGCTTAAGACATGCGAGATTCTAAACTCACCAACTTGTCGAGAAACATAATGACATCACTTTTTCATGAATTCAATCAAACATGCATCATTCGTCTTCCTACGCAAGTAAGTTATAGACTCATTCCTCATGCAAATCATTCATCACATAAATCATATCTTAGTTCTTATCGTATTCATTTCTTATGAAATCGGGGTTCGTTCATCTCTTCATTCCTCTTCTTAAGTTCAATCATGCATTTCATAAATCATCGATTCGTTCTTTCTTGTTCGTCATGCATGGTCATTCGTTTCTTCATATCATAATTCTTTTAAGTCTTCTTAGTTTCGAAAGGAAAGAAGATTTATGCCCCGCTCTAAAGACCCAGTTCTTGGAGCCAAAACAATTTGTGGGCTCGGCTTACGGAGGCATACAATTCGTGGCCTCGAGGCATAACAATTCGTGGCCTCGAGGCAGCCTCCCTTCCCCGAAGGACGCATACCGTCAATTCTTCGTGGAAGCAATTCAATTCGTGGCTTCGGGTTGACGGACACTTTTATGGCCATAGCTTCGAGTGTTCTTTAATTCATGAGGTCTTAGATCAATAACACAATCCTTTCTCCCTTCTTTAGTTCTTTGTGTTTCTTATTTATCATTATCTTCTTATTACTTATTCAAGAGATGCACTTAATTCATAAGATTCATGCTCAACACATTCATGCGTAACTTCTTCAAAACAAGCAATTCACATAAGCAAGTTCTAACTCAAGTATAATTAATTCATTCACATACGCATGCTTATGCCATTTACAGATCGATGTAATTTAGGATAAACACATAATCACATAAACATGTCAATTAGGATTCCTAACCAAGGAACTCATCGTTTTCATGATCGCGTATTATCGCGTATAAGTGGTTTATAGTTCTAAAACTTTCCTTAATCAATGAATATCTTTTAATCTAGCCACATAACTTCTTAAATCTCAATTCTTAATTCAGTTACTCACTTAGATGCGATTCAGCCCAAAACTGAACATTTTCACTTAAAATTGCATATCTCCTAATCTACTCATCCAATGCATACCAAATTTTACAGGAAATTCCCATAAATTGCCACGAAGCTACAGTAAAATTTTCAAGAATTTTGGGCTACACATGACAGCACAATAATGCAGACAAAAGGCTTTATTCATCGAAAATCTGCACTAAATCATGAATTCAATTTTCCGATTTTTCTCACTAAACCTATTCAAGCTATTTTCATCAAATTCTCAATATACAGTTTAATAATCATGCTTAAGAATGGTCAATAATCACTAAATTCATGAATCGGACATCAAATTCGCAACATGCTTTTCAATTCGTGAGTTGCTAATTCGTGAATTTAGGCCTCTAGTTTCTTCAATTAACTTAGGGTTTCCAATTTCATGCTTCGAATTCATGTTCAATCCACCTAATTCACTTTATTTCAGAGGATGAATTCAGACTACTCACCTTGAATTCTTAGAGGTTCTAAGAATTCGGTTTTGGAGGGTTTCGAATTGGGTTTTGCTTCCTCTTCTTCCTCCTTTCGCCGCCCTCGTTGCTCTCTTGCCCTCGTTTCCTCTGCTTTGTCTCTCCTTCTTTCGCCCTCTGCTTCTCTTCCCTTTCGCTTCGTCCGCTGCCTCGTCCTTGGGCCTGCCGTGCTCGCCGGCTGCCGGTTTCCGGCATTCCTCTCGCTCCCGCTCGCTCTTCCTCTCTCTCTCGTGCGTTCGCTCCCTCTCGCTTTCCCCGCTTCCGCGTTCTTTCATTTCCCTTTCTTCTTCGCTCTGCTCGGCATCCCAAGCTCTCGCTCTCCCTTGCCCACCGGCGACGGCGACCTCACCGTTCGGGTGGCCACCGGCGCCGGCTCTCGCGCTTTCTCCCTCTCTCGCTTTCCCCGCTCCCTCTCGCTTCCCCTGTTTCGCTTTCCCGTTCCTTTTTCTTTCCCTCGCTTCGCATCTCCTTCTTTCCTCCTAATGTCTCAGTCCCCCTCTCTCTCCTCTTTTCCTAATTACACATAATGGGCTTTGCTTGCTCCTTTTCAATTGGACCCTCTCTCTCTTTACTTAATCTTTGACAGCTCCTCCTCTAATACCACTCATCCTTCTTCATTTCTCATTTTCCTTTCTTTTCCTTTTGATTTTCTGCTTTGGACCTTGAAAATTTGGGCCCAATTTCAATCTCAATAAGCCCAATAAGCTAACCCATGCTCGGTTTCGGTTCTCGGGTTTTTAATTCGACTCGGAAAAATTCTAATTCACTTAATTTAATAATTTCGAATTTTCACTTAACTTTTAGTAATTTAATTCACTAGCAAGCAAACACCTGAAATTTCGGGGTCTCACAAAATATGTTTGGATTGTTTATGATTGTGAACTTTATGTTGGATTTATATATCCAACTTGGATGAGTAGTTTGTGGCATATGTAAATGTCAAATGTAATTGTCACATATGTGAATGTTGGATTTGTATATCCATTCACATTTTTTGTACTAGGTTAACGAAGAATTAAAAAAGCTATTTTGTAAATAGCAACGGAAATCAGCGATGGAATTACTCGGAAATTCCGTCGTTAAATTCAGCGACGGAAAATGTAATCCGTCGCTGAATTGCATCGCCTACGTAAGGCATTTCCGTCACTGTTCCATCGCTAATTAGCGACGGATTCGGTAATTTCCGTCGCTAAATTTTAGCGACCTGGTTGATAGCGACGAAATAATCCGTCACTAATTCCGTCGCTATTTTCGAAAATCCGTCGCTATGTGATAAATTTCCATCGCTATTCGTCGCTTTTTAGTAATACAAGACTTTACAACTCGGAAAGTATGAATTACAAGTCGGGAGTTGTAAATAGAAGATTGAGTCCGAATACAAAGACTTTTGCTTAAGTAATGTGTATTGACAAATAATTCCAACAATCTTCAAGTCTTGAGAGTTGGCTTCTATTTATAGATGACCAAGCGGATTAGCCGTTATGACTAACTTCGAACGTAAGTCCTTTTTGACCGTTAGTAACTCGTTCTTCAAGTGACTTAGAAAAGATCCGTTGAGATGTGAACGTTGTGCAACGGCTCTTGACTCGTAAAGGTGCTCCAATCAATTGGTGGTGTCCGAAAAGCTAGGTGGAAACCACCATTGAGCTTAGCGTTGAAGTTTTCCAGCTTTGGAAACAGAAAACCCCGACACAGACATCTAAGCCTTGTTCGAAGTAGAAAAGCCTTGTCTGTTGGTGATTGACAACTTGAAGCCTAGGTTACTTTTGTAATTCAAAAATGAGATAACCTCGTCTTGACAACCTACAAAAGTAAACAATTTTGGTTCTCAAAGTATAAAATACTTTGGTCTAAGATTAGGCACGAGATATTAATTTAATTAGGATAATTAAGTTCATAATTATCTCACGCCTAGAAGAGTGGAATTTTCCGAGACTAATATTCATTATACTCAAATTCCATCGAGTCGGTCTTAAGAAAGATCAAGTTATAAGAGTGAAAACATCGAGTATGCGTACTTGATCTAGACAAATAATTCTCAAATAATCATGCTCGACTTAGAAAGTTGAATGAATGCTCGTAATTCACTTGACTTTAGAATATGCAATCGAACTCAAATAAGAAGTGTTAGAGAAAATATTTGAACATACGATATATCCGAGTGATGTCCGAGTGACTCGAAACATCAATGCAAGTTGATAGAGAAGTATGTGTTTTCCGATCCACTGCTTTACCTTTTTCATCCGAGTTTAGTTTAATACTGCTACTCATTGGTATTGCTACATGTTTTGCATCTTGAAGCTTGTACTTCTTCAAGCAACTCCTTGGTGTACTTGGATTGATGGACATAGATGCCATCTTTGTCTTGCTTTATTTGTAGACCAAGAAAGAAATTGAGCTCTCCCATCATGCTCATTTGGAATTCCTGTCTCGTTAACTCGAAAAATCTCGACTGAGCTTTTGATTAGTAACTCCAAAAATTATGTCATCAACATAAATCCGAACAATAAAAAGTCTTTCCCCTTGGTTTTTATGAAAAGAGTCTTGTCAATCTGATCTCTTTTAAAACCATTTTTAACTAAGAAACTGCTCAATCTTTCATACCAAGCTCCGGGAGCTTCTTTAAGACCATAAAGAGCTTTTTTCAATTTGAAAAATTGATTTAGAAATTCCGAGTTCTCAAATCCAGGGGTTGCTCAACATAGACTTCCTCTTGAATGAAACCATTCAGAAAAGCACACTTGACATCCATTTGATACAATTTAATACTCATGCTTGATGCAAATGCCAATAGGATTCTAATTGCTTCAATCCTACTAACTGGTGCAAAGGTTTCCCGACAATCAATTCCTTCTTCTTAATTGTAACCTTGAGCCACAAGTCTAGCCTTATTTATGACTACAAACCCATCTTCATCCAGTTTGTTTTTGAAAACCCATTTGGTTCCTATGACTGGGTGGTCAAAAGGTCGTTTGGTCAAAGTTCGGACTTGGTTTCTTCCAAATTAATTTAGTTCCTATTGCATGGCTTCTACCCATTCAGGTTCATTTAGAGCCTCTAGTGCATTTCTGGGTTCGATTAATGATATGAATGCAGTGAATGCACATAGATTTTGCAAAGAAGAGCGAGTTCTTACCCCACTGTTGATGTTAGACAAGATGTTTTCGAGTGGGTGGCTCGAAGCATATTTGAATACTCTACCTGTTGTCCGGTTCACCGGATTTGTGGGTTGAATTGGTTGATCTTTAATGACCTGATCCGACCGAGCTTGCTCATCTAATTGACTTTTAGCATTCCGAGTTGGCTCCGAGCTGGTTTAGTATGAGTCATGATATTCCGAGCTACCTCATTCCGAGTTGTTTTTCCTTGACTCTATCGAGCTAAGTTTCATCAAGATCATCTTTATCTCGACTGAGTTTTAGATCTAAGAATGTTAACTCACTTGGTTTTCCCTGATCAATCTCATTAAAAACAACGTGGATGCTTTCTTCCACTTTGTTAGTTTTTTTGTTGAAGATGTGATATGCTTTACTATGAGATGAATAAATAAGAAAAATACCTTCATCCGACCGGGCATCAAACTTGGCAGGTGATCCTTCCCATTATTGTGAACATAGCACTTACATCTGAAGGGTTTGAAGTATAAAATGTTAGGTTTGTTTCCCTTGTAGAGCGCGTATGGAGTTTTCTTCAGGATGGGTCCGATGAGGCATCTATTCGAGTGTAGTTTGATGTATTCACTGCCTAAGCCCAAAAATAAGTAACGCAGATCATGTTCAATCATCATTGTCCTTCCTATTTCTTCCGGAGTTCTGTTCTTTCTCTCCACTACCCCATTCTGTTGAGGAGTTCTGGATTCCGAGAAGTTGTGAGAGATACAATTCTTATCACAAAACTCTACAAATTCCGAGTAGTCGAACTCCTTTCCATGGTCGGTTCGAATTCTTCCGATCCGAGTCCGAGACTCTAGTTGGATTTTCTGCAGAGCTTGCTCGAACTCTTTGAATGCTTCATTTTTGTGCTTAAGAAAACACACCAGTGTAAATCGTGAGTAGTCATCAACAATCACAAGTACATAAGATTTACCTCCGAGACTCTTTATTGGGATTTCACCACATAAATCCATATGCAACATTTCAAGTACTTTGGATGTGGAAACAGCTTTGAGAGATTTGAAAGATGATCTAACATGTTTCCCTTTTGTGCATGCTTCACAAATTTTATCTTTCTTAAATGCACAGTTAGGTAATCCTCTAACTAAACCGTGAGATGCAAGCTTTTTGATAGTATGCATGCTAACATGACCTAGTCTACGATGCCATGTCCAAGATTCATCATGCAGAGATGCTTTTAAATAAGATAAATTCGACTTGGATTTGAAAGAGGAATAGTGTAGATATTACCCGATCTCTTACCCGAGAGCTTAGTCTCCTTGGTAGTTGCATAAAAATATAGCAATTGGTCATAGTGAATCTTACCTCTTGACCTTTGTCACACTCTGTTGAGAGATGCTTGAGTAGATCGTACTTCAATCCCTTGACAAGATAGACTGGGCTGACCAGGTTGTCTCCTTTCCCAATCTTGCCTATTCCAACTATCTTGCCCTTACTGTCATCTCCAAAAGTGACTTTGCCTCCTTTGTAATCTTCTAACTCGAAAAGAGTTCCCTTAATCCCACTCTCGGATCTATCCCCAATATCCTAGTGCATAATCAATACAAAAATTAGAACTATATATACGTGATGCTAAAAATAGCTAAATCTAATATTTTAAAAAATGAATTACCATAGAGAGGATGACCAAATTCTTGGGCCAACGAAGAAAAGTGTTGATCGCATCGTTAACGAGTGTGGAGGTCCCGTGTCCGGACCGGCAACTTATACTCACCTTTCCTGCATGTGACCTCTTTAATACTCACCCTCACCTCATCACCTATAAGGGGTGTCCCGTGAACGATGGTATCTAACCTCCATGGGAAAACAACACCTAATGCCACAACATGCTTTAGGGGAGGGTGATGAGAAACTAGTTTGCAATCTGCCGGTTGTGTAAGAATAAGTATAACAATTAAAATCATGGGATAACCTTCGACATAAAAGTTAAACAACCTAAAAATCCCGAAAATAAACGGACAGAGTTTCCCTTAAAAGTAAACATTTTCTCGGAATAACGGCCCTCATCCGAAAAAAGAGAATATACTATATAAGTAATTACTCAACGGCCACACATCGAAGTTCTACAATAACCACACAATATACACCATTTATTCAACAAGATTATACACCAATTAGTCAAAATATAAACATGCATGTAAATAACGACACTCATCCGAAACAACAAAATATAAACATGCATGTAAATATAATTAGGTTACAAAAACGGAATTACCTACTCTAGAACTTCAAATTGGTCGATGGGTGAGCTCGCGTTCGCGCTTGCCGGTGTGTGGGTGAGAATGGACGTGAATCATTAAGTACTCGGCATACCCATGTTGCTGAACTATGCCCTCATTTGGTCTTGTATCTTTACCCACATCTCGCACCCTCATCTCTTCCATCTCGTGCAGCCAACATTTGGGACATTTTGGATCGCACTTCAGCCTTCATTTTGGCCTTCATTTCGGTCTTCACCTTGGCCTTCATTTTCGACTATTTAGGCCTCCATATGTGCTTGCCTAGCAGAGACAAGGCGCTTCTTCCTAGCCCCAAAGTGCTCAACTATCCCCACCCTCCCAACCACGGCTCGAACACGACCGGGATGCTCAACTCTTTGTACGGCCAAGGCTAACTTGTCCCTCCTCCCCGTGATTTTAGGACTTCGAAGTCGATGTCCGTGACAAAGACTCCTGTAAGAAGAAAAAAATTTTATCATTTGACAATTCATATATTTTAAAACCGATAAGTTCTCAAAATAAATAAAGAAAATAGTTAAAAAAAAAAAGCACGAGTGGTCTGTGCAATAGATTCTACATCGGCCATACTGAAGATTCCATCTTTCTTCTTTTCTCCTTCGACCCATAGCTCGTCCCTCTCGATAGCGAGTTACGAAGTATCTATGATGGAGCCTTCACTCGGATGTGGGTTGAAGTTGTTCAAGCTTTTGCTTACACAACCTCTCCTCTAATTTCGCGTATCCCCCACGAGGCATCACATGAGGATCCACATTGCTCTTAATACTCTTCCGGTTGGCTTCACCTAGTACTTACGCAAGTAAATAAGAGAACGAAAATATCGGTTTATGAGTCAAATCGACAAAAAGATAACAAATGATGATGATAAATTACCATGTATTCCGGAGAAGAGACATATGATTCAAATGATCTCTAGTCCTCCTCGATAATACAATTGAAGACCTCCGAGGGTCTACCTTCCGCCTTTATCTGTTTTGTTTTATAAACCCATATCTTGGCAATGTGAGATTTGAAGTCTCTAAACTTTTCTGCCGCGAACATGAGGGTCTTGTGTTTCACCGAGGGGATCTCATGTTCATTAACGCTCAAGATGAACGTTTTCTTAAACACAAGAACGACATGCATTAGTACATATATATTAACCATTTACAATAACTTGCAATACTAAGTTGAGATGTAGTGCATTTACCCGAATATCATTCCAAAGGTTTTCCTTAATGGATTCGGGGACTTCGTTCCATTTTCCGTAATTGATGTTAACGTATGTGCGAGTTGTTGTACCAACATTGCTTTATGATCACCTACGGTATTTCGTGCATATCAAAATTGACCCGTGTAAGAAGGGTTGGATCGTCTCTACTCCGGACTAACTTATCCTTGTTCATCATAGTTCGCCCCTCGATTTTTTGTACATTGGGAAGAATCCATTTTATGCTACAAGAAATTATACAAATTTTGATAAATAAACATGTACAATAATTTTAGGAAGGAAACACGAAGTTGAGTTGGGCAGCAGCCAACACGGGCTGACCGTGTTGTGTGGCATGGCTTGTGCTTGCCGCCCAAGACTCCGGTTCCTCTATTTTGGCCATTTTCTTTGATTTCTTTATGTGTTATGTTTTTCTCTTATTATTGTCCCTTATACTTGGCCTTTTACAATAACATTCAACAATGTATAGCATTCAACATGTATAACAATGTATTTGTCAAGTTTAATTGTACTAACGAGAGCATGCATACTCTAAATGCTATGAGTTATATATCAAGATTCAAGCCCCAAGTTTCAAGCGTACAATGTTACACTTTCATTTACAAAATAAGAGAGGGAGATATAAGTTACATAACGGCAGGCGAGAATGAGAAAGAGGGCGGCCATAATGAATGGGAGGACCGAAACCGTAGAGAGAGTGAGTAGGAGGCACACCGAAAACCACCGAAAACCATCGAAGCTGCAGAAGAAGTGAGTGGGCGGGCTGCAACAACCACCGAAACGAGCAGTGAGAGTGAGTGGGGAGGTGCAGCAAGAAATGGAAACCGCAGAGAGAGTGAGCCGAAAACCACTAGAAACTACAAAGAAAAGAGAGAGAAGGGCAACCGGAAATCTCAACGGCAGGAAAGAGTAAAGTGAGAGTGAGAAAGTGAAGCAGCCCCACGAGGGGTTTTGCCTCTTCGAACAACTTGTGACGATGGTTCAATGAAAGAACCATCGTCACAAGTTCGATAGAAACTTTTGACTATGGTTCTTTCATTAAACTCTCGTCATATCCTCATTACTAACCGTGTTTTTACAACAATGCCACCGCGTCATTTTTTACAATGGCTTTTAACTATAACCGTCATTAAATACCTGTCGTTAAAAGTAGTTCCTGTAGTACTTGGACTCCTCTTTTGCTTTATTTCTATCCAAATTACATCTCGGCCTTTTGTGACTACCAGTAAAAATTGAGGGCTTCGAACTTGCCAGCCAGTGCCAAAGGCCGAGGTTCATTTCTTTAGCCATGGCTTGTGGTCGTGACTTGGGTCCAAACTGTTGTTTTCTCATCGGTTTGGACCTAAGGCATCACTGCAGATTTGAAACCCTAACTTTCTTTATTTTGTTCATTTAAGAAAATAATATCCCGAGACTTTTGAAAATAATTTCTAAAATAAGATGATTAATAAAATCGTCAATCAATTTGATTTAATCATTAACTTAATAAAATTCGAAATTCTAAATAAGAGGTACATCCCCACTTTTAATAATCAATCTTAAAAACCCTAAAATCATTTCCAACCCCTTTTAATTAATAAAAACCTAAGCCAATTCATGGGGAAACTCGCCCGGGTGAGTCCCACTGGCCCTGGTTCCTACAGATTGCAGATCTCTTAGTTGAAGCGTCATATAGAATGCAAGATCGCAGAGGACTCTATCAATCTACACTCCCTTGATTGAACAAGGTATGGAAAGCCTCCCGGATCTTCGAGCTTAGAAGGTGACTTGCTCTGCAGACCGCACCGCATACCTCCCTCATGCTTACCATAGAAACATCCTCTAACTTAGTCTTCTTGGAGAGAATCTCCCTTAAAAACTTAAGATAAGAGGGTGTTTTCTTGATAGCCTCCAAGAATGGCATGTTGATATAAACCTTCTTCAACATGTCAATAAATTTTAGAAATCTATGAAGGTTTGCTCAAGGAGAGTCTCGAGTCACCCTAGAGGGGGTGAATAGGGTGATAGAAAATTCTTTCGAAAATACACACTTTGCGCTCGAAAAGAGGCAAAGACAGAATCCGAGTCTAATAACGAGTGTCGAAAAGATTGGACTCGTAAAGCAATGAATCGGAAGAAGCAAGAGCACTAAGGTCAGTCCGAGTCTAGAATGAACTCGGAAAAGGTACACAGAGATATTACGTGGAAACCCTCCCGGGGCAGAAAACCATGGCCCGTGTCAATCCAGACACGAAGTCAAATCCACTATTTTGAGTCCACAAAATACCGTGAACTTGACGTAACCCGAGTTGCTCCCTTAGACAACTCTATACTGATTTTCCTAGACTCGAAGTTACCTTATCCGATCTAGTACTTCCTAGATGAGATAACCCTTACAGCTAGGGACAACTAAGCTGAGTTAACCTTTACAGCTTAGTCAAGGGACCTTACAAAGAATGTAAGAAGTGTTTGTAACGAAGTACAAGACCTTACAACTCGAAAGTAATGAATTACAGAGTGGGAGTTGTAAGTTGAAGATTGAGAGTAAATACAATAACTTTGATCAAGTAAGTGTATAGACAATATGTTCGGCAACCTTCAAGTCTTGTGAAGTGGCTTCTTCTTATAGATAAGACCAGGCAGAGTAGCCGTTATTTCCATCTCGCTGACCGAGAGTCCTCTCGTGACCGTTGAGAAAGGCTTTCCGAGTCACTCGGAAAGTATCCGTTGAAATATGAACGTTGGACAACGGTTTAACTCTCTTGGAGGTCCCAAAACCATCGGTTGTGTCTTGAAAACCGAGGTGAAAACCACTGTTAGGCTTGGCGTTCAGCTTTTCCGGATATTGAAGCGCACGGCTTCCGACACAATCTTCCGAGACTAAAGCAGGGAAGGTGAAAAGCCATATCTCGCTGGTGATTTGACGTTCGAAGTCGGCTACTTTTGTAGTTTTGAAAAGATATCCTCGATTGAATAACCTACAAAAGTAAAACACCTTCGGTTCTCAAAGTATAAAATACTTTGGTCCAAGGTTAGACACGAGATAATAAAATAATTATGAAAATTGCGTAATTGATTATCCGAGTCGAAAAGAAATGGAATTTTCTAAGTCTAAAATCCATGATACTCGGAATTCCATATGACTTAGTCCGAAGTGAAGAGACACGTTCTATAGCGAATATCGAGTGAGAAAGAACTTGATATAGACTAAGCATGAAGCAAACTATGAATGCCGACTATGCAAATAATAGAGTAAATAAGTACAAGTCGATTCTGAGTGAGAGTGGACTCGGAATAAGGAACAAGTTTTCCGAGTTGCTAAGCGATTAAAGAGATATGTGAAGGCCGAATCGCATAGAAAAGATACTATTTAACTCAAGTAAGTTTCTAAGACACAGAGAATGCCTTCGAATCAAAACTCTATATGAATGACATCGTTATACCCGATTCCTTTTGCATGACTCGTAAAGATATAGAGCGAGTGTCCGAGTCTTCAATCTCCCCTTTTGATGAAAGGCATTCCAAACTTAAACGAAACTTTGTTAGAAGACAATAGATTGATTCCGAGTAGTTTGAAAAAAGAAGGCATAATGAATGGATCGAGTAATATACGATATATCAAAGCGAATTAAAGTATGCTTTAACTCATTAACTCGTAAAAGAAAGAACTCAGAAATGAATATGGAAATGCATCAATTCATAAAATAAAAAAAAAAATTACAAGGGCTAAAGGAACTCCCCTAGACAAGACAACCAGTTTCGACTACATTTTCTCCCCTTGCCTTTCAAAGAAAAAGAACAAGAAGCAAAACAAAAGGAGAAAAATACAAGTAATGCACATAAGTTGTCCGGACAAAAAGAGAATTTTGAAGCGAAATTCTGGAGACACCGAGGAATTGTGACTCGGTGCATGGCTCCAACTAGGAAGGAGGGATTTCGAGTGGAGGCGGAGGTGCGCCGGCGCCGATAAGACCTTGACGATGTGCTTGAGCGCAGCGAAGGGAGAACCGGAATAGTTCGCAGGGGCTCGGCTCGAGGGGCCGACCCGGAGAAAGTGGATCGAGGGGTTCTTCCCTTGGGACCTCGAGGCTGGAGGGGCTGCTCTGGCCGACTCGCCGGAGTAGCGAGATCTTCGACCCACTCGGACTCGCTGTCCGAGCCGAGTACAAGCAATGTGAGCTTGGGAGCGAGCTGTCCTCAGCAGCTGCCACGGCCTCTTCTTCCCTTTGCTCGGAAGGGGCCGCCTCAGCCACAGGTTCCTCAAGCATCCTCCTCTCGCTTCGCCGCTTCTTCCTCTCGCTTCCTCGGCTTCCTCGCTGTCCGAGGAGGTCGGGCTCGGGCTCGACGATGCCTCGGATGTGTCCGAGTCATCCGGTCCCGAGCCGCCTTGGACCGTCTCTCTCGAGGAGCTCAGCCAGCCTCCTTCGCTCCTTAACCAGCTCTCTCATCTCAAGAACGAGAGACTGCCGCTTCTCGGATTTGGGACTCGACCTGGTCTTTTGGTTGATGGTCGACCACGAAGGACAGACTTGAAACCCCGAGCATGTCTCCGAAATCGGAGGACACAGAGGTGATCTTGTCCATGAAGACGAGGAGACAAGAGGGCAGAGAGAGTTTTGGAAGCACCCGAGGTGGAGGCACCACCAGGTGAAGAGGGAAGAGGAAGAGGGGTTGATTTCTGAGTCGGAGGTGGAGAAGGAGGCCTCGGCTCCGAGTTGTGAACCCGCACACCGGGGTTAGTTTCCGGTATCCGTACCCTCGGAGTTCCTTCTTGCCGACCACAATGGCCGCCTCGGACACCGTGTTAGGGTCGAGGGAAGAGGAACTTGGAATTGTTTGAAGACAAGGGTGAGAAGAGCACCGAAAGGAAGGGAGGTGTTCTTCTTGGTTTGAAGTTGAGCTGGCACAGCGGCCATCCGCTCAATGATGGAGGGGAAGAGGTCGACTTCGTATCCCTCCGGGATATCGAAGAGGGCTTTGAGGTGCTTGGAGTTGGGGTTCTCCTTGCTAGAATGCTCGTGAGAAGAAGGTTCTCATCGCAGTAAAGCACGAAGCCCGGCTTCGACTTCAACCGAGTCACGAGAAGTTCTTTCCGGACCCGGGAATTCTTTAGCGAACTTTTCAAAGAAGTCGTCGGCGACTTCGAGTGAAGGGGATAGGGTTGCTGTTCAAGAAGAGAGAAGAAACTTTGAACAGACGGTGAAGGAGGGAGGTGTTGATACGAACGATAATGTTCCGAACCCGAGAGGTTAGAACATTTTCGAGTGGGTGAGATGAGTATAAAACTCGAAATGAGTTCAGGATAGATGAACTCGCTGAAGCACAAGAAAGGGTAGACTCCGGTGGTTTGGATATTGGACAACCAGGAGAATTTGGTTGTTGGGAAGAACTTGTCGTCCAGACGCAAGGTGCTCGGGTGACAATGGGTTTAGAAGGGGTTGAGCTTTCGGCTTGTTGGTGCGAGGCTTCTTAGAGGATGAAGAAACCTAAAAGTCGGGATGGTTTCCTCTTTTAGGCATGGTGAGAGAAGAAAAGATGAAGCTTTTCGAAGGAAAAAGAGAATGAGGTGAAGAAGAGAAGGTAACGAAAAAAAAAATTGTAGAAGAAGGAGAGATGAGCAGATGAAAACTTACGAGAGAGAGAGAGAAAGAGAGCTTCTTCGACGTCTCGTGACGATCGGGGAACACTATTCACGTAGTATGCTTCCGCGAGAGGGTTTTCGTTTGAGAGGGAAGGAGTTTGAGAATACCGAGATGAAGATGGATAGTCGTTATTTATAAAGAATACGCGCTCCCGTTCACTATCCGTTAAGTAACTCCGTTCTGTCTCACCTGTCCATCGGTCATTAATGCTCGGTGTGACAGTTCTTCTTCAACGGTTGAGATATCAACGGTTTAAAATCTGCGGTTATGATTTGATCCCAGCGCTCGAGAAAGAGAGAGAGAAAGACTTTGAAATTATAATCCGAAACTCTCCACTGTTCTAGAGATAGCTTTAGAGAATTTGATGTCCAATTTTCTCCACGTCCGAGTTTGACTCGTAAAAGTTTCGAGTGACTCGAAACACGTAAATAACTATCAGCCCAATATCACATGATCAATCGAACTAATGGTTATTGACAACGAAAGCACATAGCACGTAAATATTCAAGAATCATAACGCGAAACTAAGCATTTAACATACCAAGCTCATTCCGAATAAAACAGAATTGATCTTCACCAAGAGGCTAAGTAAAGATATCGGCTAATTGAAGATTAGTAGGAATGAACTCAAGTGTTATATCACCCTTTTCCGAGTGATCGCGTAAGAAGTGATACCCGACTTCAATATGCTTTGTTTTTTAGTGCTCGGACAGATTCTTAGTGATACCGATTGCGCTTTGATTGTCACACTTGATTGGAACCGAGTTGAGAGATAGTCCAAGATCTTTCAAGTGTTGTTTTATCCAGAGAATCCGAGCGCAACAAGCTCCAAGCGCAATATATTCAGCTTCTGCAGCTTGATAGAGCTACCGAGTTTTGCTTCTTTGAGTGCCAGGATATTAGGGATTGACCCGTAAATTGGCAAGCTCCGGATGTGCTCTTTCGATCAACTTTGTATCCCGCATAGTCCGCGTCTCGAGTACCCGGCCGAGTCGGCTTCGAGTCTCCGGCGTACCATAGTCCTAGATTCCGAGTGCCTGCAAGATATCTCGAATATTCTCTTCACCGCAGATGAGATGTGATTCTTTTGGATTAGCTTGAAATCGTGCACATAAGCAAACACCGAACATTATATCTCGGTCCGCTCGAAGTAAGATATAGCAGTGATCCAATCATACCCCGATAGAGTTTCGATCTACCGCTTTACCTGTCTCATCCGAGTCGAGCTTTATACTCGTCGCTCATAGGAGTAGATGCGTGCTTTGCATCTTGAAGCTTATATTTCTTCAGCAGTTCCTTGGTGTATTTTGATTGATGAACAAAGATTCCATTTTTGTCTTGTTTGATTTGCAATCCAAGGAAGAAGTTGAGTTCTCCCATCATACTCATTTGGAACTCTTGACTCATCAACTCGTAAAATTCTCTGCACGTAAATTCATTAGTAGCACCGAAAATAATATCATCAACATATATTTGAACAATGAGAAAATCTTTCCCTTTGGTCTTTATGAATAAAGTCTTGTCGATCCGACCTCTTTTAAAATCATTTTGAACCAGGAAGTCGCTCAGCTCTTTCATACCAAGCTCTAGGGGCTTGCTTAAGACCATAGAGAGCCTTTTGAAGTTTGAAAACATGATTTGGAAATTCCGAGTTTTCAAAACCAGGAGGTCGCTCGACATAGACCTCTTCTTCCATAAAACCATTAAGAAAGGCACACTTAACATCCATTTGATATAATTTAATATGCATGCAGGATGCAAATGCCAACAGATATTCTAATGGCTTCAATTCTAGCTACTCGGTGCAAAGGTTTCCCCACAATCAATTCCTTCTTCTTGATTGTAACCTTGAGCTACAAGTCTAGCTTTGTTTCGACAACTATTCCACCCTCATCTAGTTTGTTTTTGAAAACCCATTTGGTTCCTATAACCGGGTGGTCGAAGGTCGGTTGGTCGGAGTCCGGACTTGGTTTCTTTCAAATTGATTTAACTCTTCTTGCATGGCCTCTACCCATTCGGGTTCATTAAGGGCTTCTAGTGCATTTTTGGGTTCAGTTAGTGAAATGAATGCAAGTGAATGCACATAGATTATGAAGAGAAGAACGAGTTCTTACCCCACCGTTGATATCGAAATTATGTTTTCTTGGGGATGACTGGAAGTAAATTTGAATGCTTTACCAGCTTCTTTGATTCACCAGGTTTGTGGGCTGAATAGCTTGATCTTCGAAGCTTGTTCCGAGTGATCGGCTCCATTGACTTGCTCGCTCCGAGCGACTTCGGAGTTATTTCATTCTCGTACTTCCTCGTTCGAGTGATCTCCTTCTGAGTCTTTGTAAGCTCATCTTCGTCATCATCCTTTCGAGCTTCAGCTTCCGAGTATGAAGATTCACTTGGTTTTTCCCTGTTCAAGCTCATCAAACACTACGTGGATACTTTCTTCCACTTTGTTAGTTCTCTCGTTGAAGATACGGTAAGCTTTGCTATGAGGAGAGTAACCTAGAAAAATTCCTTCGTCTCGACCGAGCATCAAACTTGGTCGATGATCCTTACCATTGTTGTGGACAAAACACTTACATCCAAAAGGTCCGAAATAGGAAATGTTTGGCTTCCTCCCTTTGTAGAGTTCATAAGGTGTTTTCTTCGGAATGGGTCCGATGAGGCATCGATTGAGAGTGTAGTTGGCCGTGTTTATCGCCTCCGCCCGTAAATAGTAAGGCAAGTTGTGTTCAATCATCATAGTCCTTGCTATTTCTTCAAGGGTTCTGTTCTTTCTCTCAACTACTCCATTCTCGTTGAGGAGTTCTGGTGCCGAGAAGTTGTGAGAAATTCCATTCTTGTCACAAAACTACGAGAATTTCGAGTAATCGAACTCCCTTCCATGGTCGGCTCGAATCTTTTGAATCCGAGTCCGGGACTCCACTTGAATCTTTCTACGTAGCTTACTCGAATTCCTTGAAGGCTTCATTCTTATGCTTGAGAAAACACACCCAGGTAAATCTTGAAAGGTCATCAATGATAACAAGTATGTAAGATTTACCTCCGAGACTCTTTACAGAATTTCGCCACATAGATCCATATGCAGTAATTCAAGCACGTTGGATGTGGAAACTATCTTCAGAGATTTGAGTGAAGATCTCGACTTGTTTCCTCTCGGTGCATGCTTCACATACTTTATCCTTCTCAAACGTACGCTTAGGTAATCCTCTAACTAGATGATGAGATGCAAGCTTTTTGATAGTATGCATGCTAATATGACTTAATCTACGATGCCAAGTCCAAGAATCATCTTGAAGAGATGCTTTCAAACAGGATAAATTCTAACTTGGGTCGAAAGAGGGATGATGTAGGTATTACCCGATCTCTTACCCGAAAGTTTTATCTCTTTGGTGATCTCATCTCGTGATGTAGCACTTGGATTGAGTGAATTTTACCTCTTGTCCTTTGTCACAAAGTCGGGAGATGCTAAGTAAGTTGTACTTTAGTCCTTTGACAAGGTAGACCGGGCTCACCGGATTGTTTCCATTACCAATCTTCCCAATGCCCACTATCTTGCCCTTACTCGTCATCACCAAAGGTCACCTTTCCTCCTTTATATGACTCCAACTCGTAAAAGAGTCCTTGGTCACCTGTCATATGTCGTGAACATCCACCGTCCAGGTACCAATGTCCTTTTGATCTTTCTCGAGTGACCCGCAAAACAGAGATAATCTAACCCTTCTCACTTCCTCTAACGAACCCAAGAACATTTCTTACCGTGGTCCTTTCTCGAGGAAGAAGGTGCTTTGGAACCCGATTTTAATGACTTTGGGTTTAGTCCGATTCTCGAGTCTTCTTCTTAGAGAACCGAGTCCGTGTCTCTTTCCTTTTAAAAACCTTTTCCTTTTGAAATAGGAGAAAATGGTTTCCTTTGTAGATAGGTCCGGGTTTAGTCCTCCTTTCATTTTTGTGAATGGGACCATGCTCAGCCTTTTGAACTTAACAGCTTCCGTAATCCTTTTGAACAATTCCGAGTAAGAATTAGATTCTTCCTCCTTGTTGAACCCAAGACCTTCTTTTCTAAAAGAGACACATTGTGAACCTAAGAGCATATCAAGGTTCTTCTGTCCTTGAGTAAATTTTAAAACCAGATCTTGAGACTCAATGAGCTTCTGTTTCGCTTGCTCATTTTCTTTTCTGAGTAACTCGGACTCAGCCTCATTAGTTTGAGCACTTGTCTTGAGTTCTCTTAGTGTGAGTCTCAGCTTTTCCAATTCATTTTTTAAAGAAGTGCTCTTAGAAGTGATTGACTCAAGTTGTTCCTTGAAATGAGAAGAATCGAATTGGACTTTTCTTCCAAAGTAAAGATGTATTTAGCTAAATCAACTTTGGAGAATTTGAGGAAGTAGTTTATTACCTCTTGAGGATCGGCTTCCTCATTATCTCGAGTCCGTGTCCGAGTCCGACTCTTTTCGGCTTCGAGTCGTTGATTGCCATTAGACACTTTGAGTCATCTCGAATCCTCGTCGTCTTCGGATGATTCCTCATCGCTCCAAGTTGCCATCATGGCCTTTTTCTTCTTCCCCGTCCCGTCTTCGTTTTGGACAGTCCTTGACTATGTGGTCTTTGCTGCCACATTCAAAACATCCGAATTCTTAGACAGAGATAACTTTGAAGAAGAAGAAAACTTACCTTTTCTATCTCTTTTGTCTTTCTTGTAGAATTCTTCTTTTGGTCTTTTGTCCCATCTTTTGTGCTTCATCATTTTCTTGAAGCCTCTTGCAATGAGTGCCATGGGATCATCCTCTCGATTCGGAGGAGCTCTGAATTGCTTCTTTGGATTCTCGAGGCTTTAAGCGCAATGTTCCTTTTGGAAGTACCCTCAGCATCTTCTTCTTCCAGGTGTATCTCATGAGTCGAAGCTTTCCGATGAGCTCGTCCGGTTTCAAGAGTGAGAGGTTCCGAGCCTCTTCTATGGCAAGCCACCTTAGGACCCCATCGTCTCTTGGGTAGGCTTCGAGAATTTTTCGGCACATTTCTTCATGGGAGATCTTCTTTCCCGGAGATTTGAGATTGTTGGTGATCTCAAGTGAAGCGTATGAACATCCGAGTAATGTTCTCTTCTCGGCTCCATTTTGAAAAGCTCATATTTGTGAAGATACTCGGCTGATCTTTGCTTGTCTCACCCGACTTGTACCTTCATAGGTGTTGACCAGAGTGTCCCACACCTCTTTAGCAGAGTCACAGGCAGAGACTCGATTATATTCTTCCGAGCTTATGGCGCACATGAGGATATTCATGGCTTTGAAGTTCTTTCGAACTTCTCCGCTTCGCCGGCGTGAACTCAGCCTTTGTCTTTGGAAGGATTCTCGAATTCATCTGTCTTTGTTGGAATGTAGTTTCCTTGTTGTATGATTTCCCATACTTCTTCATCGTGATCCATAAGGAAACATTCCATGAGCTTCTTCCAATGGACCGAAATTCGAACCTTTGAATTTTGGTGGCCTCGTTGGAAGATCTACCTTCGTCGAACTCTCCGGTGTTCCGAACCATCCGATCTTTAAACCTTTGGACCGTTAGATCCTTTCTGAAAGGCTAGGCTCGATACCAATTGAAGGTTTGCTCAAGGAGAGTCTCGAGTCACCCTAGAGGGGGTGAATAGGGTGATAGAAAATTCTTTCGAAAATACACACTTTTGCGCTGAAAAGAGGCAAAGACAGAATCTAAGTCTAATAACGAGTGTCGAAAAGATTGGACTCGTAAAGCAATGAATCGAAGAAGCAAGAGCACTAAGGCCGTCTCGAGTCTAGAATGAACTCGAAAAGGTACACAGAGATATTACGTGGAAACCCTCCCGGGCAGAAAACCACGGCCCGTGTCAATCCAGACACGAAGTCAAATCCACTATTTTGAGTCCACAAAATACCGTGAACTTGACGTAACCCGAGTTGCTCCCTTAGACAACTCTATACAGATTTTCCTAGACTCGAAGTTACCTTATCTCGATCTAGTACTTCCTAGCCGAGATAACCCTTACAGTCTAGGGACAACTAAGCCGAGTTAACCTTTACAGACTTAGTCAAGGGACCTTACAAAGAATGTAAGAAGTGTTTGTAACGAAGTACAAGACCTTACAACTCGTAAAGTAATGAATTACAGAGTGGGAGTTGTAAGTTGAAGATTGAGAGTAAATACAATAACTTTGATCAAGTAAGTGTATAGACAATATGTTCGGCAACCTTCAAGTCTTGTGAAGTGGCTTCTTCTTATAAATAAGACCAGGCAGAGTAGCCGTTATTTCCATCTCGCTGACCGAGAGTCCTCTCGTGACCGTTGAGAAAGGCTTTCCGAGTCACTCGAAAGTATCCGTTGAAATATGAACGTTGGACAACGGTTTAACTCTCTTGGAGGTCCCAAAACCATCGATTGTGTCTTGAAAACCGAGGTGAAAACCACCTGTTAGGCTTGGCGTTCCAGCTTTCCGGATATTGAAGCGCATGCCTTCGACACAATCTTCTCGAGACTAAAGCGAGGAAGGTGAAAAGCCATATCTCGCTGGTGATTTGACGTTCGAAGCCAGCTACTTTTGTAGTTTTGAAAAGATATCCTCGATTGAATAACCTACAAAAGTAAAACACCTTCGGTTCTCAAAGTATAAAATACTTTGGTCCAAGGTTAGACACGGATAATAAAATAATTATGAAAATTGCGTAATTGATTATCCGAGTCGAAAAGAAATGGAATTTTCCGAGTCTAAAATCCATGATACTCGGAATTCCATATGACTTAGTCTCGAAGTGAAGAGACACGTTCTATAGCGAATATCGAGTGAGAAAGAACTTGATATAGACTAAGCATGAAGCGAACTATGAATGCCGACTATACAAATAATAGAGTAAATAACTACAAGTCGATTCTGAGTGAGAGTGAACTCGGAATAAGGAACAAGTTTTCCGAGTTGCTAAGCGATTAAAGAGATATGTGAAGGCCGAATCGCATAGAAAAGATACTATTTAACTCAAGTAAGTTTTTAAGACACGAGAGAATGCCTTGGAATCAAAACTCTATATGAATGACATCGTTATACTCGATTCCTTTTGCATGACTCGGAAAGATATAGAGCAGATGTCTCGAGTCTTCAATCCGGGCTCTAGCAACCTCTAAGGATATGGTATAGAAGGCCAATATTAGTGTACAAGAGGTCTTGTCAAGGCCTATTCCTCTAAATTCTAAACCAAACCTTGTTGCTTAGCCATAATACTACTGCTCTTATCTTCCTACGTAACTATAACATGACTCGTTCATCGAATCTATGTTACAAATCCGAACAACATTGACATGAGCCGTAGGGTTGGTCTTAGGTTGACTCCGAAGTTGCCCCTAAGGTGTAGACAAGTGGCTCACCTGTTGAGCTATTTCGGTTATCCGGGTGTTTATCATCTTTTGGTAAGTAAACGTGCTATCTAATTGGGCGATGATGACCTTGATGAACTAGGCCACGTCATCATTAACCTTACCCTAAGTCCGAATGAATACTCTTATAAGGGGATCCGTATATGGTTCTTGCAGAAAAGAAGGTGGACAAGTATCTCTCTAATGAAAACTAGGAGATCGGACGATCATTTGTGGCAAAATGCTATGGTTATAGTTAGAAGGGTTCGATAGTTTAAAACCATAGAGTTATAACTTTAGGGGTAGGGCTTGTTTTTGGGTCCTTGGTTGAAGTTGTGAAGGGCGTTGGCTTGCTTAAGGATAGGAGTTTGACACTCAGTACTGTATGTTGATGTATATCGGAGACCTTACATAAAATTATAGCCGAAATGATGAACCGGAAGAACCTACTTGGGAACGGACTTGGCCGTCTTTTCTATCTTTGACGCTAGTGTATCTAGCTTGCTTGATAATAAGGCTATAACGTTAACTTCATACTTCCTTCATGTCTTTGGGATTATCTTTTCACTACCCTAATTGTAACTATTAGCAATCATGCTCTCAATAAGAGCTTTTCCCTCACTTTGGTCATAAGAGCACCTTCTACAACTACATCTATGGAAATTTGAATCTAGGGAGGTAGACCATTGTAGAAGGTTTGTAGCAGCATCCACTTTGGAATACTATGGTGAAGACATTTTTTCTGGAGGTCTTTGTAACATTCCCAAGCCTTATAAAGTGACTCTCCATCCTCTAAGCGGAAAGTAGATATGGCGCTCGGTAGTTTGGTTGTCTTGCTAAGGAAAGACCTTGGCCATGAAAGCCTTTGACAAAGCTTCCCAAAGTGGAATATTTGTTAGGGTCCTCATTCAGTAACCAATCTTTGATGTTATCCTTTAGAGAGAAAAGAAAATGCTTTAGACTAATGGCTTCGTCGATGAAATTGTTCATCTTAATGGTGCCACACTTTTCCAGGAAAGAGTTGATGTGTTAGATAGCATTTTCAGTAGGAAGACCTCCAAATGCATCTTGTCACACAAAGTGTATGAGCGATATCTTCAGCTTGGAATCCTTAGCATCCATAGTTGGCCCAACGATGGTTGATAATGCCCCGGATGCACTAGGGATGGCATATTCCCCAAGTGGCCTAAGTTGTGGTCCTTCTTCCACTATATATACCTCTTTCCTCTGCTTTCTCACTACTCATCTTGTTTATCTTGCTGGTGCTTCAATTTCAGGATCGAGTGGGACAAGTTCTCTCGTGTCGTCAACTCCTCCCGTACATGAACACACAAGAATTGTACTAAGAGTAAACAGGTTCAAGCAGAGTAAATCAAGTAATGAATGATTTGGAAAAAAAGCGGAAAAACCTAGCCTCAAATCTTAAACTGGTGTTTATACTCAAAAGAATGAAGTTCTCTGGCAACGGCGCTAAAAACTTGTTGAGAAAATTACCACACAAGCGCCCGACATAGTTGTAGCAAGCAACCGACATGTACGGGTAGTTTCCACGAGGAACTCACTTTTGAATATCAAAATCCACTTATAAACTCTAATCTAGGCAAAACGCAATTCAACAAAAGTTGTTTGATGAATGAATCCAACTAATTATTAAATAATGGTACGAGATATTTAATAATAGAAAGCCTTAGATTGGGATTAATCACCCTATCATGCCTGAAATCACAATCAAATTCCGCTTGAGACTTGTCTATGCTTGGAATTTAGAAGGGTAAAACACCAATTAAGCTTATCTCTCCTTGCTTTCGAAGGTCAAAGACTAATCTTATTGTTCTAATCGCCTATTTTCATGGGATTAACAAAGAACAAAATTACAAGATATGCGCCTCAAATTCCCGATTTAAAACCTCAATTATTTTCATGTCAAAGTTTTAATCATTCACAATAACACTCTACATAAAGGGTCCATCATTCAATGTCCACAAGACCCGAATAAGATTTTATGATTTCTTTTTCGAGACTTTCATCGAACATGTGGTGAACGAATGGAATTCTAAATAAATAAGCATAGAACAACTCAACTGCATATTTAACTCATGATTATCAAAACATAAAAGGGATTAACCCCAACCTAAGTGGGGAATTTAGCCTCTAATTATCATACTAAACAACTCATAAGTTTAGATGAACATAGGTATGCAAACTATTAAGAAATCATGAAAAGAAAACATAAAGAGAGGACATTAAGAATTGCCGAATCCAAATCTGAATGCTTGAATTCAAATTAATCTTCAAAAATCAAATCTTAATCTTTAATCCTAAAACGAGTGGAGAAAAAACTCACCCGAAAACAAATTGAAAATTGTATATAAAGTTGTTGAAAAAACATCACATGAATGTGTAGGATTTTCAAATGGTCGTGCAACCATGTTACACGGATGAGTAGCCCTTGCACGGCTTCCTTTTGGGAAGAATTAAAGTCTTAAAATTTATAACCACAAGTGCACAACATAGTTGTGGCTAGCGGGCAAGCACGGGTCATGTCCACAGAGAATTGCGTTTCAAATATCAAAACTTTCTTAAACTTTACTGTCTAGGCCAATCGGTAGAGCTAAGAGATATGATGACGACATAGTTGGGTTAAGGTATAAATGAGATTAAGTAGCCATTAGGAAGGCTAATCACAACCAAAGCAAGCAACTTTAATAACTAATTGACATAAAAGCATGAAACAAATACAAAACTACACTAAAGAACAAACAAACACAAACCGACTTAAACAATAACATAAACTAGATAATTAAACTTAGGAATGAAAACAAGTAATCAATCTAACTATAATTAAAATCTAGACTAATAAGAATTGAATCTTGAAACTAAATTGAACAATCAAAGTATTACATTAGAACTAAAGAAGAAGAGAGAAAAAGAAAACATATGCTTGAATTAAAATTGAAGGTTGGAATCCAAAATCTTATACAAAACTCTACACTAATCTGCCCCTAATGGGGTTTTATTTTGGATAAGTAAGAATCCTAAGAGGACCCAAAATCCCTAAAAACTGAGTTGCCCCCTATTACAAAGCCTAAAATCGCTATTTATAATGCAGAAATCGAACACAAATAGCGCAGCCAACTCGAACGATTATGCAGGATTTTCGAACGACCATGTGGCCCTCCTTTATGGTCGTGCGGACCTTGCACGGCAGGCCATGCAGCTTTGCCCTTTTTTTTTGCCAGTTCTTCACGGTTGTGCAACTTTGTACGGGGACTCGTGCACACCATTATCATCCTGGTTTTGATTCCTTTTTGGCTCAAACTTTACTATTGTCTCGATTTGATTTATTACTTACAAAATCAAGAAAAAAAAGTAAAAATCCTAAAGGTATATTATTTTATGAGTCAAAAATTAAGTCAATAAATGAATAAATGACGTAATATTTGGACCGAACAAATTTCCTCACACCTAACTTTTGCTCGACATCGAGCAAAACAAAATAAAACTAACTCACTTTCGCAGGAATCACGATTGCACTAAATATGTGCAACAAGCCCTTTAAATCCCTTGGTAGCCCAAGTGGACGAGTGAGGTCTCATGAGAGTTTGTAGAAGATATTCCCACAAAATCTTGAAAAAGAAAAAGAAAAAGAAAAAGAAATTAGAAATCTTTTTGGTTTTTCAAAAATTTTCACAAGCATATATACAAAGTGGGAAGGAAGTATACACATTCCGATCAACCAGATCACCTTCATAAGTCAAACATTAATATGCATATAAAGACAATGCACACATCAAGACACTTGATCCTCCATTGATGACATCCATATACCAATTTTTTACCCCAAACATTAAATAATGAGCATGTTGGACTAGTAGAACCTCACTTCGGGGTAAAATGGATCACTCTCACTCAGGTGTTTAGAAAATATAATAAGGGTTCACTCAAAACTCATTTCAATAGCACACCCTACCATAAGCTTGGTCATACTCTCAATTCTCCACCACTATGTAGGCAAAATGGAAATGTAATCAAGAGGACTTTTTAAGGGTTGTAATGGGGCTAAAGTTCATGGGTAAGAAAAGGAATTAATTTAGGAAATGTGGAGGTAAATAACCAAGGCCTAATGACTAAGGAGCGAAAAACACTTCCAAATATGACTTAAAACTTCTTTCCAATTCACCTTTTAAGTACAAACAAATCTGAG
Organism: Talinum fruticosum; assembly: GCA_021018815.1. Classification (NCBI taxonomy): domain Eukaryota; kingdom Viridiplantae; phylum Streptophyta; class Magnoliopsida; order Caryophyllales; family Talinaceae; genus Talinum; species Talinum fruticosum. Next base: position 760,609 of record JAITYX010000122.1, on the reverse strand, counting down.
AGAACCTAAGGAATGAGCTTTTTTTTTCTTTCCTCGTGCCAATCATTTATTCTTTATTTTTTAATCTTTTTTATATTTTTTCATCATTTTTTTTGAACAAATACTATTGTCATGGAAATCATGAAGATAATTTAATTCCAAAGGGTCTAAAAGGGACTCATCCATTTTTTTCCTTTAACACAAATCCCAATTGTAAACTGTAAAACTGAATAAAACACCATCTCTATACAACTCAAAACTGTCCAACTCAAGAAGTATTGCTCCCTAACGTTAGCAATAGGATTGGAGAATATGTTTAGGCCAATGGTAAAGCAAAAATAGGTGCAACAAAAAAAACAAGTTAAAGCTCAACGAGGCTAGCAAAAAGGGTAAATATAGTAGGGTGATTTTTTGGCTCATGTAATTTAAAATCAAGAATGCCTTTATTATATTACATAAGGCATATGCCAAATGTGATCTCAAAGAGAGACATAACAAGTTCTAGAGGAAATACACTAAGGAAGAGTCAACATGAAATAAAATATGAGACTAAAATTGATGAATTCATCTATAAGTCTCAAAATCTCACGAGTTCCTCTACCAAAGTCAAACTAGCTCAAAAATTGAATGTTGGGATTCAAAAGGGACACAGAATGACATATTTTTAGATCAAAGTTTATTATATATATCATAAATATATACAAACTAATAGCCAAGCAGCAAGGGGTCAAAGTTAATCAAAATGCCACAAACTCCCTAAAACAATTTTTAAAATCAAAATTTTTTTGCTATTTTGAAAATTTTTCCTCTTGTTTTTCTTTTTCAAAATATTGAAGCATGGTTTCTCCTACCCTACACCTAGATCTCACAATGATTATATAAATATGAGTAATCATGGCCATCATGGCTCAACATCCAAAATTTATCCTCAAAATGTTCACCCCAAAAAGCACAATTCTAAATATCCACAAATAAAAACAAAAAGAAAAACACAGCCCTAAATATTCACAACCAAAAAAATACAAAGAAAAAAAGAAAAAAAGAAAAAGTAGAAGAAAAAGAGAGAGAAAAAGGAAATGGTTATACCAGGTTAGGTGTTGGGTGCACCTAAACTAATGCATCCTAAGATAGTACTAAGAAGGCTTGAACAAGCATCAGTCACTCCTCCTCATCCTAAGATCAAGCTCTAATTCGGATGCTCGTCGAGCTCGAGGAGCTTATCAAATACCCGAGCACAAAACTCAAATGAATGTAAATAAGAGAACACAACAACAAATATGTCGGTGATGTTCAATGTCCTCTTAAACTTATCGAAGCCTTAGAAAAATGAAAAGAGTGATCAAAGAAGCTATGCCACATGAGTTCTCTAGGCATGTCCTCTAGGTAAGCATAAAAAGGGTCAAAGGAAGGAATGTAACCACCAAAGGTACCTAGGGAAATATTATTGTCAACCACATATCCCTCAAGCCTGCTAGATGAATGATTCACATGGCCCACATCTAAATCAGAATCACCGATCAAATAAGTAGTGAGCTCAAAAAATGATACTTAGGGAAAGGGAGGGTGGTGAACAAATAGGGAAGTAAGGATCAAAGTAAGTGGGTCAGGAGACACATGATCATCAAACTCAAGACTAGTAGGTGATGCCTCAACAATAACCACCTTATATAACTCCCCAAAAGGAGTATCCAAATCACGCACCTCATCTAAAGCATCTTCTAATTCACAGTATAAATCATCCTCACCATCTAAACCAACACCAACACTAAAGGCGGACTCGAGTGTTGTCCCTATGTGTACTAGGTAAGGATGGAGCAATAGTAGATAATGTAGTCGGGGATGGTTAATCTCTTATTCTAGTTTGGACTCTAAAGGAAAGGAAGACTCATCATCATCATAATCATAGAAACATGCCTCAATTTTAGCAGAACTAAGACTAAGGTTAGTTCCATGCGACGAGTCGGACTCCCTAATCTTAGTAAGACACGCAAGTTGCTCATTTTGCTCATCTATGGCCCTTATCATTTTATAAATATGAGCATGATGTTCAAACAATGAAATATCATAATAAGGAAAAGAACTAGTATCATGATCGGAGGAGTTACACTTTTCACACTAAAGAGGGGTAGGATCGGGAGTGCAAGGGGATTGGATGTAAGATTTAGCATGATAAGCACAAGGGCCGAGGCATGAAAATCCAGAATCGGTATAAGCCTTTTCAAATTCATAGTATCTCAAGCAATCCATTCAAGTAAATCCCAAGCTTCATCAATACTTTACGCACAAAAATCCTAATACTCTAAAAGAGCACGGGTTTCACAATTCGCACCGTCGTAGACAAAATTTAATACTTCCCATTTCTTCAAACAATTATCGAAAGAGCAAGAAGAGCATTAAATCTATCAAAGTACGAGATAAAACAATTCATGCTCATACTGCGGATAATGGTAAGTAGACATGCTTTCAAAAAAATTTTGATTTTTGATTTTTTCAATTCTTTTGGTTTTTTAAAAAATTAAAAGCCTAGCCTAGAATGCTCAAGTAAGCTTCAATATCGAAATGAAACAACTCCCCAAGCAACAGTGCCAAAAACTTATTGGGAAGAATTAAAGTCTTAAAATTTATAGTGCACGGCGTAGTTGTAGCTAGCCTACAAGCACGAGTAGTGTCCACAAAGAGTTGTGTTTCAAATATCAAAGTTATCTTAAACTTTCTGTTTAGGCGAATCAGTAGAGCTGAGAGATATGATGACTAATATAATCCTAGAAAGTAATAAAAGAATGCTCGGGTTGTGATTTTACCACTTAATAAATTAACTAATTAAGACAAGGCTAAACCTAACCAAGTCCATGCAAGCATTTAGGAATGGTCGGTTGCACCATCAAAGGCCACTCAAGCCATACTTTTGAGGGTAATGAACTAAACAAATTATTCTAACCACCTACTTTCGTTGGGCCGGACCAATTACACTACAAGAATAGCAACATATGGACCTAGTTAGGATTCGGGCTATTTTCACGCCAAAATCCCAACTGTCCACCTTTCGCTGATAAACCAATCATCCAAAAATCAAGATGAAAATCCCTTTCGGGCATTTTATCGAACACGTGGTGGGCATGAGAAAAATGCCGAATAACAAGCATAAACTAGTTGGGTTATGGCCTAAACGAGATTAATTATCCATTAGGAAGGCTAATCACAATCAAAGCAAGAAACTTTAACAACTAATTGACATAAAAGCATGAAATAAATATAAAAACTACACTAAAGAACAAATTAACACAAACCGACTTGAATAAGAACATAAACTAGATAATTACACTCGGGCATGAAAACAAGTAATCAATCTAACTATAATTGACATCTAGACTAATAAAAATTAAATCTTGAAACTAAATTGAACAATCAATGTATTAAACTAGAAGTAAAGAAGAAGAAAGAAAGAGAAAACTTATGCTTGAATTGAAATTTAAGGTTTGAATCCAAAATCTTGTACAAAACTCTACACTAATCTCCCCTAATAGGGTTTTATTTTGGCTAAGTAAGAACCCTAAAAGAACCCTAAAAGATCCCTAAAACTCCTAAAAACCGAGCTCTCCCTATTACAAAGCCTAAAATCTCTATTTATATCAGCAAAAATTGAATTAAAATAGCGCGACCAAGTCCTACGGCCGTCCGGGATTTTCACATGGTCGTGCGGCCCTCCTCGCATGGCCGTGCAGCTTTGCTTTTCTTTACGCCGACTTCGCTCGTTATGCACGGTTGTGCAACCTTTCAGGGTACATGTGCACACCATTATCATCCTCGTTTTACTTACTTTTTGTCTCAAACTTGTTGTTATTGTCTCGATTAGATTTATTGCCTACATAAGCAAGAAAAATAATAAATCCTAAAATTATATTATTTTACGAGTCAAAAACTAAGTGAATAAAGGTATAAATGATGTAATATTTGGACCGAACACTTCTTGTGCACAATTCTTGTATCTTCTTCAAGTTTCGCTTGTTTTGCACGAGTGCCCCGTACAACCCTACACCGCACGGTGCACTGTGCACAACATCAACTTTTTAGTTTCTCACACGATCGTGCACCTCCGCACTAGTGGTCATGTGACATTCCCAGATTTCGCCTTTTGCCCGAAGCTCTTCACGGTTGTGCACCTTTGCACAGGCGCCTATGTGTCTTTGACTTTGATAAGTTTTAGGAATTTTTGTAGTTTCTTTTTAGGCTCAAACCCTCCTCTTCATCATCCTTCATCAAAATCACCTCGATTCCCCTTATTTAAGCTCAAATACATGTAATTAAGAGATTTAAGAGTTTCGGTGACAATTAAGAGAAAATGAGAAAAACCAACCCAAAACCAAAGATATCTCCTCAAAATTATCATGGAATTGGCTTAATTATTGCCGTAGAAAGTAGGAAATATAAGGATTAACAACTCCCCATGCTTAATACTTGTTTGTCCCCTAGCAAGACTCTCAATTAATAGACTCGTGGTCAAGCCTTATATTTACCGTCCTCAGCTGATATGTTAATAATCTAACCAATGAGCAATAACTACACACATCCAAGGCCTGTTCGTAGTTTAGTATTTTTCATGAAAACTCACTTGAAAAAATTCAATGACTATGATGTTTGGTTACAATGCACTCGTTGTCCCCATGTTGAATCACATTAACATTCTTGATGCCCTCAAATAAATGGCGAAACAGCTTGAATGGTAGAACCTCACTTTAGGGGATATGGATCACTCCAACTCATGTAGAATCTCAAGTGGTTCTCTCAAACTCTCTTCCAAAAACACAACCTACCATGGGCTTTTGTCAAATTCTCATTCTCCACCACTATGGTAGCAAAATGCACATGCAATCAAGAGAAGTTATATAGGGTTGTAACAAGGCTAAGGTATGGGTGAGAAAAGGGAATCAATTTAGGAAATATAAAGCTAAATTGGCAAGTGGCCAGGTTGACTAAGGAGCATACACACTTTCAAAATATGAATAGAACTTCTCTCCCAATTTACTTCTTTAAGCGCAACATACTCAAAGATAGCCTAAGGAATGAGTATAAAATTCTCTTTTTCACTTTTTTTGATTTTTCTCAATATTTTCAATTTTTTTTCATTTCTTTTTGTTTTTGAACAAATACTCTTGGCATAGGAATCATGAACACAACTCAATTCCAAAGGATTTATCAACCATCAGTGGATACATCTAAGTTTTATTAATATAAATCCCCTTTCAAATAAACACCACTTTTATACAATACAAAGTTGCCTGTCTCAAGAAGCGCTGCTCCCCAACCTTGGCAAAAGGATTGAAAAATGTGTTTAGGCCAATGGTAAGTAAATATAGGTGCAACAAAAAACAGGTTAACGCTGAAAGGGCTAGCAAAATAGGTCTATAAAGTAGGGTGGCTTTTGGCACATGTAGTTTGAAGAATGAATAAATGCCTCTATTTCATTATATATTGCACATGTCAAATGTGGTCTCAAAGAGAAACAGAACAAGTTCATCAGGGAAGAGTCACATATGAAATTAATAATAAGACTAAAATTTATGAATTAGTCTTTAAAACTCAAGGTCTCATAGGTTTATCTACCATAGACATGGAACTAGTTCAAAGAGATGACAACTTGCTCAAGTTAAACCAATCATGCTATGAAGCTCTATAAATGGCATGCAACAAAGAATATAACAATCAAATCAGTTGACAAGCTTATCTCCACAATAAATTTCCACTAAGAATGGGTAATCAAATCATGCACAATCAAACCCATTGATCAACTATCACACTTTACATCATCATCATAAGAGGGGTTTTCAAATATTATTTTTGGGATTTTTTAATGTTTTACTTTTTTTCTTCAAAGTAATAAAAGTTAATTAACAAAGATACTCATAGAGAAGAAAATGAAAGAAGGGGTGGAGCGTGTTTCCCTCAAGAGCTTAAGAATTTACTTCCTCCATAATTCCTCAAATGAGAAAAGATCAAAAAGAAGAACAAAAATGAAAATAATGTAAGAATTCTAACCTATATGCTTAGGACTATATGATAAACAAAAAGGTAAAAATGAGAAACTACATGCACGCAACCTATGTGAATGCAAATCCGTCACTACCATCCTTAAAACAACATCTAAAAGTTACAAGCTACCCCCCATGCTTAGCTCTTTCATTGTCCTCAATAAAAATGATAGGAAAAGAGAGCAAACAGAAAAAGCCTATAAACAAAGGGAAATTGTGATAAGGGTGGAAGGGAGGGATTATTTTTTAGAAAGAAATAAAATGCTTGGGTTACCCCCAGGAGCGCTTGTTTAAGGTCTCTAAGCTTGACCCGTACCTTAAAAGGTAGACAATGGGGACTTGGGAGGAGGACAAACCGAAGAGTTGACTTGTGACATTGCATCAATTACCTACTTATCACGATCAACACTCCGAGAAAACCAAATATCATCTTTGGTATACATGTCCGGTGAAGCAGGTGGGTGTACGTCACTCATCCCATGCTTGGAGATCACATCAGCTGCAGAGCTTGAAGTAGAAGCTAAGGATACATGTGGTGGTGAGAGGAAGAAATCAACACTTTCACCACGAGATATGAAAGGAGATCTTCCTCGCAGTACATCAATGTAAAATTTTGATGTTACAATTAAAATAATAATAATTTTAGTTTATTGTAAATCTTTAATTCTCATGTATTTAAAATTGTTTTAGTTGTACTTGAACCAGAGTGCCTAGGATGAGTAATGGGTCGGATTAAAACAGAGTCAAATGTTTGTCTGGTGAATAAAATGGGTCGATCAAGGCTACCTAAGTCAACCTTTTTCTCGATCTATTTTAAAATGCAGTTAATATGCATATAAAACTGATGAGTTTAATAAAAGAGATGAAATAAACATTGAAACCTTAAACGAATCATTAACAAAACAAGTCATTATTATTTAACTCATTATTGATCCGACTTTTCATTAGCCTTATTTAAACGGGTAAAGTGGTCAAGCCACTCGACTCAATGGGGTCTCCACACAAATATCATAATGAAATTTTTAATATTGTTTAATATTCTTTTTAGAAAATACAAATATTATACTTTTTCATTAACCTACGAGCAATTTTAAGTAAAAAAAAAATATGTTGAATTTTTATAATTAAAAAAGAAATATAACTGAATAAAAGGAGCTCTCAACCTGTAGAGTCGACTCGAAACCCGTATAACCCAATATACAAGCTCCTGTATTTTACTCAAACCCAAAATATACATCCATATTTTACCGGAACCCGAATACACCTAACCCATATTTAACCTATAACCCTCCCCCGAATTCACGGATCTAATCATAACTTTACTTGTTAGAGAATTTGGATGTAGAAGACTAAATTATGGGAGAAGAGTTAAACTTGTTAAAGTGAGGATTACTTGTTGCATTTGACGTTAGGCTTTATTGTTGACCAATATTCTCTCACATGTATAATGAAGTCTGCCTAAACAAAGAAACTCAATCAATTTAATTGACTTCATTTGTGATCTTAAAAAATTATTTCACTTACTATAGAGGCTTATAACCTTAAACTTGAAAGATTTGAATTACAATAAATTTCAAGACAATAGAATAACCGTTAGAATAAGCATATATGTAGTGCTAAGTATTTATATACCAAGAGAAAATATTTCTTCTCTTCTTAATAGAAAAAAATGAAATTGTAATAGGAGAAAAATGAAAAAAATAAGAAACATGTATTGTGTAAAATACATTACAACCATAAACCTTAATCTCAACTCATAGAGCAAACCTCCACGTCGAAGGATAGAGCAAAAGTTTCAACAACTCGCAAATTTTTTAATTCAAAATAAGCGAGTTAGTAAGACTGAATCTTATATGAGTAGAAGAAAAAAAATCATGATTTGTTGATTCAATGAGATAAGTAAAATTGGTATCCCCTACTTTATTTAAAAATTCGACCCTTTCTCTCAAAAATATCTAGCATGAAAAAATAGGAACAAAACTCATAAATCAAGGGGAAAAGTAACCAAAACGATAAAAATTATCCTAATCCATCATACCTTTGGCTCCATCAAAGGTGGTGAATTCAATCGACCATCAACAATTGAAAACCCAAGTAATCCTTCCGCTCAAGCTTCTCTGCCGGTGTTTGTGGATGATCAACTCATTTTGAGCTTAGGTTCGTTGGTAACATTTGGAGAATTAAGAAAGGAAGTGGCAGTGAGACAAACGGGGTTATGCGCTTCTGGTCATGGGGTAGGAAACATGCGAGTCATAGCCATAAAATATTTAGTTTTAAATAATGATTTTGCTGTGACGTCTATGTGTGATGGTGAGTCAATGTTGTTCCAATTTTGTTTTTCCTTTTCTCGTGTTTATATTATGAATGAATTATACTGCTACATATTCTTCTTTTGCTTTTTATTTCTCTATTATTCATTTGGTCCTTCATCTAACAAAGTTTTATCATCATAACAATCAACTATCATCCCATAAGGACCAATGCAATCTATTAAGTATTGACCTTTTCAATATGCGAAGAAATTCAAATTAGAGTTTTGGTTGACGGACAAACATTAAATCTCTCAAGAAATCAATGAAATTAAAACACCTAGGGATTATTTCATCTAAAATGCTTCTATTTAATAATTAAACGTGCGCTCTTCATACATTCGAATGACTCAAAGATCGATAATCAAAGGGCAATCACAACTTTCTTTCAAAATGGAGTAAATTACTTGAGTTAAATCAATTACATATCCTCATGGTTTTTCAATTCAATCAAGTCCTAAATATAGATTATCAAACTGATCTCCTAACTAGCTAATTCTATCTCTAGATATCATCAATTAAGTCTAATCTTAATTTTTTCAATGCTAAACTTCTTCTTCAAGTACTTCATTCAAGAAAATAGAATACATACAAAAAGATGACCAATAATCTAACAAGTAGTATAAAAACCGTAAGATAGATAGGATCGTTCCAAATAAATTTGAGCACAAAAGTTCAATTACTGAAAAGATAACATTATTTGATTTTAGCAAATCTCTAAATTAAAAAATACTACTCATACATGACTCAAAAACTAAAACAAAAGCCATCAAAATTTGAATTACAAAGAAAATAGATAAAAAGGAGAACATAAATTCTTAGTCTCGAGCAAACATTGCATGAACATCTCGATGTGAACAACTTGATCTCTTGATCTTCAAGCCTTCCTTCAACTTCTCACAAACTCTTCTTGAATCTCTCAACTTGCTCTTTCTAATGGTGGATGAAACTTAAACAGTGAAAAATGGTTGATGAGGATAATGATGGATGCCCCAAATTGCTACAAAATTCAGCCTTTAATAGCAAGCAATAGGTGTAATTGTCATAAATGAACAAAACGGCAGAAAATGCAACCAACATGAGTTGTATCAATCAACACAGGCTGCCTGTGTTGGCTGCGACAATGCTTGATTTTGACTAAAACCTAGTAAAAAGGGGTCGTTCTCATGGAAATTATCCACCTATTCTATAAGCAAAGTAGTTGGGCAAGAGTAAATCCAACATGGGTTGTCTCAGCGGACACGGTCTACCACTCGTTGGCTGCTGGAACAATAAATTTTGGAAAAAAACAAAGGAAATGACCGGTTTGACTAAAACCCGATAAAACACCAACTAATCATGGGAATACTTGATATTAGTTATCAAATATGCACAACTCATCTCAAAACACCAAAAACACAAGTGTAAAGTAAAAAATGCAACATAAACATGCTCCATTGAACTTAATTTCCTAAAAAAAAAAAAAAAAAGCATCCAAACATCAACAAAACATATGCATTTCATGTACTTATCAATAATAGATCATGTTTTTCGGCTAGGGTAAAGGGGAAAGAAAGGTTGTTTTCAAGATTATTTCTCATTAAAATCTTTTCCTAATAACATACTCATTCGGCATTTAATTAATAATTGAGTTATGACATAAGTTCATAAAAAAACAAAAAGAGTTCATATATGATTTTAACTTAATTGTGGTTACCTTTTTTATAATTAATTACAAGTCTTTATCATTTAATGTATGCATGCTCCTTCAATCTATACCATTGTAGGTATGGAGGCAAAAATTCAATCTAATTGTGTACCAATTTGTGACATTTCTATGCATAGGATACACATATTTATTTTTGGTCTTTTGATGAGAACAATTAGTATTCGGATCTAAAATAATAGAGTATGGCAGATTGTTTTCATAGAAGCCAAGATATTTTAAATTTGTTAGAAATTCGGAGAGTCTAAGTCACCCTAGAGGGGGTTAATAGGGTGATGAGGGAATTTAACTAACTCGAAACTTTTTGCTTGAAAAGATAAACAATTGAGTTTGAGTCTAGATTGGACTCGAACAGACAAATACTCGAAATACATGGAAACCCTCCTAGGGCAGAAAACCATGGACAGTGCTAATCCAAGCACCACGTCAAATCCACTATTTTGAATCCTCAAAATACAACGGATCGACTCTACCAGAATTGCTCCCTTAGACAATTCCTTACAAGCTTTTCCTAGACTCGAAGTTCCCTTATCCGATCTAGTACTTCCTAACCGAGATAACCTTTACGAGTTAGGGACAATTGAGTTGAGTTAACCCTTACAGATCAGTCAAGGGACCTTACTCGGAAAGTAAGAGAAGTATGTAATTACAAGACTTTAAAACTCATAAAAATATTAAGTACAAACTTGGAGTTGTAAGTTGAAGATTGAGTGAGTAATGCACTAAGAGAATTAGGCAGTGTATTGATCAATAATTTCAGCAATCTTTAAATCTTCACTAGCCGTTAAGAGGGCTTCGAGTCACTCGTAAAAGATCCGTTGGAGTGTAAACGTTGGGCAACGGCTATTTGCTCCAAAAGGTGTTCCAATCAACTCGTGTTGTCTAAAAGCAAGGCGGAAACCACCGTTGAGCCTAGCATTGGATTTTTCCAGTTTTGAAACGAGACGGCCCGACACGGTGTCCGAGTCTTGTCTAGAATTGGCTAAAATTATCTCGCTGGTGCTTAATAGTTAGAAGCCGATTGCTTTTGAAATTCAAAAAGATATATTAATTTTGTTTGAATAACCTACAAAAGCAAACCACATTGGTTCTCAAAGTATAAAATACTTTGGTCCAAGGTTAGGCACAAATAATAATTAAATTAGGATACTTAAATGCTTAATCATCTTTGTCCTAGAAAAGTGGAGTATTCTGAGTCTAATATCAAATAGGTTCAAACTCGGTTCGGAATAATTCCTAGAAAGGTCAAGTAGAAGAATATTAAGACACGGAAAGTGACCTTGACATATCAATTAATCATTTAAGGAACAAACCGACTTAGATGAACTCGGTAGAGAGTGACTCGATTCTTAGTTAGCAAACACAATCGAGTATTACAAGAAAATGCATTAAAATAATTATTTGATCAAGCGATGGTTCAAGTATATTCCGAGTAGGTCGAATACCTCAATAGTGACAATATAGAACATAGTGATATCCGAGTCACTCGAACAAAGACGAAAACTTAGATATGAGTTTCTACAAAGCTCGGAATGACTTACAATCAAAACTCAAGAAAGATAGAAGTTTATACCCGAGTCTTTCACAGAATATTTAGAGTTAAAATCTGAGTCTTCAATGTATCCTTCTTAATTTTTCAATAATGATATTTAAGAATTATTACGACTATATATATTTTTGAACCTTTTTTTAACAAATGAGTACTAATATACTATGTTATATATTTGTAGTGCGATGAAATTTTATGCATCATGAAGGACAATGAAATAAATACATGGAGGGCTATTGAAGCCCAAAACAATTCAATGTCTCTCTAAATTTACTATGGGTACTCGTCACGGATAAGGATAGAGTCATAGTGGACAATAATTTTAAGCTTCACCAATCGCACCCAACATCTTAATTTACTCAATGAGTGCTATGCAATTTCATACCATCACCTACCGCCATTTGTTCCTTTTGTTGAAGTACCAAGCATATTTATGTTTTGATTTTCAAACTATTTGTAAAGATTATGCAGTAATTTCAACTAATTTTGGAAAGTCTATATAATTTGGTCGTTTGTGTAGGTCTTTGACTATTGTGTTTACGTAGTTGTCATTGGTTTTATTATTGCTATCTCCCAAGATGAGTTGGTACATGCCAGTATGTTGAAGTAGGAAATCCTTACTTGTGTTATGCAGTATTGTAGATACCTAAAAAGTATTGTCTCTTATCTCTTTATTTTTGTATTTTATTTTGTTGGCCCGATAATGAAATCTCGAGTCCTATTTCAAGAATGGGTCTCGGATTGTGATTCAATTGGTGCTACATAAGCCAAGTAAAACACAAAGAACCCCCAACACCAAATAAAAAGCCTTTTGCCTTGGGTCGGTCCACAAATCCCCTTTTTCGGGCTATCCGAGAATTGAGCCAACCCTTCGGAGACAACGGAGTCCAGTGCTGTGTACCGGAAATTCCAAGTTCGGAATACCGCATTTTACTTTCTCCAAGCGGACAAGGAGCTAATGACTTGGAAATGGCATTAAAGCATTGTATTTCATAATCACGAGCATCAAAGTACTTCATTTAAGCTCCACAAGATAGTCCACATGAGACTAGAAGCTTTTCCCCTCAAAACGATGTCATGGTTGGCGCCTACCACCCCGAAGATTTAAGTGAAACCCTGCGTTTTGGCTAAGAGAACCCATTGAAAGCACCATAGGGCACAAAACCCTAAGAGCGTCCGGTTGGCTGGTGCCATGAACCGACTTCTATTCGGTTCTATCGCTTATCCGGTTCAATCTTGTGAGATTCCGGCCCGGTTTTATTTCTGCTATTTGGAGGGTGAAGGTTTGCTCGTGGAGAGGCAAAGTCACCCTAGAGGGGGTGAATAGGGTGATGAAGGATTTCTGAGAGAATTAAATTCTTTTGCTCGGAATAGAAGTAGAAATAGATTCCGAGTCCGCACGGGGTCGGAAAATAAGAACTTAGAATATGGGTTCGGATAGAATCGAAGAGAAAAGGCAAGTGTGAGTCTAGAATGAACTTAGAAAGTAAACACTTAAAGATTTACGTGGAAACCCTCCTGGGGCAGAAAACCACGGACCGTGCTAATCCAAGCACGAAGTCAAATCCACTATTTTGAGTCCATAAAATACCGTGAACTTGACTAAACCCGAGTTGCTCCCTTAGACAACTCTTACAAGATTTTCCTAGACTCGAAGTTCCTTTATCTCGATCTAGTACTTCCTAGCCGAGATAACCCTTAAAGCTAGGGACAACTAAGCCGAGTTAACCCTTACGACTTAGTCAACGGATCCTTACTCGTAAAGTAAGATGAGTGTGTTTGTAGCTACGTACAAGATCTTACAACTCGGAATATAAAGAATTACAGAGTAGGAGTTGTAAATTTGAAGACCGAGAATGAATACAATAACTTTGCTCAAGTGTATTAACAATATGTACGGCTTTCTATGTTCGTGTTCTTTTCTTCTTGTCTTCAAGCCTTGTAATATGGCTTCCTTTTATATATGACCAGGCAACGTAGCCGTTACATCCAACTTCTAGTTGGAAGTCCTTTGTGACCGTGCTTGAGAGATTTTCCGAGTCATTCGGAAAATGCCCGTTGAGATATAAACGTTGAAGTAACAGATCCTTGGCTTCTTCGGAAGTCCCAAAACTACTGAGGCGATCTGAAAAGTAAGGTGGAAACCACCATTGATTATGGCGTTTCAGATTTCCGGTTTAGCGAGCAGACGACTTCGACGCAGTGTATGGGGCTTTGACTAGAAGCGGGAAAAAGGTTCCTTTTGGCTGGTGATTTTGACATCCGAGCTCGGTTGCTTTGCAGCTTAAAAAGTCATGATTGCTTCGAACAAATAATCTACAAAAGTAAATCAACTTTGGTTCTCAAAGTATAAAATACTTTGGTCCAAGGTTAGACGCAGATAATATAATAAATAAAATAACCAAGCAATAATTATCCGGGTCAGAAACGAATAGGAATTTTCCGAGTCTAACAACTCAAATTTCATCTCGGTTGTACTAGAACATATTCAAGTAAGATCAAGAATATCGAGTGAATGAACTTGATACATGTAGTACGTCCGAGTGATATATGTGTCTCGGAATAGAAGTATGCGATCCGAGTCAATCGGAGATAGCGAGAATAATATAAAAATACACAGAGTAAATGATCTATCACTTAGAAAATATTCTAAGATGCATGGAATGATTTGAAATCAAAACTTTAACAGAGATAGACTCTATATAAATCGATTCCTAGAAGGAACTTAGAAACGATCGTGCGAGTCCGAGTCTACGGTCCGACTCGGAAATCAATATAAGAACAGATCCGAGTCTTCAATCTCCCCTTTTTATAAAAGGAATTCCATACTTAGATGAGAGCCATTCCATACTTAGACATATTTGGGTGGAAATTTTTGGTCGATGATAGCAATGAAAACATGTAAGCACGTAAATAATGCACATAGAAATGAGAAGGATAGAATTTGCATTAATCCGCATAAAAATTACAAGGAATTAGAAAAACTCCCCTAAACAAGACATCTATACATCTAATTCTTCTCGCCCTTGCCTTTCAAGCAAAAACAAAAAAGAGAAAGAAGATTACAAGATTACATATTTGATGTCCGGACAAACAAGGGAAGTAAAAGAAAATAGAAGTGAAAACCAGGAAGAAGAAGAATTTGGTAGACTTTGGAATTGTGATACGAGTGCATGGTGTCTCGCCTAAGAAGGGGAAGGGGTGTGAGTGGAAGAGGAAGGACGAGGGGCATGCCGGCGCTGGTAAGATCTTGGTGATGTGCTTGAGCGCGGTGGAGGGAGGCCGAGGATCGCCGTCAAGGGCTCGGCTCCGAGTGGTTGACCCAAAACGAGGGGATCTAAGGGTTCCTCCTCGTGGACCTCGGTGGCTGAAAGGGCCGACCCGGTCGACCCACTGTAGGCGGAGTCTTCCGACCGACTCGGATCACTGTCCGAGCTCGGTTCGGCGACTTGTCGTGCGGATTGGCCCTCGGCTTGCCTTCCGGCTTCTTCATTTTGGGCGTCCCCTTGCCCGGAAGGAGCTGCCTCAGCCGCAAGCTCCTCCGCTTCGCTTCTTCCGGTTGCTCGTCTCCGTCCTCCTCGCTTTCGAGAAGGTCTTGGCCGGGCTCGATGACTCCTCGGATGTGTCCGAGTTGCCATGGTCCTGAGCGGCTTTGGACCTTCTCTCCTGGAGGAGCTCGAGCATCTCCTTCTCGCTCCTTCACCAAACTCTTCATCTCAAGAACCAGAATTTGCTGCTCTCGGATTTGAGATTGAGCGATTTTTTGTTGAGAGTCATAGACCGATAAACAGTCTTGAATGACAGGAGCATGTCCTTGAATTCCGAGGACACGGAGTTGATCTTGTCCAAGAAAGCAGAGGACAAGATGGAGGAGAGAGACCGAGAAACACCCGAGGTGGAAGCACCACCAGGTGGTGGGAGAGAGAGAGGGGTTTCTTTTCGAGTCTAAGGGAAGTAAGCCTCGGTTCCGAGTTGTGAACCCGCACTCAGGTTTAACTTCCCGGAACCCATACCCCTAGAGTTCCTTTTTACCAACCACAATCGCAGCCTTCCGAGACTGCGTTTGGGTAAGAAGGAAGGGGAACTTTAAATTGTTTGAAAACAAGGGTGAGAAGAGCACCGAAAGGAAGAGGGGTGTTCTTCTTATTTTGGAGTTGAGCTTGCACAGCTGCCATTTGCTCAATTATAGAAGGAAAGAGGTCTACTTCGTAGCCCTCAAGAATGTCAAAAAGAGCTTTGAGGTGCTTGGAGTTGGGGTTCTCCTTGCTAGAATGCTCGAGAGAAAAGGTTCTCATCAGCAGAAAGCACGAAGCCTAGCTTCGACTTCAACCGAGTCACGTAAAAGTTCTTTCCGGACCTAGGGAGCTCTTTGGCATATTTTTCAAAGAAGTCATCAGCGACTTCGATGAAAGGAATGGGGTTGCTGTTCAAGAAAAGAAAAGAAACTTTGAACAAGCGATGGAGGAGAGAGAGGTTGATGCGAACTGTGATGTTCGTAACCCCGGAGGTTAGGACACCTTCGGAGTAGGTTAGGTTGGTGTAAAACTCGGAGACGAGTTCGGGATAAATGAACTCACCGAAGCAAAGAAAGTAATACACCCGGTGGTTTGGATGTGTGCCAACTAGGAAAATTTGTTGGTTGGGAAGAATTTGTCATCCAAGTGTGTAGTGCTCGGGTGACAACAGGTTTTGAGGAAGAAGTTCCTTCCTGGCTTTGAGTGCGGGGCTTCTTGAAGGAAGACGCACGAAAGTCAGGCTGGTTACCTCTCTTAGTCATTTTGGAAAGAAGAAAGAGAGAGATGATACTAGAGAAAGAGTAGAAGAGAATGTCTACGAGAAGAAAAAGAAAGGAGTAGAAGAAAGAGGTTGAGAGCAAACAAACTTACTCGAGATGAACCTTGCGTAGATGGTGAATACCTTAGGACACTCGTAGACGAAGGAGGCTTGCGCGAGAAGGTTTTGAAAACGAAAGGGAGAATAAAATATTTGAGAGGTACCGAGAAAAAGAAGAATAGGCGCTAAATATATAGAGAAATAGAACGTCCTTCACCGTAACGCCGTCTCGAACTTCGTTCGACTTGACGCCTTCAACAGTCACTTCGGACTGGTGTGACGATTCTTCTTCAACGGTTAGAATTAAACAGGTTTGAAATCTAACGGTTAGTGATTGATCGCAGCATCCGAGTGAGAAAAAGATAAAAGAAAATTTCGAAACTCTCCACTTGTCTAGAGATGATCTCGAAGTTTATGTCCAATTTTTCTCATCGTTTGAGTCTAACTCGACTCGGCTCCGAGTGACTTTAACTCGAAAAATAACTACCGAGTCGAGTATCACGAAATCAACTAAACCAATGGTTATTCAATAAATCTAAGCGAGATAACACATAAGCATGCAAGGCAATTAACACGTAGAGTAAACACATAATCATGCGTTTAACATGCCAAGTTCATTCCTAATGAAGCACAACCGATCTTCACCAAGAGGCTTAGTAAAGATGTTAGCTAATTGAAGATTAGTAGGAATGAATTCAAGCTCGATATCACCTTTCTCGAATGATATCGTAAGAAGTGATACCGACCTCAATGTGCTTCGTTTTGGAGTGCTCGAACCGAGTTTTTAGTGATGCTAATTGCACTTTGATTGTCACACTTGATTGGAACCGATTTAAAGGCAAGTCCCGGATCTCTCAAGTGTTGTTTTATCCATAGGATCTATGCACAGCATGCTCTGGTAGCAATGTACTCAGCTTCAGCAGTTGATAGAGCTACGGAGTTTTGCTTCTTTGAGTGCCAGGAGACTAGGGATTGACCTGAAACCGGCAAGCTCCAGATGTTCTCTTTCTATCAACTTTATATCCTGCGTAATCCATGTTTGAGTACCCGGTGAGGGTCGGTTCCGAGTCTCTTGAGTACCGGAGACCTAAATTCCGAGTTCCTGCGAGATATCTAAAGATTCTCTTCACCGCAGTGAGATGTGATTCTTTAGGATTAGCTTGAAATCTTGCACATAATCACACGCTAAACATGATATCCGGCCGGCTTGAAGTAAGATAGAGCAAAGATCTAATCATACCTAGATAAAGTTTTTGATCTATTGCTTTACCTTTCTCGTCTCGGTCAAGCTTTATACTGCTCGCTCATTGGTGTAGATGCATGCTTCGCATCTTGGAGGTTGTATTTCTTCAGCAGCTCCTTGGTATACTTTGATTGATGGACATAGATTCCATCTTTGTCTTGTTTGATTTGTAAACTAAGGAAGAAATTGAGTTACCCTATCATACTCATTTGGAATTCCCGACTCATCAACTTAGAGAATTCTCGACACGCATTTTCATTAGTTACTCTAAAAATAATATCATCAACATAAATCTGAACAATGAGAAAATCTTTCCCCTTGGTTTTGATGAAGAGAGTCTTGTCGATCCGACCTCTTTTAAAATCATTTTGAACCAAGAAATTGCTCAGTCTTTCATACTAAGTTCGGGGATCTTGTTTAAGACCATATAGAGCTTTTTGAAGTCCGAAAACATGGTTTGGAAATTCTCAATTTTCAAACCCAGGAGGTTGCTCGACATAGACTTCGTCTTCAATGAAACCATTGAGAAATGCACACTTAACATCCATATGATATAATTTGATGTTCATGCTAAATGCAAATGCCAACAAGATTCTAATGGCCTCAATTCGGGCAACAGGTGCAAAGGTTTCCCCACAATCAATCCCTTCTTCTTGATTGTATCCCCGAGCCACAAGTCTAGCCTTGTTTCGACTATCACCCCACCTTCATCCAGTTTGTTTTTGAAAACCCATTTGGTTCCCTTGACTGGGTGGTTGGAGGGTCATTTGGTCGAGTCCAAACTTGATTTCTTTCGAATTAATTAAGCTCCTCTTGCATGGCCTCTACCCATTCAGGTTCATTAAAGGCCTTTAGTGCATTGTTGGGTTCTGTTAATGAAATGAATGCAGTAAATGCACAAAGATTTTGGAGAGAGGAACGAGTTCTTACCCCACTGTTGATATCATAGAGTATGTTCTCTAGTGGATGACTAGAGGTGAATTTGAATGCGTTACCTGTTCTCCGATTCACCAGATTTGTAGGCTGAATTGGCTGATCTTCAGATGTTTGTTCCGAGTTGGCTTGTTGCTCGGTTTCTCCTTTAGCATTCTGAGCCGACTCTGAGCTGTCTCATTCCGAGTCACTTCATTCCGAGTGACGTCATTCTTAGCCGATTGAGGTTGAGCCTTTGGAAACTCAGTTTCATCTTCTTCTCTCGCTGAGCTTTAAATCCGAGTATGAAGACTCGCTTCGCTTTTCCTGTTCAATCTCATCAAAAACAACATGGATACTCTCTTCCACCTTGTTAGTCCTTTTTCTAAAGATGCGATAGGCTTTACTATGTAAGGAATAACCCAGAAAAATACCTTCATCTCGACCGAGCATCAAACTTGGTCAGGTGATCCTTACCGTTGTTGTGGACAAAGCACTTACATCCAAAGGGCTTAAAATATGAAATGTTTGGCTTCTTCCCTTTGTAGAGCTCGTAAGGTGTTTTCTTCGAATTGGTCCGATGAGGCATCTATTCAGCAGTATAGTTTGCAGTGTTGATTGCCTCAGCCCGTAAATAGTAGGGAAGATCGTGTTCGATCATCATAGTCCTAGCTACCTCTTCGAGGGTTCGGTTCTTTCTCTCAATAACTCCATTTTGTTATGGAGTCCTTGGTGCTGAAAAGTTGTGAGAGATGCCATTCCGGTCGCAGAACTCGAGAATTCTAAGTAGTCGAACTCCCTTCCATGGTCGGTTCGAATCCTCTAGATCCGAGTCCGAGACTCAACTTGAATTTTTCTACAGAGCTTGCTAAACTCCTTAAATGCTTCATTTTTGTGCTTGAGAAAACATGCCCGGGTAAATCGTGAAAAATCATCAATAATGATAAGTATGTAGGATTTACCTCCGAGGCTCTTTACTCGGAATTTCACCACACGTATCCATATGCAGCAATTCAAGCACCTTGGATGTGGAAACAGTCTTCAGAGATTTGAATGAAGATCTGACCTGTTTCCCTCTTGTGCATGCTTCATAGACTTTGTCTTTGGTGAAAGCACAGTCTGGCAAACCCCGACTAGGCCATGAGCTGATAACTTTTTAATCGTATGCATGCTTATATGGCCTAATCTATGATGTCATTGCCATGACTCATCAGTGAGAGATGCTTTCGAGCACGATAAGTTCTGACTCGGGTCGAAAGGGTCCGATGAGGCATCTATTCAGCGTATAGTTTGCAGTGTTGATTGCCTCAGCCCGTAAATAGTAGGGAAGATCGTGTTCGATCATCATAGTCCTAGCTATCTCTTCAAGGGTTCTGTTCTTTCTCTCAACAACTCCATTTTGTTGTGGTGTTCTCGGGCCGAGAAGTTGTGAGAGATGCCATTCTGGTCGCAGAACTCCGAGAATTCTAAGTAGTCGAACTCCCTTCCATGGTCGGTTCGAATCCTCTAGATCCGAGTCCGAGACTCAACTTGAATTTTTCTACAGAGCTTATAGAACTCCTTGAATGCTTCATTTTTTTGCTTGAGAAAACACACCCAGGTAGATCGTGAAAAGTCATCAATAATGACAAGTATGTAAGATTTACCTCCGAGGCTCTTTACTGGGATTTCACCACACGGATCTATATGCAGCAATTCAAGCACCTTGGATGTGAAAACAGTCTTCAAAGATTTGAATGAAGATCCGACCTGTTTCCCTCTTGTGCATGCTTCACAAACTTTATCTTTGGTGAAAGCACAGCTTGGCAAACCCCGACTAGGCCATGAGCTGATAACTTTTTAATCGTATGCATGCTTATATGGCCTAATCTATGATGCCATTGCCATGAATCATCAATGAGAGATGCTTTCAAGCATGATAGGTTCCGACTCGGGTCGAAAGAGGGATGATGTAAGTATTACCCGATCTCTTACCCGAGAGCTTGATCTCCTTGGTGGTCTCGTCAAAGATATAACACTTAGATTGCGTAAATCTTACCTCTTGACCTTTGTCGCATAATTGTGAGATGCTCGAGCAGATTGTATTTTAGCCCTTTGACAAGGTAGACTGGACTCGACCAGATTGCTTCCATTTCCAATCTTGCCAATCCCAACTATCTTGCCTTTGCTGTCATCTACAAAGGTCACCTTTCCTCCTTTGTATGCTTCTAGCTTAGAAAAGAGTCCTTGGTCACCCGACATGTGTTGTGAGCATCCGCTGTCCAGTACCAATGTCCTTTTGACCTCTTCTAAGTGACCTGCAAAATAGAGAGAAACTAACCTTTCTCACTTCCTCTAACGAACCCAAGTAATATTTCTTACTCGTGGTCCCTTTCTAAGGAAGAAGGCTTTTGGAACTCAGATTTGTATAATTTTGGGTTTAGTCCGACTCCGAGACCTTCGTTTCAAGGGTTGAGCCTCGTGTCTCCCTTTTCTTAAAGGATTTTCTTTTTGAAAGAGAAGGGGATGGCTTTCTTTGGAAGGTTTGTCCGGGCTCAATCCTTCGCTTATTCGTATGAATGAGACCGTGCTCGACCTTTTTGAACTTTACAGTTCTTGTATCCTTCTTGAAGAGATCCGTGTAGGAATTTGATTCCTTCACTTCATTAAAACCAAGCCCTTCTTTTCTAAAAAGACACATTGGGCTCCTAAAAGCATGTCAAGGTTTTTCCGACCTTGAGTAAATTTTAAAACAAGAGCCTAAGACTCATTGAGCTTCGATTAAGTTGCTCATTCTCTCTTCTCGAGTGACTCGGACTCGGTCTCATTGGATTGACCACTTGTCTTGAGTTCTCTCGAGAGTTAGTCTCAGCTTTTCTAATTCATTTTTCAAAGTCATGCTTTCAGTGGAGACTCGACTCAAGTTGCTCCTTGAATCGAGAAGAGTCGAGTTGGACTTTTCTTCCAAAGTAAAGATATATTTAGCTAAATCAACTTCGGAAAATTTAAGGAAGTATTCGATTACCTCCTGAGGATTTGATTCCTCATTGTCCGAGTCCGACTCGCTTCGAGTCGGTGAGTGCCATCGGACACTTTGAGTCGTCCGAGTCCTCGTCATCTTTTGATGAGTTCTCATCGCTCCATGTGGCCATCATGGCCCTCTTCTTCTTTCTGTCCCTTTTTCTCTTGGGACAATCTTTGACTATGTGGTCCTTGCTGCCACATTCAAAACAACCGAATTCTTAGTCAAAGATAATTTAGAAGGAGAAGAATACTTACCTTTTCGGTCCTTCTTGTCTCTTTTGTAGTAGTCTTCTTTTGACTTCTTGTCCCATCTTTTATGCTTCATCATTTTCTTGAAGCCTCTTGCAATAAGTGCCATGGGATCTTCTTCCGAGTCGGAGGAACTCGGATTTTCTTCTCCAGCTTCGAGGCCTTCAGCGCAATATTCTTTTTGTGCTAGCCTCAGCATCCTCCTTTTCTAGGTGGATTTCGTGAGTGAGAAGTTTCCCAATTAGCTCCTATGGCTTCAACCGAGCTAAATTCCGAGCCTCTTCTATGGCGGTCACCTTGGGACCCCATCTTCTTTTGGGTAGGCTTCGAGAATTTTTCAGCACATTTCTTCATGGGAAATTTTCTTTCCCGGAGATTTGAGATTGTTAGTAATCTCGGTGAAGCGAATGAACATCCGAGTGATGTTCTCCTCCGGCTCCAGTTTGAAAAGCTCATACTTATGAAGATACTCGACCGATCTTCGCTTGTCTCACCTGGCTTGTGCCTTCATAAGTGTTGATTAATGTGTCCCACACTTCTTTGGCGGAGTCACGAGCAGAGACTCGATTATATTCCTCCGAGCTTATGGCGCACATAAGGATGTTCATTGCTTTGAAGTTCTTCCTGAACTTCTCTGCTTCTCCTGGTGAAAACTCGGCCTTAGTCTTAGGAACAAGTTCGAGACCTTCCGCCTTCATGGGAGTATAGTTTCCTTTTGTATGACGTCCCGGCATCTTCATCATGATTTAGAAGGAAACATTCCACAAGTTTCTTCCAAGTGTATGAAATTTGACCCTTTGAATTTGGGTGGTCTGCTGGAAGATCTTCCTTCATCGAACTCTCCATTGTGTTGAGCCATATGATCTTTAAATCTTTGGACTGTTAGATCCTTTCGTAAAGGCTAGGCTCGATACCAATTGAAGGTTTGCTCGTGGAGAGGCAAAGTAACCCTAGAGGGGGGTGAATAGGGTGATGAAGGATTTATGAGAGAATTAAATTCTTTCGGTCGGAATAGAAGTAGAAATAGATTATGAGTCTGCAAGGGGTTAGAAAATAAGAACTCGGAATATGGGTTTAGATAGAATCGAAGAGAAAAGGCGACTCGAGTCTAGAATGAACTCGGAAAGTAAACACTCGAGAGATTTACAAGGAAACACTCCTGGGGCAGAAAACCACGGACCGTGCTAATCCAAGCATGAAGTCAAATCCACTATTTTGAGTCCACAAAATACCGTGAACTTGGCTGAACCCGGGTTGCTCCCTTAGACAACTCTTACAAGATTTTCCTAGACTCGAAGTTCCTTTATCCGATCTAATACTTTCAAGCCGAGATAACCCTTACGAGTTAGGGACAACTAAGCTAAGTTTACCCTTACAGCTTAGTCAAGGGATCCTTACTCGAAAGTAAGATGAGTGTGTTTGCAGCTACGTACAAGATCTTACAACTCGGAATATAAAGAATTACAGAGTAAGAGTTGTAAATTTGAAGACCGAGAATGAATACAATAACTTTGCTCAAGTGTATTAACAATATGTACTGCTTTTTATGTTCATGTTCTTTTCTTCTTGTCTTCAAGTCTTGTACTATGGCATCCTTTTAAAGATGACCAGGCAACGTAGCCGTTACGTCCATCTTCTAGTTGGAAGTCCTTTGTGATCGTGCTTGAGAGATTTTCTTAGTCATTCGGAAAATGCCCGTTGAGATATAAACATTGAAGTAACGGTCCTTGGCTTCTTGGGAAGTCCCAAAACTACTGGGGCAGTCGAAAAGTAAGGTGGAAACCACCGTTGAGTATGGTGTTTCAGATTTCCGGTTTGGAAGCGGACGGCTTCGACGCAGGTGTATGGGGCTTTGACTAGAAGCGGAAAAAGGCTTCTTTTGACTCGGTGATTTTGACATCCGAAGCCGGTTGCTTTTGCAGCTTAAAAAGTCATGATTGCTTCGAACAAATAATCTACAAAAGTAAATCAACTTTGGTTCTCAAAGTATAAACTACTTTGGTCCAAGGTTAGACGCAAATAATATAATAAATAAAATAACCAAGCAATAATTATCCGGGTCGAAACGAGTAGGAATTTTCCGAGTCTAACAACTCAAATTTCATCTCGGTTGTACTAGAACATATTCAAGTCGGATCAAGAATATCGAGTGAATGAACTTGATATATGTAGTACGTCCGAGTGATATATGTGACTCGGAATAGAAGTATGCGATCCGAGTCAATCGGAGATAGCGAGAATAATATAAAAATACACAGAGTAAATGATCTATCACTTAGAAAATATTCTAAGATGCATGGAATGACTTGAAATCAAAACTTTAACAGAGATAGACTCTATGTAAATCTGATTCCTAAAAGGAACTCGAAATGACTCGTGCGAGTCCGAGTCTACGGTCTCACTCAAAAATCAATATAAGAACAATCTGAGTCTTCAAAGGGCGGATCGGAGGCGAACCCTAGGTTATTTGTAACCTAGGTCCTTTCCTATAAATAGAGAATCTTGGCTCTCATTCCCATACAGCTTTCTCCTATGCGTAATGCTACGAGAAGCTAACCGGAGCACTCGTACTCGAATGTTACTCTGCTGAAATTATTATTAACCATTTATCTCTTTTCTACTTATCGCGGTTGAATCTGTGCAAAGAGCTAAAGAATATTTCGTTATTATGATCTCTCGGGCACTTATTCAAGTAATCTTTACTACTCTTTACATACAAGTTCACAAAAACAAGCCCTTTTTCTTTCGTTTGTCGCCATTGCATAAAGAGATCCAACGTAGAGATCCAGATTAGCAAGGTGGGACAACCCGAGAGCAATCGTGCAGCCTTCAAATGGCTTATTTTTATGCTTTATTTACTGCTTTCCTTATTGTGGATTAAAGAGATGTAATCATTCTTTTACTTCCTCCCCGCCCGATGTAATCTTTTAGTTTTGTGCTTTTCTTTTCTTTATCGCTTTCTTTACCGCTTTCTTTATTATTTTTCCTTTAATTCCGTTTGGTTGCTTTTATTTATCATTGTAGCATGTTTCTTACTTGTCTGTTTTTCATTATTTTAATTCATAACTCAAACTAGTAATGGCCGTTTTGGACGAGCGGAACGGAAGGGTTTCCCTTACGTTTTGTACCCTTGCCCCGAATCCGATTCTCGATTCAAAGACCGATGGAGTCAATTTTAGCCTCTTTTAGTCTTAGTTTTCCCATGCTAAGATTGGAAGAGCATGAAGACTCGAACTTTACATATACATCATTCCGAGTTCCATCAAGGAATCAAGTATAAGACTTCATCTCTTATAAGGTTTTGATTACAAGTCATTCTAAGCGTCTTAGAAACTTTTCCGAGTGATATAGAATCTTCTCTCGAATATTACGAAACCATTGTATATGTTTTCACTTGATTCTGACTCGACTCAAAAAGCATACTCGTTCGCACACGGTTCCGAGTCACTCGGACAACACTAAGATATATTGCATGTTCAAACATTTGCTCTAATGTGCATATACTCAAGTCCGACTTCATGATCTAAGTTTAAGTGAATTATTGTGTTAATTCATATTTCTAAGTCAGCATGCTTGGTTTGAACGTTGGTCGTCTAGATCAACTCTTTCTACTCGGATGTTCTTTATCCGACTTGTTCTACTTCTAGACTCGACTCATATGGAATTTGACTATAATGGATATTAGATTCGGAAAATTCTATCCTTTTAAGACTCGGATAAATACGCACTTAATTATCTTAATTAAATTATTATCTCGTGTCTAATCTTACACAAAAGTATTTTATACTTTGAGAACCAAATTGATTTACGTTTGTCACTATGTTAGGGTTGTCTGTTTCCAGCAGACAAGGCTTTTTCTACCTCCGACTAAGGCTCGAGACACTATGTTAGGGTTGTCTGTTTCCAAAACTGGAAATTTGCAACACTAAGCTCAACAGATGGTTTCCACCCTACTTTTCGGACACCACCAGTAGATTGGGACTTCCAAAGAAGCAAAGAGCCGTTGCCCAACGTTCACACCTCAACGGATTTTTCTCGAGTGACATAGAAAGTCCATCGCAACGGTCACAAAGGACCTTCGATCAGAAGATAGTCACAACGGCTAGTCCGCTTGGTTATCTATAAATAGAAGCCAACTCTCAAGACTTGACGATTGCTGAACCAACTGTCAATACACGTACTTAAGCAAAAGTCATTGTATTCATACTCAATCTTTTACTTACAACTCTAAATCAGTACTTAATATCTTTCCGAATTGTAAGGTCTTGTAATTAGTTTACAAACACTCCTTCTTACTTCCCGAGTAAGGTCCCTTGACTAAGCTGTAAGGGTTAACTCAGCTTAGTTGTCCCCAACTATAAAGTTTACCTCGGTTAGGAAGTACTAGATTAGAAAATGGAATTTCGAGTCTAGGAAAATCTTGTAAGGAATTGTCTAAGGGAGGAATTCTGGTTGAGTCTTTCTACTCGTATTTTGTGGATTCAAAATAGTGGATTTGACTTAGTACTTAGATTAGCACTGGCCATGGATTTCTACCCTAGGAGGGTTTCCACGTGACTTTCCGAGTTAGTACTTATCCGAGTTCAATATAGACTCGGACTCTCCTCGAATCATTTCTAGTTTTATTCTTCCATTACTTGCTTAAATTTCCCCATCACCCTATTCACCCCCTAGGGTGACTTAGTCTCTCCACGAGTAAACCTTCAATTGGTATTAGAGCCTAGCCTTTTAGAAAGGATCTAACCATCCAAAGGTTTAAAGATCAAATGGCTCGTGAACAATGAAGAGTTCGATGAAGGAAGATCTTCTAGCAGAACATCAAAGTTCAAAGGATCTAACTTCGTGCACTAGAAGAAACTCATAGAATGTTTTCTCGCTAGATCACGATGGAACATCATACAAGTAGAGAACTACATTCCATTGAAAATGGAAGAAATAAGACTCGTACCCAAAATAAAGTCCGAGTACA
Organism: Talinum fruticosum; assembly: GCA_021018815.1. NCBI lineage: Eukaryota > Viridiplantae > Streptophyta > Magnoliopsida > Caryophyllales > Talinaceae > Talinum > Talinum fruticosum. Next base: position 733,832 of record JAITYX010000122.1, on the reverse strand, counting down.
ACACTCGAAGAAGTAGAGAAGTTCGAAAGAACTTCAAGGCGATGAATATTCGATGTGCGCCATCAGCTCGGAAGAATACAACCGAGTGTCAGCCTATGACACAGCCAGAGAAGTGTGGGACACGCTTGTCAACACTTATGAAGGCACAAGCCAAGTTAAGAAAGCAAAGATAAGCCAATATCTTCACAAGTACGAGCTATTCAAGATGGAGCTAGAAGAAAACATCACTCGGATGTTCATCCGATTCACCGAGATTACTAACAATGTCAAATCTCTGGGTAGAAAGATTTCCACGAAGAAATGTGCAGAAAGATACTCGTAAGTCTACCCAAGAGCAGATTGGGTCCGAAGACTCGGACCTTACATATACATCATTCTGAGTGGAATCGGGTATAAGACTTCATCTCTTATAAGGTTTTGATTAAAAGTCATTCCATCCGTGTTAGAAGCATTTCCGAGTGATATAGAATCCTTCCGAGTGTTACAAAAACTATCGCATATGTTCTCATTTGATTTTGACTGACTTAGAAAGCATAATCTGCTCTCACACGCTTCCGAGTCACTAAGACAACACTCGGATATATTGCATATTCAAACATTTACTATAATGTGCATAAACTCTAGTCCGACTTCATGATCTAAGTTTGATTGAATTATTGTGGTAATTCATCCTTCTAAGTCAAGCATCCTTGGTTTGAACATTAGCAGTCTAGATCAAGTCTTTCTACTTTGTTGTTCTTTATCCGACTTGCTTCACTTCTAGACTCGACTCGGATGGAATTTGAGTATAATGGTTATTAGACTTAGAAAATACCATTCTTTTAGGACTCACATAATTATGCACTTAATTATCTTAATTAAATTATTATCTCGTGTCTAATCTTAGACCAAAGTATTTTATACTTTGAGAACCAAATTGATTTACTTTTGTAGGTTATTCAAATGAGGCTATCCCATTTTTAAATACAAAAGTAACCTAGGTTTCAAGATGTCAAATCACCAAGCAGACAAGGCTTTTTCTACCTCTCGACCCAAGACGAGACACTCGTGTCAAGGTTGTCTATTTCCAAAACTGGAAAACTGCAATGCTAAACTCAATGGTGGTTTCTACCCTACTTTTCGAGACACCACTAGTGGATTGGGACTTCCAAAGGAGTCAAGAGCCGCCGCCCAACGTTCACGCCTCAACAGATATTTTCTTATTGACTCGGAGAAACCATTGCAACGGTCACAAAGGACTTCCAATCGAAGCAAGTCACAATGGCTAATCCGCTTGGTTATCTATAAATAGAAGCCAACTCTCAAGACTTTAAGATTGTTGAACCACCTGTCAATACACGCACTTAAGCAAAAGTCATTCTATTTCATACTCAATCTTCTACTTACAACTCCAACTCTATATTTAACATCTTTTTGAGTTGTAAGGTCTTGTAGTTAGTTACAAAACACTCATTCTTACTTTCCGAGTAAGGTCCCTTGACCGAGCTGTAAGGGTTAACTCAGCTCGCTTGTACCTAGCTGTAAAGGTCACCTCGGTTAGGAAGTACTAGATCGGATAAGGGAATTTCTAAGTCTAGGAAAATCTTGTAAGGAAGTGTCTAAGGGAGCAATTTTGGTTGAGTCTTTCTATTGTATTTTGAGGATTCAAAATAGTGGATTTGACTTGGTGTTTGGATTAGCACCGACCGTGGTTTTCCGCCCCAGGAGGGTTTCCACGTAACTTTCTAGGTTAGCACTTTTCTAAGTTCAATCTTGACTCGGACTCTCCTCGAGTCCTGTCTAGTTTTATTCTTCCATTATTTGCTTAAATTTCCTCATCACCCTATTCACCCCCTCTAGGATGACTTAGTATCTCCAAGAGCAAACTTTCAGTGGTCCCAAGGTGACAGCCATCAAAGAGGCTCGGAACTTGGCCTTACCGAAGCCAAACGAACTCATTAGGAAGCTACTCACCCATGAGATCCACCTGGAAGAGGAGGATGCAGAGGTCAGCACTAAAAAGAACATTGCAGTAAAGGCCTTAGAAAATAGAGAAGCAAATCTGAGTTCCTCCGACTCAAAATAAGATCCCATGGCACTTATCGCCGGAGGCTTCAAAAGAATGATGAAGCACAAAAGATGGGATAAGAAGCCAAGAGAAAAGTTTTATAAAAAGACAAGAAGGATAGAAAACGTAAACATTCTTCACCTTCAAAGTTATCTTTAACTAAGAACTTTGGCTGCTTTGAATGTAGCAGCAAGGAACATATAGTCAAGGACTGTCCTAGGAGGGACAGAAAGAAGAAAAAGGTTATGATGGCCACTTGGAGTGATGAAGACTCATCGAAGATGATGATGACTCGAGATGATTCAAAGTGTTTGATGGCACTCTCGACTCGGAAGCTGAAACAGACTCGGACTCGAATCACTCAAACATTGAGGAAACAAATCCTTATAAGGTAATTGAATACTTCCTCAAGTTCTCCAAAGTTGATTTAGCTAAATAAATTTATACTTTCGAAGAGAAGTCCAATTCGACTCTTCTAAGTTTAAAGAACAACTTGAGTCAATCACTTATGAGAGCATCTCATTGAAAAATGAATTGGAAAACCGAGACTTACTCTAAGAGAACTCAAGACTAGTGCTCAATCCAATGAGATTAAGTCCGAGTCACTCGGAAGAGAAAATGAGCAACTTAAGCAAAAGCTCAACGAGTCTCAAGAGCTTGTTTTAAAATTCACTCAAGGTCAAAAAAACCTTGACATGCTCTTAGGATCTCAATGTGTCTCCTTCGAAAGGAAGGTCTTGGTTTTAACAAAGAGGAGGAATCTAATTCCTACTCGGAGCTTTTCAAAAAGGATTCCGTAACTATGAAGTTTAGGAAGGCTAAGCACGGTTCCATTCACAAGAATGAAAGAAGGACTAAGCCCGGACCCGCTTACAAGAGAAAACCTTCTCCACCTATTTATAAAAGAAAAGACTTTTAAAAGAAAGAGACACAGACTCAGTTCTCTAAAAGGAAGACTCGGAATCGGACAAAACCCAAAGTTATTCAAATTTAGGTTCCCAAGAGTCTTCTTCCTCGGAAAAGGACCACAGTAAAGGGAGTTACTTGGATTCGTTAGAGGAAGTGAGAAAGGTTAGTTTATTTCGACTTGCAGGTGGCTCGAAAAGAACAAAAGGGCATTGGTACCTAGACAGTGGATGCTCACGCCACATGTCGGGAGATTCAAGACTCTTTTTGAGTTAGAAGTTTATAAGGGAGGAAAAGCCACGTTTGGAGATGACTCGCAAAGGCAAGATAATTAGGATAGGCAAGATTGGAAAAGGAAGCAATCTGGTCAGCCTAGTATACCTTGTCAAAGAGTTAAAGTACAATCGCTCAAGCATCTCTCAACCGTGTGATAAAGGTCAAGAGGTAAGATTCACTCAAACCAATTGTTACATTTTTTATGATACTACCAAGGAGACCAAGTCTCGGGTAAGTGATCGGGTAACACTTACGTTATTCCTCTTTTTGACCCAAGTCGAATTTATCTTGTTTAAAAGCATCTTTACATGATGATTCTTGGACATGGCATCGTAGACTAGGTCATGTTAGCATGCACACCATTAAGAAACTTACATCTCATAGTTTAGTCGGAGGTCCGCCTAATTGTACATTTAAGAAAGATAAAATTTGTGAAGCATGCACAAAAGGAAAACAAGTTAGATCATCTTTCAAATATCTCGAAAACTGTTTCCACATCCAACGTGCTTGAATTGTTGCATATGGATTTATGTGGTGAAACCCTTTTAAGATTCTCGAAGGTAAATCATATGTGCTTGTTATTGTTGATGACTACTCACGATTTACCTGGGTGTTTTTCTTAATCATAAAAATGAAGCTTTTAAAGAGTTCAGCAAGCTCTACAGGAAAATCCAAGTTGAGTCTCGGACTCAAATTCGGAGAATTCAAACCGACGATGGAAGGGAGTTCGACTACTCGGAATTTGCAGAGTTCCGTGATAAAAATGGAATCTCCCACAACTTCTCAGCACCAAGAACTCCTCAACAAAATGGAGTGGTGGAGAGAAAGAACAGAACTCTAGAAGAAATAGCAAGAACAATGATGATTGAACATAATCTATCCTACTATTTACAGGTCGAGGCGATCAACATGGCAAACTACACGTTGAACATATGCCTCATCGGACCCATCCTGAAGAAAACTCCATACGAGCTCTACAAAGGGAAGAAACCCAACATTTCATATTTTAAACCCTTTGGATCTAAGTGCTTCATTCACAACAATGGTAAGGATCACTCGACCAAATTTGATGCTAGGTCGGATGAAGGTATTTTTCTTGGTTATTCATCTCATAGCAAAGCATATCGTATTTTCAATAAACGAACTTGAAGGTTTGCTCGTGGAGAGGCAAAGTCACCCTAAAGGGGAGCTGAATAGGGTGATGAAGGATTTCTCTGTAAATTAAATTCTTTTGCTCGGAATAGACACAGGAATGGACTCCGAGTCTACAAAGGGGTAAGATCAGTAAGAACTCGGAACATAGATTCATATAGAATCCGAAGAGAAAAGACAGATCTGAGTCTAGAATGAACTCGGAAAGTAAACACACAGAGATTACGTGGAAACCCTCCTGGGGCAGAAAACCACCGACCGTGCTAATCCAAGCACGAAGTCAAATCCATTATTTTGAGTCCACAAAATACCGTGAACTTGATCGAACCCGAGTTGCTCCCTTAGACAACTCTACAAGATTTTCCTAGACTTAGAAGTTCCCTTATCCGATCTAGTACTTCCTAGCTGAGATAACCTTTACGAGTTAGGAACAACTAAGCTGAGTTAACCCTTACAGCTTAGTCAAGGGATCCTTACTCGAAAGTAAGATGAGTGTATTTGTAACTAAGTACAAGATCTTACAGCTTAGTCCGTTGAAATATGAACGTTGAAGCAACGGTCTTTGGCTTCTTGGGAAGTCCCAAAACCACTGGCGCAATCTGAAAAGTAAGGTGGAAACCACCGTTAAGTATGGCGTTTTAGTTTTCCGGATTTGGAAGCAAACGACTTTGGATGCAGTGTATGGGGCTTTGACTAGAAGCGGAAAAGGCTCCTTTTGGCTGGTGATTTTGACATCCGAAGCCGGTTGCTTTTGCAGCTCGAAAAGCATGATTGCCTCGAGTAGATAATCTACAAAAGCAAATCAATTTTGGTTCTCAAAGTATAAAATACTTTGGTCCAAGATCAGACGGAGATAATATGATAGATAAAATAATCAAGCAATAATTGTCTAGGTCGGAAACAAGAAGGAATATTCTGAGTTTAATAACTCAATATTCATCTCAATTAGTCAAGAAATAAAATCAAGTCGGATAGAGAATATCGAGTGAATGGACTTGATACAAGTAGTATGTCCGAGCGATATATGTGACTCGGAATATAGTAATGCAATTTGAGTCAAACAGAGATAAGTGAGAATAGTATAGCAACACTTAGAGTAACAAAGGTTCTATCACTTAGAAAATATTCTAAGATGCATGGAATGTCTTGAAATCAAAACCTTAACAAAGATGGACTCTATGTAAATCTGATTCCTATAAGGAACTCGAGAGATGACTATGATAGTCCGAGTCTACTGTCCGACTCATAAATCAATATCCGAACAGTCCGAGTCTTCAATCTCCCCTTTTTGATGAAAGGCATTCCATACTTAGATGTGAGCCATTCCATACTTACACATATTTGGGCGGAAAATTTTGTAAGTGATATCATGCTAACATGTAAGGCTTGCTCGGAAAATAAACTTAGAATATAATAACTCACGGAGCAATAAAACATGTAAGCATAGAAACAAACAAAGAAATAATGCACATAGAAATGAAAAAGACGAAATTTGCATTAATTCGCATAAAAATTATAAGGAATTAGATAAACTCCCCTAAACAAGACATCTATACATCTAATGTTTCTCCCCTTGCCTTTCAAGTAAAAACAAAAAAATGGAAGAAGATTACAAGATTATATATTTGATGTCCGGATAAACAAGGGAAGTAAAAGAAAATAGAAATGAAAACCAGGAAGAAGAAGAATCGCGCAGACTTTGGAATTGTGACACGAGTGCATGGTGTCTACCTAGGAAGGGGAAGGGGTGGTTTAAGTGGAAGAGGAAGGGCGAGAGGTACGCCGGCGCTGGTAAGATCTTGACGATGTGCTTGAGCGCGGCGGAGGAAGTCCGAGAGATCGCCTTCAAGGGCTCGGCTCCGAGTGGTCGACCCAAAACGAGGGGATCTAGGGGTTCCTCCCTAGGGACCTCGGTAGCTGAAGGGCTCGCTCGGTCCGACCCGCCGCAGGTTGCCCCAGGGCGAGCGGGTCTTCGACCCACTCGGACTCGCTGTCTAAGCTGAGTACAGCGATTGGAGCTTATGGAGCGGATTGGCCATCGATCCGCCTTCCTACTTCTCCATTTTGGGCATCCCCGCTTCCGCTTTTCCTGTTGCTTGTCTCCGTCCTCCTCGCTTTCGAGGAGGTCTTGGCTGGGCTCGAGGATGCCTCGGATGTGTCCGAGTCGCCACGGTCCCGAGCGACTTCGGACATTCTCTCCTGGAGGAGCTCGAGCATCTTCTTTTGCTCTTTCACCAAACTCCTCATCTCAAGAACCGAGTTTGCGGCTCTCGGATTTGAGACTGGCCAATTTTTGGTTGATGGTCGAGACCGATAAACAGTCTTGAATGACCGGAGCATGTCCTTGAAGTCCGAGGACACGGAGTTAATCTTGTCCATGAAAGCGAGAGGACAAGATGGCGGAGAGAGACTTAGAAGCACCCGAGGTTGAGGCACTACCAGGTGAGGCTGGGAGAGATGGGGGTTTCTTTCCGAGTCCGAGGCGGGGAACTAGGCCTCGGTTCCGAGTTGTGAACCCGGACTCCGGGTTCGGTTTCCGGAACCCATACCCCGGAGTTCCTTTTGCCGACCACAATCGCAGCTTCCGAGACTGCGTTCGAGTCCGAAGGAAGGGGAACTTTGAAATGTTTAAAAACAAGGGTAAGAAGAGCACCGAAGGGAAGAGGGCTGTTCTTCTTATTTTGGAGTTGAGCTGGCACAGCTGCCATCTGCTCAATTATGGAAGGAAAGAGGTCTACTTCGTAGCCCTCAAGAATGTCAAAAGAGCTTTGAGGTGCTTGGAGTTGGGGTTCTCCTTGCTAGAATGCTTGAGATAAAAGGTTCTCATCAGCAGAAAGCACGAAGCCTAGCTTCGACTTCAACCGAGTCACGTAAAAGTTCTTCTCGGACCCAGGGAGCTCTTTGGCATATTTTTCAAAGAAGTCATCGGTGACTTCAGTGAAAGGAATGGGGTTGCTGTTCAAGAAAAGAAAAGAAACTTTGAACAAGCGATGGAGGAGAGAGAGGTTGATGCGAATCGTGATGTTTAGAACCCTGGAGGTTAGGGCACCTTCGAGTAGGTTAGGTTGGTGTAAAACTCGGAGACGAGTTCGGGATAAATGAACTCGCCGAAGCAAAGAAAGCAATACACCCCGGTGGTTTGGATATGAGCCAACCAAGAAAATTTGGTGGTTGGAAAGAATTTGTCGTCCAACACATAATGCTCGGGTGAGCACGAGGCTTGGAGGAAGAGGAGCCTTCCTGGCTTTTGGTTCTGGGCTTCTTGGAAGAAGACCCAAGAAAGTCAGGGTGAGAACCTCTCTTAGTCATTGTTGGAAAGAGGAAAGAGAGATGATAATGGGAAAAGAGTAGAAGGGAAATGTCGACGAACGAAAATGAAAGGAGTAGAAGAAAGAGGTTGAGAGTAGACAGACTTACTCAAGATGAACCTTGCGTTGCTTGATCAAAACCCGAGAGCACTCGTAGACGAAGGAGGCTTGAGCGAGAAGTTTTTGAAAATGAGAGAGAGAGTAAAATATTTGTGAGGTACCGAGAAGAAGAAGAATATGCGCTAAATATATGAGAGAGAGAGAACGTCCTTCGGCGTAATGCCGTTTGAACTTCCATTCCGACTTGACGCTTTCAACAATCACTTCAAACTGGTGTGATGGTTCTTCTTCAATAGTTAGATTGAAACGGGTTTGAAACCCAACGGTTAGCGACCGATCGTAGAACCCGAGGGAGAAAAAGATTTAAAACAAATTTCGAAATTCTCCACTTGTCTAGAGATGATCCCGGAGTTTGTATGTCCAGGTTTTCTCATCGTCCGAGTTTGACTCAACTCAATTCCGAGTGACTTCAACTCGAAACAAAGAAATAACTATTACCTCGAGTATCACGAAATCAACTAAACCAATGGTTATGAAATCTAAGCATATAACACATAAGCATACAAAGCAATTAACACATAGAAAAACACATAATCATACATTCAACATGCCAAACTCATTCCTAATGAAACAAAACTGATCTTCACCAAGAGGCTTAGTAAAGATATCAGCTAATTGAAGATTAGTAGGAATGAATTCAAGCTTGATATCACCTTTCTCAGAATAATCTCTTAAGAAATGATACCGACCTCAATGTGCTTTGTCTTTGAATGTTGAACCGGGTTTTTGGTGATGCTAATTGCACTTTAATTGTCACATTTGATTGGAACCGATTTGAAGTCCAGTCCAAGGTCTCTCAAGTGTTGCTTCATCCATAGGATTTGTGCACAGCATGCTCGCGCAGCAATGTGCTCAGCTTCGGCAGTTGATAGAGCTATGGAGTTTTGCTTCTTTGAGTGCCAGGAGATTAGGGATTGACCTAGAAACCGGCAAGCTCCGGATGTGCTCTTTCTATCAACTTTATATCCTGCATAATCAGCGACCGAGTACCCAATGAGGGTCAATTCCGAGTCTCTTGAGTACCAGAGACCTAAATTCTAAGTCCCTACGAGATATCCGAAGATTCTCTTCACCGCAATGAGATGTGATTCTTTGAGATTAGCTTGAAATCTTGCACATAAACACACGCTAAACATGATATCCGGCCGGCTCGAAGTAAGATATAGTAAAGATCCAATCATACCTCGGTAGAGTTTCGATCTATTGCTTTACCTTTCTCGTCTAAGTCATGCTTTATACTTGTTGCTCATTGGTGTAGATGCATGCTTCACATCTTGGTGTTTGTATTTCTTCAGCAGCTCCTTGGTATATTTTGATTGATGGACATAGATTCCATCCTTGTCTTGTTTGATTTGTAAACCAAGGAAGAAATTGAGTTCTCCCATCATACTCATTTGGAATTCCTGACTCATTAACTTAGAAAATTCTCGACATGCATTTTCATTAGTTGCTTCAAAAATAATATAATCAACATAAATCGAACAATGAGAAAATCTTTCTCCTTGGTTTTTATGAATAGAATCTCGTCGATCTGACCTCTTTTAAAATCATTTTGAACCAAGAAATTGCTCGAGTCTTTCATACCAAGCTCAAGGAGCTTGTTTAAGACCATATAGAGCTTTTTGAAGTTCGAAAACATGGTTTGAAAATTCTGAGTTTTCAAACCCAGGAGGTTGCTCGACATAGACTTCTTCTTTAATAAAACCATTGAGAAATGCACACTTAACATCCATCTGATATAATTTGATGTTCATGCTAGATGCAAATGCCAATAAGATTCTAATGGCTTCAATTCGGGCAACGGGTGCAAAGGTTTCCCCACAATCAATCCCTTCTTCTTGATTATAACCCCGAGCCGCAAGTCTAGCCTTGTTTCGACTACCACTTCACCTTCATCCAGTTTGTTTTTGAAAACTCATTTGGTTCCTATGACTGGGTGGTTAGAAGGTCGTTTGGTCGAGTCCGGACTTGGTTTCTTTCAAATTGATTAACCTCTTCTTGCATGGCCTCTACTCATTCAGGTTCATTAAGGACCTCTAGTGCATTTTTGGGTTCGATTAATGAAATGAATGCAGTAAATGCACAAAGATTTTGGAGAGAGGAACGAGTTCTTACCCCACTGTTGATATCGAGAGTATGTTCTCTAGTGGATGACTAGAAGTGAACTTGAATGCGTTACTCGTCCTCCGATTCACCATATTTGTAAGCCGAGTGGGTTGAACTTCGGAGAGTTGTTCTGAGTTGACTTGTTGCTCAGATTCTCCTTCAATATTCTGAGCTGACTCCCGAGTTGTCTCATTCTAAGTCACTTCGTTCCGAGTGACATTAATCTGGGCTGGTTGAGGTTGAGTCTTTGTAAACTCATTCTCATCATCTTCTCTGCTGAGCTTCAAATCTGAGTATGAAGACTCACTTGGCTTTTCCTGTTCAAGCTCCTCAAATACAACGTGGATACTCTCTTCCACCTTGTTAGTTCTTTTGTTAAAAATGCGATAAGCTTTGCTATGTAAGGAATAACCCGGAAAGATATCTTCATCTCGACCGAGCATCAAACTTGGTCGAGTGATCCTTACCATTGTTGTCAACAAAACACTTGCATCCAAAGGGCTTAAAATATGAAATATTTGGCTTCTTCCCTTTGTAGAGCTCGTAGAGTGTTTTCTTCAGAATGGGTCCGATGAAGCATCTATTCAAGCATATAGTTGGCGGTGTTGATTGCCTCAACCCGTAAATAGTAGGGAAGATCGTGTTCAATCATCATCGTCCTAGCTATTTCTTCAAGGGTTCGGTTCTTTCTCTCTACTACTCCATTTTGTTGTGGAGTTCTTGGCGCTGAAAAGTTATGAGAGATGCCATTCCGATCGCAAAACTCGAGAATTCCGAGTAGTCGAACTCCCTTCCATGGTCGGTTCGAATCCTCCGGATCCGAGTCCGAGACTCAACTTGAATTTTTCTGCAGAGCTTGCTGAACTCCTTAAATGCTTCATTTTTGTGCTTGAGAAAACACACCCAGGTAAATCGTGAAAAATCATCAATAATGACAAGTATATAAGATTTACATCCGAGGCTCTTTACAGGATTTCACCACATAAATCCATATGCAGCAGATTCAAGCACCTTGGATGTGGAAACAGTCTTCGAGGATTTGAATGAAGATCTTACCTGTTTCCCTGTTGTGCATGCTTCACAAACTTTATCTTTAGTGAAAGCACAGTTTGGCAAACCCCTGACTAGGCCATGAGCTGACAATTTTTTAATCGTATGCATGCTAATATGGCCTAATCTACGATGCCATTGCCATGAATCATCATTGAGAGATGCTTTCAAGCAAGATAAGTTCTGACTTGGGTCAGAAAGAGGAATGATGTAAGTATTACCTGATCTCTTACCCGAGAGCTTTACCTCTTTGGTGGTCTCGTCGGAGATGTAGCATTTGGATTGAGTAAATCTTACCCGATCATTGAGAGATTGCTTCCATTTCCAATCTTGCCAATCCCAACTATCTTATCTTTGTCTGTCATCTCCAAAGGTCACTTTTCCTCCTTTGTATGCTTCTAACTCAGAAAAGAGTCCTTGGTCACCCGACATGTGTCGTGAATATCCGCTGTCCAGTACTAATGTCCTTTTGACCTCTTCCGAGTGACATGCAAAACAGAGAAAAACTAACCTTTCTCACTTCCTCTAACGAACCCAAGTAACATTTCTTACTGTGTGAAGGTTTGCTCGTGGAGAGGCAAATTCACCCTAGAGGGGGTGAATAGGGTCATGAAGGATTTCCGAGAAAATTAGATTCTTTCGCTCGGAATAGGAGCAAAAGTGAATTCCGAGTCCGCACGGGGTCGAAAATAATAACTTAGAATATGGGTTAAGAGAGTCCGAGTCTAGAATGAACTTAGAAAGTAAATACTCGAGAGATTTACGTGGAAACCCTCCTGGGGCAGAAAACCACGGACTGTGCTAATCCAAGCACAAAGTCAAATCTACTATTTTGAGTCCACAAAATACCGTGAACTTGATCGAACCCGAGTTGCTCCCTTAGACAACTCTTACAAGTTTTCCTAGACTCGAAGTTCCCTTATCCGATCTAGTACTTCCTAGCTGAGATAACCCTTACAGCTAGGGACAACTAAGCTGAGTTAACCCTTACAGCTTAGTCAAGGGATCCTTATTCGGAAAGTAAGATGACTGTGTTTGTAGCTAGGTACAAGATCTTACAACTCGGAATATAAAGAATTACAAAGTAGGAGTTGTAAGTTTGAAGACCGAGAATGAATACAAAATATTTTGCACAAGTTCGTGTATTAACAATATGTACGGCTCTCGTGTCTCCAAGTCTTGTACGATGGCTTCCTTTTATAGATGACCAGGCACGATAGCCGTTACTTCCATCTTCTCGTTGGAAGTCCATTGTAACCGTTTTGAGAGATTTTCCGAGTCATGCAAAAATGCTCGTTGAAGTATAAACGTTGAAGTAACAGATCGTTAGCTTCTTGGGAAGTCCCAAAACCACCGGCGCAGTCTGAAAAGTAAGGTGCAAGCCACGGTTAAGTATGGTGTTTCAGATTTCCAGCTTTGGAAGCGACAGCCATCGACGCAGTGTATGGGGCTTTCACTAAAAGCGGAAAAAGGCTCCTTTTGGCTTGTGATTTTGACATCCGAGCCGGTTGCTTTTGCAGCTTAAAAGTCATGATTGCTTCGAACGGATAATCTGCAAAAGCAAATCAACTTATGGTTCTCAAAGTATAAAATACTTTGGTCCAAGTTTAGACGCAGATAATCTAATCTAATAAAATAACTAAGCAATAATTATACTGGGTCGAACCGAATAGGAATTATCTCGAGTCTAATGACTCAAATTCCATCTCGGTTGTACTAGAACATATTCAAGTCGGATCAAAAATATCGAGTGAATGAACTTGATATATGCGAGTACGTCCGAGTGAGATATGTGACTCAGAATCTAATAATGCGATCCGAGTCAATCGGAGATAATATCATAATGCACGGAATAAATGATCTATCACTTAGAAAATATTCTAAGATGCATGGAATGACTTGAAATCAAAACTTTAACAGATGATAGACTCTATACAAATCTGATTCCTAGAAGGAACTCGAAAATGACTATGCAAGTCTAAGTCTACGGTCGGACTCGAGAAAACAATATAAGAACAGATCCGAGTCTTCAATCTCCCTCTTTTTATGAAAGGCATTCCATACTTAGATAAGAGCCATTCCATACTTAGACAAATATGGGCAGAAATTTTTGTAAGTGATAGTATGCTAACATGTAAGACTTGCTCAAAAAGTAAACTTAGAATATAACAAGCCACGAGTAATGAAGACATGTAAGCATAGGAGTAAACATAGAAATAGTGCACATAGAAAAGGATAGAAATTGCATTACTTCACATAAAAATTACAAAGAGTTAGAGAAAAACTCCCCTAAACAAGACATCTATACATCTAATTCTTCTCCCCTTGCCTTTCAGCAAAAACAAAAAAGAGAAAGAAGATTACAAGATTACATTTGATGTCCGGACAAACAAGGGAAGTAAAAGAAAGAAAATAGAAGTGAAAACCAGGAAGAAGAAGAATCTGGCAGACTTTAGAATTGTGACACGAGTGCATGGTGTCCGCCTAGGAAAGGGAAGGGGTGTGAGTGGAAGAGGAAGGACGAGGGGTACGCCGGCGCTGGTAAGATATTGGTGATGTGCTTGAGTGCGACGCATGGAGGGCAGGGATCACCATCAAGGGCTCAGCTACGAGTGGCCGACCCAGAATGAGGGGATCTAGGGGTTCCTCCCTGTGGACCTCGGTAGGCTGAAGGGGCTGGCTCGGTCGACCCACTGCAGGCGGAGTCTTCCGACCGACTCGGACTACTATCCGAGCCGTGTACAGCAACTTGTCGTGCAGATTGGCCCTCGGCTTGCCTTCCTGCTTCTTCATTGTGGGCATCCCTTGCCCGGAAGGAGCTGCCTCGGCCGCAAGCTCCTTTGCTTCCGCTTCTTCCTGTTGCTCATCTCCATCCTCCTCGCTTTCGAGGAGGTCTTGGCTGGGCTCGATGACTCCTTAGATGCATCCGAGTTGCCATGGTCCTGAGCGGCTTTGGACCGTCTCTCCCGGAGGAGCTCGAGCATCTCCTTCTCCTCCTTCACCAAACTCCTCATCTCAAGAACCAGAGTTTGCTGCTCTTGGATTTGAGATTGGACTAATTTTTGGTTGATAGTCATGGACTGATAGACAGCTCTGTATGACTGGAGCATGTCCTTGAATTCCGAGGACACGGAGTTGATCTTGTCTAGGAAAGTAGAGGACATGACGGAGGAGAGAGATCGAGAAACACCCGAGGTGGAAGCACCACCAGGTGGAGGGAGAGAGAGAGGGGTTTCTTTCGAGTTTGAGGGAAGTAGGCTTCGGTTCCGAGTTGTGAACCCGGACTCCGTGTTTAACTTCCCGGAACCCATACCCCGGAGTTCTTTTTACCAACCACAATCGCAGCTTCCGAGACTGCGTTTGGGTCGAAGGAAGGGGAACCTTGAATTGTTTGAAAACAAGGGTGAGAAGAGCACCGAAAGGAAGAGGGATGTTCTTATTTTGGAGTTGAGCGGGCACAGCTACCATTTGCTCAATTATTGAAGGAAAGAGGTCTACTTCGTAGCCCTCAAGAATGTCAAAAGAGCTTTAAGGTGCTTGGAGTTGGGGTTCTCCTTGCTAGAATGCTAAGAGAAAAAGGTTCTCATCAGCAGAAAGCACGAAGCCCGGCATTCGACTTCAACCGAGTCACGTAAAAGTTCTTTCCGGACCCGGGGAGCTCTTTGGCATAGTTTTCAAAGAAGTCATCGGCGACTTCGAGTGAAAGGAATGGGGTTGCTGTTCAAGAAAAGAGAAGAAACTTAGAACAGGTGATAGAGAAGAGAGAGGTTGATGCAAACTGTGATGTTCGGAACCCAGGAGGTTAGGACACCTTCGGAGTAGGTTAGGTTGGTGTAAAACTCATAGACAAGTTCAGGGTAAATGAACTCACCGAAGCAAAGAAAGTAGTACACCGCGAGTGGTTTGAATGTGAGCCAACCAGGAAAATTTGGTGGTTGGGAAGAATTTGTCATCCAAGTGTGTAATGTCTGGGTGACAACAGGCTTGGAGGAAGAAGTTCCTTCCTGGCTTTAGGTGCGGGGCTTCTTGAAGGAAGACACACGAAAGTCGTGGTGGGTACCTCTTTTAGTCATTTTGGAAAGAAGAAAGAGAGAGATGATGTCTGGAGAAGGAGTAGAAGAACAATGTCGAAAAGAAGAAAAAGAAAGGAGTAGAAGAAAGAGGTTGAGAGCAAACAGACTTACGAGAGATGAACCTTGTGACGATGATGAACACCTTAGGGCACCTGTAGACGAAGGAGGCTTGCGTGAGAAGGTTTTGAAAACGAAAGAGAGAATAAAATATTTAAGAGATACCAAGAAGAAGAAGAAGAAGAATAGGCGCTAAATATATAGAGAAATAGAATGTCCTTCACCGTAACGCCGTTTGAACTTCCGTTCGACTTGACGCCTTCAACGAGTCACTTCGGACTGGTGTGACGGTTCTTCTTCAACGGTTAGAAATAAACGGGTTTGAAATCCAACGGTTAGCGATTGATCGCAAAACCCGAGTGAGAAAAAGATTTTAAAAAATTCTAAAACTCTCCACTTGTCTAGAGATGATCCCGAAGTTTATGTCCGAGTGTTTCTCATCGTCCGAGTTTAACTCGACTCGGTTCTAAGTGATCGCAACTCGGAAAATAACTACCAGCTCGAGTATCACGAAATCAACTAAACTAATGGTTATTCAACAAATCTACGCAGATAACACATAAGCATGTAAGGCAATTAACACATAGAAAAACACATAATCAAGCGTCCTAATGAAACAAAACCGATCTTCACCAAGAGACTTAGTAAAGATATCAGCTAATTGCAGATTAGTAGGAATGAATTCAAGCTCGATATCACCTTTCTCGGAATGATCTTGTAAAAGTGATACCGACCTCAATGTGCTTCGTTTTGGAGTGCTTAACCGGGTTTTTGGTGATGCTAATTGCACTTTGATTGTCACACTTGATGGGAACCGATTTGAAGTCAAGCCCCGGATCTCTCAAGTGTTGCTTTATCCATAGGATCCGTGCACGGCATGCTCCGCGAGTAATATACTCAGCTTCAGCAGTTGATAGAGCTACGGAGTTTTGCTTCTTTGAGTGCCATGACACTAGGGATTGACCTAGAAACTAGCAAGCTCCAGATGTGCTCTTTCTATCAACCTTATAACCTGCATAATCCGCGTCCGAGTACCCAATGAGGGTCAGTTCGAGTCTCCGAGTACCGGAGACCTAAATCTCGAGTTCCTGCGAGATATCTAAAGATTCTCTTCACCGCAGTGAGATGTGATTCTTTGGGATTAGCTTGAAATCTTGCACATAAACACACGCTAAACATGATATCTGGCCTGCTTGAAGTAAGATAGAGCAAAGATCCAATCATACCTCAATAAAGTTTTTGATCTATTGCTTTACCTTTCTCCATTTGAGTCAAGCTTTATACTGCTTGCTCATTGGTGTAGATGCATGCTTCGCATCTTGGAGTTTGTATTTCTTCAGTAGCTCCTTGGTATACTTTGATTATTGGACATAGATTCCATCTTTGTCTTGTTTAATTTGTAAACCAAGGAAGAAGTTGAGTTCTCTCATCATACTCATTTGGAACTCCCGACTCATTAACTCGAGAGAATTCTCGGCACATGATTTTCATTAGTTGCTCCAAAAATAATATCATCAACATAAATCCGAACAATGAGAAAATCTTTTCCCTTGGTTTTGATGAAGAGAGTCTTGTTGATCTGTCCTCTTTTAAAATCGTTTTCAACCAAGAAATTGCTCAGTCTTTCATACCAAGTGCGGGAGCTTGTTTAAGACCATATAGAGGTTTTTAAGTCTCGAAAACATAGACTTCCTCTTCAATGAAACCATTGAGAAATTCACACTTAACATCCATCCGATATAGCTTGATGTTCATGCTAGATGCAAATGCCAACAAAATTCTAATGGCTTCAATACGGGCAACAAGTGCGAAGGTTTCCCCACAATCAATCCCTTCTTCTTGATTGTATCCCCGAGCCACAAGTCTAGCCTTGTTTCGACTACCACCCCACCTTCATCCAGTTTGTTTTTGAAAACCCATTTGGTTCCTATGACTGGGTGGTTAGAGGGTCGTTTGGTCGAGTCAAGACTTGGTTTCTTTCGAACTTATTAAGCTCTTCTTGCATGGCCTCTACCCATTCAGGTTCATTTAGAGCCTCTAGTGCATTTTTGGGTTCCGTTAATGAAATGAATGCAGTGAATGCACACGATTCTGGAGAGAGGAATGAGTTCTTACCCCACTGTTGATATCGAGAGTATGTTCTCTAGTGGATGACTAGAAGAGAACTTGAATGCGTTACCTATTCTCCGATTCACCTAATTTGTGGGCTGAATTGGCTGATCTTCGGATGTTTGTTGTGAGTTGGCTTGTCGCTCGGTTTCTCCTTCGAGCATTCCGAGCCGACTCCTGAGCTGTCTCATTCCGAGTCACTTCATTACGTGTGACATCATTCCGAGCCGATTGAAGTTGAGTCTTTGGAAGCTTAGTTTCGTCTTCTTCTCTCGCTGAGCTTCAAATCGAGTATGAAATCTCGGTCGGCTTTTCCTATTCAAACTCATCAAAAACAACATGGATACTCTCTTCCACCTTGGTAGTCCTTTTGTTAAAAATTCGATAAGCTTTACTATGTAAGGAATAACCCAGAAAAATACCTTCATCCGACCGATCATCAAACTTGGTCGGGTGATTCTTACCGTTGTTATGGACAAAGCACTTGCATCCCAAGGGCTTAAAGTAGGAAATGTTTGGCTTCTTCCCTTTGTAGAGCTCGTAAGGTGTTTTCTTCGAATTGGTCCGATGAGGCATCTATTCAGCGTATAGTTTGCGGTGTTGATTGCCTCGGCCCGTAAATAGTAGGGAAGATCGTGTTCGATCATCGAGTCCTAGCTACCTCTTCGAGGGTTCGGTTCTTTCTCTCAATAACGCCATTTTGTTATGGAGTCCTTGGTGCTGAAAAGTTGTGAGAGATGCCATTCGGTCGCGAGAACTCCGAGAATTCTAAGTAGTCGAACTCCCTTCCATGGTCGGTTCGAATCCTCTAGATCCGAGTCCGAGACTCAACTTGAATTTTTCTACGAGCTTGCTAAACTCCTTGAATGCTTCATTTTTGTGCTTAAGAAAACATGCCCGGGTAAATCGTGAAAAATCATCAATAATGATAAGTATGTAGGATTTACCTCCGAGGCTCTTTACTGGAATTTCACCACACGGATCCATATCCGAGCAATTCAAGCACCTTGGATGTGGAAACAGTCTTCGAGAGATTTGAATGAAGATCGACTGTTTCCCTCTTGTGCATGCTTCATAGACTTTGTCTTTGGTGAAAGCACGATCTGGCAAACCCCGACTAGGCCATGAGCTGATAACTTTTTAATCGTATGCATGCTTATATGGCCTAATCTATGATGTCATTGCCATGACTCATCGGTGAGAGATGCTTTCGAGCACGATAAGTTCGACTCGGGTCGAAAGGGGAATGATATAAGTATTACCCGATCTCTTACCCGAGAGCTTTACTTCTTTGGTGGTCTCGTCGGAGATGTAACACTTAGATTGAGTAAATCTTACCTCTTGACCTTTGTCACATAGTTGGGAGATGCTTGAGCGGATTGTATTTTAGCCCTTTGACAAGGTAGACTGGACTGACCGGATTGCTTCCATTTCCATTCTTGCCAATTCCAACTATCTTGCCTTTGCTTGTCATCTCCAAAGGTCACTTTTCTTCCTTTGTATGATTCTAGCTCGAAAAAGAGTCTTTAGTTAGCTGACATGTGTCGTGAGCATCCGCTGTCCAGGTACCAATGTCCTTTTGACCTCTTCGAGTGACTCGAAAAGCAGAGAAAAACTAACCTTTCTCACTTCCTCTAACGAACCCAGTAACATTTCTTACTATGGTCCCTTTACGAGGAAGAAAGCTTTTGGAACCTAGATTTGTATAATTTTGGGTTTAGTCGACTCCGAGATTTTCGTTTCAAGGGCTGAGTCTGTGTTTCCCTTTTCTTAAATAATTTTCTTTTCGAGAGAAGAGGGAGGTGGCTGTCTTACGAAGGTTTGTCCGGGCACAGTCCTTCGTTTGTTAGTATAAATGGGACCGTGCTCGGCTTTTTTAAACCTGACAGTTCTAATGTCCTTCTTGAAAAGATCCGTGTAGGAATTTAATTCTTCCACTTCATTAAAGCCAAGTCCTTCTTTTACGAAGGAAACACATTGGGCTCCTAAAAGCATGTCAAGTGAAGACTCATACACTTCTCAACGCATTTCGAGTTGCATTAAATGAATCAGGTATAACCATCTCATACCTATAGAATTTTGATTCCAAGGCATTCTCTCGTATCTCATAAACTTCCTTGAGTAAAATGGTATCTTCTCTAAGTGATACAGCTTTTACTTCTTATATTTCTTACTTATCCGTAAGTGACTCGAAAACCGGTTCTCCGTTCGAGTCCCTCATCACTCAGATTTATCGCAGATTGAATAGACTAGTATTTCGTCTTTTCTCACTCGGAATCGACTTACGGTTATAAGCTCTATTTCATTAGAGTAAGTACCTCTAGTCTGTTTCATGCTTAGTCTATATCAATTATCTAACTCTAATGTTCTTGACTTAACTTGATTCTTTGCTCGGACTAGCTCGATGGAATTTTTAGCTACATGGATATTAGACTTAGAAAATTCCATTTCGTTTCGACTCGGATAATCGGTTGCTTAATTATCGCAATTATTTTATTATCTCGTGTCTAATCTTGGACCAAAGTATTTTATACTTTGAGAACCAAAATTGATTTACTTTTGTAGGTTATTCAATCGAGGATACACTTTTCAAACTACAAAAGTAACCGGCTTCGAACGTCAAATCACCAGCAGACATGGCTTTTCACCTTCTCTGCTCCAGTCTCGGAAGATTGTGTCGAGGCTGTCTGTTTCCAAATCTGGAAAACTGAAACGCTAAGCTTAACGGTGGTTTCCACCTTATCTTTCAAGACACCGCCAATGGTTTTGGGACTTCCAAGAGAGTTAAACTATTGTCCAACGTTCACATTACAACGGATACTTTACGAGTGACTCGAAAGCTTCTATCAATGGTCACGAGAGGACTCTCGGTCAGTAGATGAAGATAACGGCTACTCTGCCTGGTCATCTATAAATAGAAGCCACCTCACAAGACTTGAAGATTGCCGAACATATTGTTAATACACATACTTGCTCAAAGTCATTGTATTTACCTTCAGTCTTCTAGTTACAACTCCTACTCGTAATTCATTACTTTCGAGTTGTAAGGTCTTGTACTTAGTTACAAACTCTTTCTTACATTCTTTGTAAGGTCCCTTGACTAAGCTGTAAGGGTTAACTCAGCTTAGTTATCCCTAGCCATAAGGGTTATCTCAGCTAGGAAGTACTAGATTAGATAAGGGAATTTCGAGTTTAGGAAAACTTGTATAGAGTTGTCTAAGGGAGCAACTCGGGTTCGGTCGATTCATGGTATTTTGTGGACTCAAAATAGTGGATTTGACTTCGTGTCCGGATTGACACAGTCCGTGGTTTTCTGCCCCGGGAGGGTTTCCACGTAATTTCTAAGTGTTATCTTTCTCGAGTTCATTCTAGACTCGGACAGTCATTTTACTCCTGCTTGACTTGCGTGTTTGTTCGTGATAGCATTTCGAGTCTAAGCTTTTCGACCTTGCTGTTTGACTCGGAACCTGTCTCTGTCTCCTCGTTAACAAAAGAGTGAACGTTTCCATGAAAAACTTCTATCACCCTATTCACCCCCTCTAGGGTGACTCGAGACTCTCCCGAGCAAACCTTCATCAAGGTTTTTCTAACATTGAGTAAATTTTAAAGCAAGAGCCCGAGACTCATTGAGCTTCGGTTTAAGTTGCTCATTCTCTCTTCCGAGTGACTCGGACTCAGCCTCATTGGATTGAGCACTTGTCTTGAGTTCTTTGAGAGTTAGTCTCAGCTTTTCTAATTTATTTTTCAAAGTCATGCTTTCAGTGGAGACCGACTCAAGTTGCTCCTTGAATCGAGAAGCATCGAGTTGGACTTCTCTTCCAAAGTAAAAATATATTTAGCTAAATCAACTTTAAAAAATTTAAGGAAGTATTCAATTACCTCCTGAGGATTCATTTCCTCATTGTCCGAGTCCGACTCGCTTCGAGTCGGTGAGTGCCATCGGACACTTTGAGTCGTCCGAGTCCTCGTCTTCGGATGAGTCCTCATAGCTCCATGTGGCCATCATGGCTTTCTTCTTCTTTCTGTCCCCTTTTTTCTTGGGACAATCTTTGACCATGTGGTCTTTGCTGCCACATTCAACGCAACCGAATTTTTAGTCAAAGATAATTTAGAAGAGGAAGAGTACTTACCTTTCCGGTCCTTCTTGTCTCTTTTGTAGTAGTCTTCCTTAGACTTCTTGTCCCATTTTTGTGCTTCATTATTTTCTTGAAGCCTCTTGCAATCAGCGCAATGGGATCCTCTTCTGAGTCGGAGGAACTCGGATTTTCTTCTCGGGTTTCGAGGCCTTCAGTGCAATATTCCTTTTGTGCTAGCCTCAGCATCCTCCTCTTCTAGGTGGATTTCGTGAGTAAGAAGTTTCTCGATCGGCTCGTCATGCTTCAGCTGTGCTAGATTCCGAGCCTCCTCTATGGCGAGTCACTTTTGGACCCCATCTTCTTTTAGGTAGGTTTCGAGAATTTTTCGGCACATTTCTTCATTGGAAATCTTCTTTCCCGGAGATTTGAGATTATTGGTAATCTCGGTGAAGCGAATGAACATCCGAGTAATATTCTCCTCTGGCTCCATTTTGAAAAGCTCATATTTATGAAGATACTAGCCGATCTTCGCTTGTCTCACTCGGCTTGTGCCTTCGTAGGTGTTGACTAATGTGTCCCACACTTCTTTGGCGGAATCACAGGCAGAAACTCGATTATATTCCTCTAAGCTTATGGCACACATGAGGATGTTCATCGCTTTGAAGTTCTTCCTGAACTTCTCTGCTTCTTCCGGTGTGAACTCGGCCTTTGACTTAGGAACGAGTCCGAATTCTTCCGATTTCATGGGAATGTAGTTTCCATTTTGTATGATGTCCCGGACATCTTCATCATGATCCAGAAGGAAACACTCCATAAGTTTCTTCCAAGTGTACGAAATTTGACCCTTTGAATGTAGGTGGTCTCGTTGGAAGATCTTCCTTCATCAAACTCTCCATTATGTTGAGCCATATGATCTTTTGACCTTTGGACTGTTAAATCCTTTCGAAAGGCTAGGCTCGATACCAATTGAAGGTTTGCTTGTGGAGAGGCAAAGTCACCCTAGAGGGGGTCAATAGGGTGATGAAGGATTTCGAGAAAATTAGATTCTTTCACTCGGAATAGGAGCAAAAGTGAATTCCGAGTCCGCACGAGGGTCGAAAATAATAACTCGGAATATGGGTTAAGAGAGTCTGAGTCTAGAATGAACTTAGAAAGTCAACACTCGGAGATTTACGTGGAAACCTTCCTTGGGCAAAAACCGCGGACCGTGCTAATCCAAGCACGAAGTCAAATCCACTATTTTGAGTCCACAAAATACCGTGAACTTGATCGAACCCGAGTTGCTCCCTAAGATAACTCTTACAAGTTTTTCTAAACTCGAAGTTCCCTTATCCGATCTAGTACTTCCTAGCTGAGATAACCCTTACAGCTAGGGACAACTAAGCCGAGTTAACCCTTACGACTTAGTCAAGGGATCCTTACTCGGAAAGTAAGATGAGTGTGTTTGTAGCTAAGTACAAGATCTTACAACTCAGGATATAAAGAATTACAAAGTAGGAGTTGTAAGTTTGAAGACTAAGAATGAATACAAAATATTTTGCACAAGTTCGTGTATTAACAATATGTACGGCTCTCGTGTCTCCAAGTCTTGTACGATGGCTTCCTTTTATAAATGACCAGGCACGATAGTCGTTACTTCCATCTTCTAGTTGGAAGTCCGTTGTGATCGTTTTTGAGAGATTTTCCGAGTCATGCGGAAAATGCCCGTTGAAGTATAAACGTTGAAGTAACGGTCGTTGGCTTCTTGGGAAGTCCCAAAACCACTAGCACGATCCGAAAAGTAAGGTGCAAGCCACCGTTAAGTATGGTGTTTCAGATTTCCGGTTTGGAAGCGGACGGCTTCGACGCGGTGTATGGGGCTTTGACTAGAAGCGAAAAAGGCTCCTTTTGGTCGGTGATTTTGACATCCGAAGCTGGTTGCTTTGCAGCTTAAAAGCCATGATTGCTTCGAACGGATAATCTACCAAAGCAAATCAACTTGTGGTTTTCAAAGTATAAAATACTTTGGTCTAAGGTTATACGTAGATAATATAATAAATAAAATAACTAAGCAATAATTATCCGGGTCGAACCGAATAGGAATTATCTCGAGTCTAATGACTCAAATTCAATCTCGGTTGTACTAGAACATATTCAAGTCGGATCAAGAATATCGAGTGAATGAACTTGATATATGCGAGTACGTCTAAGTGAGATATGTGACTCGGAATCTAATAATGCGATCCGAGTCAATCGGAGATAATATCATAATGCACGAGAATAAATGATCTAATATTCTAAGATGTATGGAATGACTTGAAATCAAAACTTTAACGGAGATAGACTCTATACAAATCTGATTCCTAGAAGGAACTCGGAAATGACTATGCGAGTCCGAGTCTACGGTCCGACTCGAAAACAAAATAAGAACAGATCGAGTCTTCACTTGTGGTCCCTTTCTAAGGAAGAAGGCTTTTGGAACCCAAATTTGGATAATTTTAGGTCTAGCCTGATTCCGAGACTTTCGTTTCAAGGGCTGAGTCTGTGTCTCCTTTTTCTTGAATGATTTTCTTTTTGAAAAAGAAGAAGGTGATTGTCTCCTGAAGGTTTGTCCAGGCTCGGTCCTTCGTTTATTAGTATGAATGGGACCGTGCTCAGCCTTTTAAACTTTACGGTTCTTGTATCCTTCTTAAAGAGATCCGTGTAGGAATTTGATTCCTCCACTTCATTATAACCAAGCCCTTCTTTTCCGAAGGAGACACATTGAGCTCCTAAAAGCATGTCAAGGGTTTTCGACCTTGAGTAAATTTTAAAACAAGAGCTTGAGACTCATTGAGTTTTTGCTTAAGTTGCTCATTCTCTCTTCCGAGTAACTTAGATTCAGCCTCATTGGATTGAGCACTTATCTTGAGTTCTCTGTGAGTAAGTCTCGGTTTTTCCAATTCATTTTTCAAAGACATGCTCTCGGAGGAGACTGACTCAAGTTGTTCCTTGAATCGAGAAGAATCGGAATTGGACTTTTCTTCCAAAGTAAAAATATATTTAGCTAAATCAACTTTGGAGAATTTAAGGAAGTATTCAATTACCTCCCGAGGATTTGTTTCCTCATTGTCCGAGTCCGACTCGCTTCGAGTCGGTGAGTGCCATCAAACACTTTAAGTCGTCCGAGTCCTCGTCATCTTCTGATGAGTCCTCATCGATCCATGTGGCCATCATGGCCCTCTTCTTCTTTCTGTCCCTTTTCCTCTTTGGACAGTCTTTGACTATATGATCCTTGCTCCCACATTCAAAACAGACCGAATTTTTAGTCAAAGATAATTTAGAAGGAGAAGAATACTTACCTTTTCGTTGCTTCTTGTCTCTTTTGTAGTAGTCTTCTTTTGACCTCTTGTCCCATCTTTTGTGCTTCATCATTTTCTTGAAGCCTCTTGTAATAAGTGCCATGGGATCTTCTTCTAAGTCGGAGGAACTCGGATCGGCTTCTTTGGTTTACGAGGCCTTCGGCGCAATATTCTTTTTGGTGCTGACCTCGGCATCCTCTTCTTCTAAATAGATTTCATGAGTGAGGAGCTTTCCAATCGGTTCATCCGGCTTTAGCAGTGCCGGGTTCCGAGCCTCCTTGATGGCTGTCACTTTGGGACCCCATCTTTTCTTGGGCGGACTTACGAGTAATTTTCTACACATTTCCTCATGGGAAATCTTCTTACCCAGAGACTTGAGATTGTTAGTAATCTCGGTGAAGCGAATGAACATCCGAGTGATGTTCTCTTCGGCTCCATTTTAAACAGCTCTTACTTGTGAAGATATTGACTTATCTTCGCTTATCCGACCTGGCTGGTGCCTTCGTAAGTGTTGAATAGTGTGTCCCACACTTCCTTGGCGTAATCACGAGCGGATACTCTATTATATTTTTTAGAGCTGATGGCGCACATCAAAATATTCATTGCTTTGAAGTTCTTTCTAAACTTCTCTGCTTCTCTGGAGTAAACTCGGCCTTTGTCTTAGGAACAAGTCCGAGCCCTTACGTCTTCATGGGAGTGTAGTTTCTGCGTTGAATGATGTCCCGGACATCTTCATCATGGTCAAGCAAGAAACACTCCATGAGTTTCTTCCGAGTGCACAAAGTTTGATCCTTTAAACTTTGGTGGTCCGTTGGAGGATCTTCCTTCATCAAACTCTCTGTTGATTTGAGCCATTTGATCTTTAGACCTTCGGATGGTTAAATCCTTCTTGAAAGGCTAGGCTCGATACCAATTGAAGGTTTGCTCGTGCAGAGACAAAGTCACCCTAGCGGGGGGTGAATAGGGTGATGAAGGATTTCTCTCGTAAATTAAATTCTTTTGCTTAGAATAGACACGGGAATGGATTTTGAGTCTACAAAGGGGTCGGATCGGTAAGAACTCGGAACATAGATTCGGATAGAATCGAAGAGAAAAGACAGTCCGAGTCTATAATGAACTCGGAAAGTAAACACACGAGAGATTACGTGGAAACCCTTCAGGGCGGAAAACTGCCGACCGTTCTAATCCAAGCATGAAGTCAAATCCACTATTTTGAGTCCACAAAATACCGTGAACTTGATCGAACCCGAGTTGCTCCCTTAGACAACTCTACAAGATTTTCCTAGACTCGAAGTTCCTTTATCCGATCTAGTACTTCCTAGGTGAGATAACCTTTACAGCTAGGGACAACTAAGCTGAATTAACCCTCACGGCTTAGTCAAGGGATCCTTACTCGGAAAGTAAGATGAGTGTATTTGTAACTAAGTACAAGATCTTACAACTCGGAATAATATGAATTACGGAGAGGGAGTTGTAAGTTTGAAGACCGAGAATGAAATAACTTTTACAACAAGGTGTTAGGCTATTTCTCATTGTTGGTTCTATATCTCGTCTCTTCTGTCTTCAAGTCTTGAACGATGGCTTCCTTTTATAGATGACTAGGCAAAATAGCCGTTACGTCCATCTTCTAGTTGGAAGACCTTTGTGACCGTACTAGAGAGATTTTACGAGTCACTCGGAAAATGTCCGTTGAAATATGAACGTTGAAGCAACGGTCTTTGGCTTCTTAGGAAGTCCCAAAACCACTGGCGCACTCCGAAAAGTAAGGTGGAAACCACCGTTAAGTATGGCGTTTCGGTTTTCCAGATTTGGAAGCGGAGCGACTTCCGACGCGGTGTATGGGGCTTTGACTAGAAGCAAAAAGGCTCCTTTTGGTCGGTGATTTTGACATTCGAAGCCGGTTGCTTTTGCAACTCAAAAAGCATGATTGCCTCGAATAGATAATCTACAAAAGCAAATCAATTTTGGTTCTCAAAGTATAAAATACTTTGGTCCAAGATTAGACGCGAGATAATATGATAGATAAAATAATCAAGCAATAATTGTGCAGGTCGAAACGAGAAGGAATATTACGAGTTTAATAACTCAATATTCATCTCGGCTAGTCAAGAAATAAAATCAAGTCGGATAGAGAATATCGAGTGAACGGACTTGATACAAGTAGTATGTCCGAGCGATATATGTGACTCGGAATATAGTAATGCAATCCGAGTCAAACAGAGATAAGTGAGAATAGTATAACAACACTCAAAGAGTAACAAAGGTTCTATCACTTAGAAAATATTCTAAGATGCGTGGAATGTCTTGAAATCAAAACCTTAACAAAGATAGACTCTATATAAATCTGATTCCTAGAAGGAACTCATAGATGACTATGATAGTCTTAGTCTATGGTCTAACTCGGAAATTAATATGCGAACAGTCTGAGTCTTCGGAACTAACAAAGTGGAAGAAAGCATCCATGTTGTTTTTATGAGATTGAACAGGACAAACCAAGTGAGTCATCATTCTCGGACACTGAAGCTTAGCAGAGATGATGATCGTGATGAAAATCAGCTCATCAAGAATCAAATTAATGTCACTCGGAATGAAGTCACTCGGAACAAAGTGACTCGGAACAACATGACTCGGAATGAGACAACTCAAGAGCCAGCTCGGAATATCGAAGGACAATCGGATGAGC
The DNA here is from genome assembly GCA_021018815.1 of Talinum fruticosum. Lineage (NCBI taxonomy): Eukaryota > Viridiplantae > Streptophyta > Magnoliopsida > Caryophyllales > Talinaceae > Talinum > Talinum fruticosum. Next base: position 706,549 of record JAITYX010000122.1, on the reverse strand, counting down.
AAGCTCACTTAGAACAGACTTCGAAGATCAACAAATTCAACCTACGGATTTGCTAAACCGGAGAACGAGTAGAGCATTCAAATATGCTTCGAGCCACCCACTAGAAAACAACTTGTCCGATATCAACGGTGGGGTAAGAACTCGTTCCTCTCTTCAAAATCTACGTGCATTCACTGCATTCATATCGTTAACTAAACCCAGAAATGCACTAGAGGCCCTAAATGAACCTGAATGGGCAGAGGCCATGCAAGAGGAACTCAATCAATTCGAAAGAAACCATGTTTAGACTACGATCAAACGACCTTTTGACCACCCAGTCATAGGAACCAAATGGGTTTTCAAGAACAAACAGGATGAAGGTAGGTTGGTAGTCGGAAATAAGGCTAGACTTGTGGCTCAAGGTTACAATCAAGAAGAAGGGATTGATTGTGGAGAAACCTTTGCACCTGTTCCCGAATTGAAGCTATTAGAATCTTGTTGGCATTTACATCTATCATGGATATCAAGTTATATCAAATGGATGTTAAATGTGCTTTTCTCAATGGTTTCATTGAAGAGGAAGTCTATGTTGAGCAACCCCTGGATTTGAAAACTCGGAATTTCCAAATCATGTTTTCAAATTGCAAAAAGCTCTCTATGGTCTTAAATAAGCTCCCAAAGCGTGGTATGAAAGACCGAGCAATTTCTTAGTTGAAAATGATTTTTGAAGAAGTCAGATTGACAAGACTCTTTTTATAAAAACCAAGGGGAAAGACTTTCTTATTGCTCGGATCTATGTTGATGATATAACTTTTGGAGCTATTAATGAAATTCTTTGTCGAGATTTTTCCGAGTTAATGAGACAGGAATTTCAAATGAGTATGATGGGAGAACTCAATTTTTTCCTTGATCTACAAATCAAGCAAGACAAAGATGGCATCTATGTCCATCAATCGAAGTATACCAAGGAGCGATTGAAGAAGTACAAACTTCAAGATGCATAACATGCAGCAACACCTATGAGCGAGCAGCATAAAACCGGACTCGGATGAGAAAGGTAAAGTAGTGGATCGAAACTCTATCGAGATATGATTGGATCTTTGCTATATCTTACTTCCGAGTAGGCCGGACATAATGTTTATTGTATGTTTGTGTGCAAGATTTCAAGCTAATCCAAACGAATCACATCTCACTCGCGGTGAAGAGAATCTTCGAGATATCTTGTAGGGACTCGGAATCTAGGTCTATGGTACTCAAGAGACTTAGAACCGACTCTCACTAGATACTCGAGATGCTGACTACGCTGGGTACAAAGTTGATAGAAAGAGCACTTCAGGAGCTTGCCGGTTTCAGGTCAATCCACGATATCTTGGCACTCAAATAAACAGAACTCGGTAGCTCTATCAACTGCTGAAGCTGAGTATATTACAGCTAGAGTATGTTTTGCTCAGATTTTATGGATAAAGCAACACTTGAGAGACCTTGGACTTACATTCAAATTAATTCCAATCAAGTGTGAGAATCAAAGTGCAATCAGCATCACCAAGAATCCAGTTCAAGCACTCAAAGACTAAACATATTGAGGTCGGATATTATTTTCCGAGAGATCATTCTGAAAAGGGTGATATTGAACTTGAATTCATTCCTACCAATCTTTAATTAGCTAATATCTTTACTAAGCCACTTAGTGAGGATCGGTTTTGCTTTATTAGGAATGAACTTGGTATGATTAATGCATAATTGTGTGCTTTTACGAGTTAAATTACTTTGCATGATTATGTGTTGTGTGCTTACTTTCTTTAATAGCCATTAGTTCAGTTGAACTAGTGATACTGAGCTGATAGTTATTATTTGGTTGTACTTTTTGAGTCAATCGAAACTTAAGCTGAGTCGGACTCGAATTTGAGAAAAATGGACATCAAACTTCGAGATCATCTCTAGACAAGTGGAGAATTTCATAAAGTTCTTTTAAAATCTTTCTTTTTCTTTCTCTTTTTCGCGCTTCGATTAGACAACTAGCCGTTGAGAGACAATTGCAGGAATTCTAACCGTTGGAGAGCGGAACAGTCACACCGGTCCGAGGTGACCGTTGAAGAGCCGAGTCGAATGACTATTGAAGGATATTTCTTTCTCTATAAATAGCGCTCTTTTTCCTTCACTTCGTTACTTTACTCTCTACTTACTTTCACTCTCTCAATTACTTCAACTCGAGCAAGATCTCTACGATCAAAGAAACTTTTGTCACTCTCAAGCTAAGTGAAGGTCATTTGAAGTAAGCTCTGTCACTCTAAGCTCTCTCTTTTACTCTTTCATTTTCTTTTTCCGCTCACTTTCGTAGAGCTCTCTCTCTCTCTCTCTCCTTCTCTTTCATAAAATTTCATCTCTCTCTCTCTCTTTTCCACATCAAACATACCGAAAAGAGGTTTCCACCTGATTTTCTTGGTTACGCCACCAAAAATCCCGTACCAAAAGCCAAGAAGACCCCTCCAATTCTTCAAAACCTATTGTCACCCAACATCTTATGTTGGATGACAAATTCTTCCCGACCACAAAGTTTTCGTGGTTGCCTCATATCAAATCAACAGGGGTTTACAATTTCCTCTGTTTCGGTGAGTTCATATACCAGAACTTATTTCTAAGTTCTACACAAATCCTTCTAACTCCGAGGGTATTCTCACCTCAAGAGTTTAAAACATAACCGTCCGTATCAACACCTCTCTTCTTCACCGCTTCTTTAAAGTATCTTCTATTTTCTTGAACAGCAACCCCATACCTTTCAACAAGGTTGCTGATGACTTCTTTGAGAAGTACGCTAAAGAATTCCCTGGGTCACTAAAAACTTCTCCGTGACCCAACTCAAATCAAAAGCTCGCCTTCTTTGTTTTCTGCTGATGAGAACTTTCTTCTCACAACATTCTAGCAAGGAGAACCCCAACTCCAAGCATCTAAAAGCTCTGTACGACATCCTCGAGGGCGACGAAGTAAACCTCTTTCCTGCTATAGTCGAGCAAATGGCGGCTGTGCTCGCTCGGACTCGGACCAAGAAGAACACCCCACTTCCTTTCGAGGCTCTTCTCACCCTCATCTTCAAACAATTCAAAGTTCCTCTTCCCTCATATCCTAACATGGTTTCTAAGGCTGCCATTGTCATTGGAAAAAGGAACTCCTTGGATATGGATACCGGGAGACCCAACCGGGTGTGCGGGTTCATAGATCGAGAACTTAGGCCCCCTTCTCCACCTCGGACTCGGACCCAATCACCTCTTTCTATACCTCCTCCACCTGGTGGTGCCTCCACTTCAGGTGTTTCTCAAGTTCTTTCTTCTACTTTGTCCTCTGTTGTGATGGACAAAATCTCCTCGGTGTCCGCTGAGTTCAAGGACACCCTCCGGTCATTCAAGATTGTCCTACGAGTCTATGACCATTAACTAGAAAATAGCTCAATCCCAAATCCGAGAGCAGCAAGACGTGCTTCTCTAGATGAAGGTACCGATTAAGGAGCATAGAGAGCTGATTGAGCTCCTTCGAGAACGGCGCTCCAAGGCGGCTCGGGATCCGTAGACTCATATACATCCGAAGAATCCTCGAATCCAGCCAAATCCTCCTTTGAAGGGGGAGAAGAAGGAGAAGAAGAATAAGAAGAAGAGCCTGCGGGTGGGGCTGCGGAAGGGGATAAGGAAGCGGAACAAGCGGCAGCAGCAACGAGAGGGCCAAGGAGCTCCGGAACCTCAGCCGGAAGTGATCGGCTCGAGACGATGCGTGAGTGGGTCGGAAGACCTCGCTAACCATGGTCAATCGGCAGCCGGTCGGCTCGAGCACACCCCTCCCTCGGTTGGGTTCCGGGAGGATGAGCCTCCGGACGACTTAGTTACGGGTCGGCCACTCGAAGCTGAGCCCATTCCGGAGATACCGAGTGCTACCACCGCCCGGTTCGTCTACATCTTCCGAGATCTTATCGGCGAAGGTGCACTCGCACGTCCACCGACCTCGACTCGGACTACTCCCTCCCCTCCATCTTAAATTTTTCTTTTCCGGACATACAAATCTGTATCTCCTTGATACATTCTTCCTCTTTTTGTTTCTGTTGAAAGGCAAGGGGAGAATAGTTGGAACAATTTGTTGTCTTATTTAGGCGGAGTTTCTCTCACCCTCTTTTGTGTGAATTTTTAGTTTAAATTGTAATGAATTCTCGGTTTCGTGTTTATTGCCTTCGAGTTGCAATTATTTCGAGTTTATAATTTCGAGTTTCTAATTCTTGCTTAGCAATTTTCTATGCTCCGATTTAATAACTCGATCAATCACTGTTCTAATTCATCGACTCTGTTACTTCAATTTTAGGACTAACATACTTTAAGTTTATCTACTCGACATATTTGTTTTGATTGTAACTTAGAGGTATTCAATTGCAATCTCTACTTTGTTCAATTCTATCATGCTACCCTGACTTATCCTTTGAGATAGAATGAAAAATCATATCTATAACACTAACAAAGTTTCTATCTAAGTATGGAATGTATTTCATCAAAAGGGGAGATTGAAGACTCGGACTTTACATATACATCATTCGAGCTCCATCAAGGAATCGGGTATAAGACTTCATCTCTTATAAGGTTTTGATTACAAGTCATTGTAAGTGTCCGAGAAACTTTTCCGAGTGATATAGAATCTTCTCCGAATATTACGAAACTATTGTATATGTTTTCACTTAATTCGATCGACTCAAAAGCATACTCTGTTCGCACACGAGTTCTAAGTCACTCGGACAACACTCGGATATATTGCATATTCAAACATTTGCTCTAATGTGCATATACTCAAGTCGGACTTCATGATCTAAGTTTAAGTGAATTATTGTGTTAATTCATATTTCTAAGTCGAGCATGCTTGGTTTTAACGTTGGTAGTCTAAATCAACTCTTTCTATTCGGATGTTCTTTATCTGACTTGTTCTACTTCTAGATCGACTCATATGGAATTTGAGTATAATGGATATTAGATTCGGAAAATTCCATCCTTTTAAGACTCGGATAATTACGCACTTAATTATCTTAATTAAATTATTATCTCGTGTCTAATCTTAGACAAAAGTATTTTATACTTTGAGAACCAAATTGATTTACTTTTGTAGGTTATTTAAACGAGGTTATCATATTTTTGAAATACAAAAGCAACCGGCTTCAAGATGTCAAATCACCAGCAGACAAGGCTTTTTCTACCTCCGATTGCGGCCCGGACTACTGTGTCAAGGTTGTTTGCTTCCAAAACTGGAAATCTGCAATGCTAAGCTCAACGAGTGGTTTCCACCCTACTTTTCGGACACCACCAGTGGATTGGGACTTCCAAAGAAGTAAAGAGCCGTTGCCCAACGTTCACACCTCAACGGATTTTTTCGAATGACACGAAAGTCCATCGCAACGGTCACAAAGGACTTTCAGTCAAAAGATAGTCACAACGGCTCGTCTGCTTGGTTATCTATAAATAGAAGCCAACTCTCAAGACTTGAAGATTGTTGAACCAACTGTCAATACACGTACTTCAGCAAAAGTCATTGTATTCATACTCAATCTTTTACTTATAACTCCAACTTTATACTTAACATCTTTCCGAGTTATAAGGTCTTATAATCGATTATAAACACTTATTCTTACTTTCCGAGTAAGGTCCCTTGACTAAGATGTAAGGGTTAACTCGGCTCAATTGTCCCTAACTCGTAAAGGTTACCTTAGTTAGGAAGTATTAGATCGAGATAATGGAATTTACGAGTCTAGGAAAATCTTGTAAGGAATTGTCTAAAGGAGCAATTCTGGTTGAGTCTTTCTACTGTATTTTATGGATTCAAAATAGTGGATTTGAGTTGGTGCTTGGATTAGCACCGACCGTGGTTTTCTGCCCCGGGAGGGTTTCCACGTAACTTTCTTAGTTAGTACTTTTACGAGTTCAATCTAGACTCGGACTCTCCTCAAAGTCATTTCTAGTTTTATTCTTCCATTACTTGCTTAAATTTTCCCATCACCCTATTCACCCCCTCTAGAGTGACTTAGTCTCTCCAAGAGCAAACCTTTAGAGTAAGTTTTATTTTAGTTAGTTTTCATCTTAAAAAATGACCGGTGACTCCCTTGTTATGCTTTATTCTTAGTGAATCCGCATCCCATTTGTTTTCCGATTGCAGGATAAAAGAAATTGGTTCTGGATCTCCCGGTCAACGCAGAGGCCGAGCCCGATCTCCTCAACCCCGGCCTCTGGCCGGCGCCCGCCACCGCTGGGTCCCGCACCGAGTGGTCGGCATGTGGGGCTTCAATCACCAATCTAGCCCTAAAGCCTCACGGCGGAATCAAAACACTAGTTTTATTTGTCTTTAAATTAGTAAATAATATCCCGAAAATTCTAAAAATAATTTATAAAATTAAAATGATTAATAAATCGCCATTCAAACTTTGCCTAATCAGGTTTAATAAAACTCGAAAATCTTAATAAAAGGTTCATCCCGACTTTCTAAAAATCATCTTCTACCTTCAAAAATCAAAGAGGTTTCAAAAACCTAATGCCAAAAGCAATTCATGGGGAAGCTCGGTTTGGTCCAGGTCGGTCGTGGTTCCTACAAGTATGTACCTCCATCTACCTAAATTTGGCCATTTTTCTTCATTGCTCTTTGATCAAAATTAAATGTTCATTTTAATTACGAGTATCATTGTAAAATTCTATGTCTTATATAGACTCAATGCACTAACCTTACCTTGTGGGGAAGTTACTGTTAAAATTAAAAGTAATGAACTTTCCCAAATTCTTATTGAGGATACAGTGTTTCTTGCATCTAGAGTATTTGTGAGAGGTTACACGAGACATGTATTTTATTACTTTTTTGGTTATTACATTTGGAAATATCATTTCTCTTCCATTTTCTCTACCTTTTATTAGCATGTATATCAATATATCATCTAACATGTTCCATAAGAATCACACTCTTCACAATACCTTGAACTACATTATTTATTAATCCAACAATCAAAGATACTAAAAAGTTTGAGGATATTAATTATATTGTTAATAAATCTAAATTGTAATACAAGAAAATGGCGAGCTCTTATTATATGCCATATGCGACCTTTATTTAGATAAGAATGGGTTTTTTGTCATGGAGCCTTCCCACCAAGGTGAAGTAGAACAATCTATTGACTATATTACATCCATTGATTGGGAGGAACAAGTTTCTTTCTTGAGGCACCCTAAAGATGGTTATTTCTCTAGGTAACAAACAATGCATATACATTTTATATTGTATGTCAATGTCTCCGAATTTGAATTTTGACGGTGGTTTTTTTATGTTAACACAAACAGAAGACTAATCTTTTTACCATCCTACTAGCTCAACTCGCCTGCCATTTGCCATAATTAATTCCTGTCTTACAATTTTTTACCCCTATCATGTGTCTCAACTATATGATGACAATAAAAACAATGATCTTGACTACTATGTTTTTTTATCTAGGATTTTTGGATGAAAACAAATACGAACTTTAGGGGTATTTGATGAAAATAATACAAATTTTTTCTTGGACGCCAGCAGTATGAACTTTACCCCTATTTAACGCAAGTGGAACTCCACCGAGTTAAGGAGTTGTAACTCGGCGGAGCGATGACGTAGAAGGTGAAGTTGCGGATATGGACGACGGAGTTGAAGATTTAACTTTGACTTTTTCCAATTGAATAAAGGTTTGCTTATGTATCAATGCAAATAAAAAGTCAAAGACAAATATTTAAATTTATCGTCCACATCGGCGACTTCACCAGCCACGTGTTCACTTCGTCGAGTCACAACCTATTAAGTCGGTGGTGTTCAATTGGCATTAGATAGGGTTAAGGTTCACAATGTTGGTGTTTTTAAAAAAATTATATTATTTTCATCCAATAAAATTTGTATTATTTTTATCCAAAAATTATTTTATCTATCATGGATTTTAATTATGTTGATTGACTTTTTTATGTTGACAGTAAAGACAATGATCTTAACTAATATTTTTATTTTATCTATAATAAAGTTTAGTTATATTAATTAACCTTTCTTTCCTTAATCATTTTATTTTCAAATTAAAATAGCCCATGTTTATACATAGTATATTCTTCTCCTTTCATCTTCTATTTAAATACAATTTTATTACATTTTACTTTGAAGCTATCATCACATTCTACACTTATTTAATAATAATTTTAACATATTATATAATATAATTATTAAACAATTTATTTATGATGCAAACCGCAGGTAATAGCTAGTTTTGTATATATATATCGAGTGACTTACATCATTCTGCTGAGCGCTCGCAATTTATGTAGGAGCTATATTATATATTGGATTGATCATAAACCTCTTGATTAAGTTTGATTGTAGAGCAAAACTTGCCTAGCAAAATTCCATTAGTTGCTATTTATTAATATTATGATGGCATAAAGTTTTATAAGTTAATCTTAACGGGCAGATGGGAGAGATTCCCCTTGAAGGAAGTAGGCAAACAAGGCGAGTGAGCTGCTGGGGGTGAAGATAGGCACCGCATGCCCTGCTCCTCTGAATGTTGCAAATGTAAGCCCCTTGTATTCTTGGTACCATCCGCTTACCTACCAACAAATAAATAAATAAATAAATATAAAAAAGACCCATGCCAATTACTTGTTAATTTTTAGGAAAATCATGAATCATGCACTATCATCTAATAAATTAGGGATAATAATAAATCGGATTTGAATTGAATTGTATAAATTCAAACCCTTCTTAATTTTGTTTGATTTAATTCGGATTGGATCGCCTAGATCCACAACTTTGGTAGCATTAAGACTAAACATAATCCTTTAGATGAGTCTAATGAGTCGGATCTGTAAATTCATATTTAGGTCCATCTAAGATCCAGATTCTTTTTAAAATTCACCTTGTTCAAAAAAAAAAAAAAAAAAGGAATCTAACTCCATTTAAATGTGGTAAATCTAACGAATTTATATCTAATTTAAGAACCATTGTCCTTGATAAAACTTGAAAAATGAGCCATTGGAATTGGGTGAAGTTTGACTGCAATGATATGAGTACAAATTGTACCATTGCTTTTAGTTTATGTGATAGTCCCGAGCTTTTTTAGAGAAAAGCTCCCTTTTCTTAAATCTCTAAAATTATTCTATTTTCACTAATCCCCATCCTCAGAATAAATGATACTCCGTCACGCATCCTAGGACTATGATTTAAGCACTATTAGGTGAGAGTTAATGGACATCTCAGTCTTAAATCCAATTACTTGGGTCAACTATTGTTTTGTGCAATAATTTTGTCTTGCAAACGTAAACAATACTAGCTAACAAACTTGGAGGTGGATCAACTTGGGATATGCATCAAGATCAAGTTAATAACCTTCATCCAGGTCCTGGTTAATTTCCTTTTTTTTAATCTTAGGTTATGATCAATTTTAAGTAATAGGATATGAGTCAGTTTTGTCAAGTCTAATTAGAAAATAAAATAATACTAATTTGAAAAATTAAAGGGAGAAGCTACCTGTTTTTCATGATACCATGGCCTCCATGACTTGGTGATTGGTAACCCGAGAGCACTTAGGCTGTACCTTGTAGACAGCACAGGAACTCTTCCATCTGTATCTCCACTGCTCAAATCAACAAATTAAAGGAGCATTTTATTTTAAGAGATTTAATTAATATGATATAAATACACAAATTTTTCAATAAATATTCAGAACAAGCAACGGTACCTGTAAACCCATATTCTTAATCCAGCATTAATCAGCTTTTTATAGATTGGAAGAACTGTTGGCTTTGAATCCGACCAATTTCCGAAAATTGTTAAGCTGTTCCCATTTGTCATAAATTGCAACAAGTTTAAGCCCTTATTCATTTTGAATAATAGGAAAATTTTCATTTAAAGTTTTCAAACTTTTTCTTACAATGTCGAAAAGAGATCAAATATAATGATTTTGGAATCATAAGAAATGAGGAGAACCGACACTGTTTTGTCTATATATATATACGCTTTAGAGAGATCAGAGATGGCAGGAATTACTTGCAAATGCTCCATTTTCTAAGCTCAAGACCATCGCTAACATGAAGGGCCTTTTGAACATCGGGCCTATTGTAAAATGCTTTTGCGTAGTCGTCCAAGCAAGGATCGTAGCCACCCATGATTCTCGGCATCTGTATAAACATGACAATGCAGAAAAAATTTATTAACAAGATTAGGGGTTAGATATAGCAGCTAGAACTAAATGTAAGAACATTCGATCAAAACAACCTAAATATAAAGATGTCCAAATATATATGTAAAACAATATTGACTTAATTAACCTGTACTCTAATCCAGTAGGTCGAGAAAAGCATAAGTCTACAGGCATAAATTTCTTCGATTAGCTTAACTAGTGATCAATCTAATTACCATTTTGGAGTTAGCTTTGAACATGACCTCCATGGAGCCAGAAGAACTACTACTAGAGTTTAGCATGCAAACAGAAGTGTACAAGCTGTAGATGTCAATCTCCTTGTACTGTCGTAGCACCTCATCCACCCCTTGGCTGCAGTCGGGGTTTCCCCAGGTATCGTTGCTGTCGAAGTCGCAGGTGCTTTTGATGATTTTATGTGTTTCATCCGAGACCACCGCATGGCTCCATGCATAGTCCACCAGCCCTCTCCAGTCATCAGGGTCTGATGTTTCTGGGTTTCCCATCTGTATTTGTACATATATCTCATATATATTATCATCATAGTTAATATGCCATCTAGAAGTGACTAATCAGTTATTTAGTACAATACCAAGATACCCTTAAGGTGAATATTGTAAAGAGACGAGTTTTGGTTTCTGTCATGGATGAGCTCGGCCAATTCTGGCACATACTTCCCTGAAAAACATAACAATCTTTGGTCATAGTGGAAGTTCAAAAATTACTACCAATTATCGTATCAGATCAGTTAAATTTTTGGGAAATAGAATGCCAGCTAGTATTTTGATCAAACAATCTATTATGGAACGGTATCTTACGTTCAGTATAATGATGGTTACATACCCACCAGTATCAAATATATATCAGCGGTGCATAATTGTTAGTGGTCCTAAGATGGCTGATTAGTACATACTAATCAGTAGTGATCCTTACGATTGACCATCTCCAAGTGATTTATTCATAATGATCAACCAAACGCGATCCATCCTGATATTGCATTAATTGCATTTCCTCACCAACATGTTCAAAAACTAACATTGGCTTTAAGTGCGGATGCTGAAAGTGTTCGTCCTTATCTTACACAATAATCAACATAGGAGTTGCACACTAAGATTCGAACTTGAGACCTCTCACTTAAGAATGCTCTAATGCCATGTTTAAGAACGAACTCGGCCAAAAGCTTGAGCTGGTAGTTGGTTTAAATAAAGCATATTAGACAAATTGAAGTCACAATGATTCGATCTTTCCTAACTATCTTGTTTTGCGAATTACTAAAACTACAATTACATGTATGTGTGAGTTATATATCAAAAATTAACATGCCTCGACCTGAATCAGACCCAAATTAGAAGACCTGAAAAGGAATTTTGACGAACTATGTAACGTCGAGGAATCGAAATTGAGAATGCTTAATTGTACCATGAGTAGTTATGTATACCTGCATAGCTCTCCCCTGCAATATAAAAAGTACGGCCCTGGTACGTTGGAAACTTGAGGAACCACTGTTGAAGAAATTCATAAGCATCATTTGCTGTATTTCAAGTCAACCATTCAGAAGTTCAGATCAGATCTGTGAGGGGAGAGAGCCAAAATAACAGTTTATACGTAGCAAAATCGAGCTAGAATTAATTATAGATGTTAATTAATTACCAGTAAATTCATCTCCAATGTTGTCAAAATCACTGCTGGTATTTGTGTAAGAAAACCCAACTCCAACAGGTGATTCCAAGAACAGCATGTTAGCTACTGTGGTATTTATAAAATGCACAACTTTTAGTGCAATTGTGGAGAATAAACAGCAAAAAAGTTTCAACGACTACAGCATATACACGGTTTTTTTTTGTGGGCTCAAATAATGGCAATCTAGCCATTTGGTTCACTCTACGTATAAGTACGTTAATGAGATGACCAAGGGGAGGGGATATTTGCACAGCATTCGGACCCAAATGCCAGTTGAACCAAAGTGATGAGTTTTCCATCTTGCTAATCCCGATAGAGCTATAATTAAGGTCTTAGTACTATTACTTTAGGATAATAATTTCTTTGCAACTTATTACAATTTAGAGTTAAAAGACTCTTCACACCCAACTTCACTTTCCCCGACCTCAATATTCCATATAAATAGGAGTCTTACAATATAAATTTGGGTTTGAAATATGCGGGCCAAAAGGCCCATTCAAGTTAGCCTAAATATTAATTTCACTTGAACTACCACTAGATAATATATTGGCACATAAAAAACATAGGCTGGCCTCCTCCAGTCCAAAGTGTTTTTCCTATTGAGTGCGCACTCTTCTTGTTAGTTTAAAGAAAGGAAACATTCCCTTCAAAAAAAAAAAAAAAAAAGGAAAGGAAACATAAGAATACAAAAATCTATAGGCTTAGCTAAGTGGGCTCAACCATGGGACCAGATTGGTTCATGAGGATAGAGTAGTTCTATCCAAGCTGCATGGTTCAATTTTTTTCAAAAATTTTTCATTGAAAATCCTGTGCAAAAGAAAATAAATTATAAATTTTTACTTATCTAACCTAGCTTAATCTATTTGGACCATAAGTGTCCTTGTTACCTAATCTAGTTAACTAAACCAAAACCAGATCAAGATTTCACATTGAAAAAGACTACTTATTAGACTCACAAATTCAAAACTCAACTCAAGTCACTACTTTCGATAAGTTAAGTCAACGATTTGTATTTAGATTGAGTTGAATGGACAGAGAAGAATAAGTCATTGGAGTATGTTCTACTACTACAGCTTTTCGGGTTAACCAGGAGGACAAAAATCATATATAAGCATTCAAAATTTGGACCCCCGACCTTTATTCCATGAGAAAGGGTTGAATTTAAGCCCACGACCATTGCTATCCACAAGGAAAGGACCAATCTCCTGTGTTGCTCCATACCCAACAGAGGAACACCCTGGTCCTGGAAAAAAAACCCACAGAAAGTATGCTTAGGCCCTGCCTGTTTTGTAATAGGAGAGAGAAAACGAGACAGAGACAAGCCCTATTAGTTTACTCCCATTAATTAAGTTCAAATGTCATGGTCATCTTATTTATTTTATCTCTGTTAAACATCTTAGAATTTTAAACATATGTAGTAGTTTTACATTATTCTAGAATCAATGAGCAGTAAAAAGCCAATGTGTCTCCTTAATTTTACTGCTCTATAATTCTCTGCCCTTGCGTGAAAAAGCATATAGACATCTGTTGTTGATGACTTGAGGTAATCGTAATAAGTAGTCAATTTATCAAGTTATCTGAAAATTCAAAAATTATTACAACATAACATATATAAAAAAAAAAAAAATTAGTAACAATGACAATAACATTCAATATAAATCTCAACACTGTCAGTGCCAGAATAGTATACAATTGATGAGAAATATGAAAAAATTGTACATCTGTATGTACATATGCATACCTCCATTAAGCCACAACACCAAGGGTTTTTGGTCCGGGTGGGAGGAGGCCTCGAAGAACCAGTAAAAGAGAGCCCTCCCTCGTTGTTTGTTGACCGTGACGTATCCGGCATAGTGTCGGAAACCAACCTCAGGTTGGCCGGGCAAATCGGTCACAAGGTCCTCATGGACATTAGCCAAAGAACCACCTACTCCATCTTCCCCACCATAACTATTGTTAAAATTAGGCCTTAGCCTATGCCTAGCACTTATTGCAAGAGGCTGCATAAATAAGAGAATAGCCAAAAGGACTAGTAGTTTGAGGACCACCATTGCAAAATCCATTGGTTTACAAAATAGTGCTAATAAACAACCAAAAGGATGGTGGGAAACAAGTAGAACCAATGGCCTATATATAGTGCTTCTGGCTACAATGGAGGAAAAAAATAAATAAATAAAAATGTGTTAATGAGGAGGGGCCTATTTAAGGTGGCCAATTAGCCATTTTGTCTTTTAGGGGTTGCTCAGGAGAAAGAATGCTTTTCTGACATGGATATTTTTATGGCTTGGGCCCCTCTGAAAATTTGTTCAGATACTCCCTTCCTTCGCCAGTTCAGAATTAGGATGTCCTCCCGTTAAAAATAAGATTGCATTTCTTTGCGGAGCGAGTATTTAACATGGTGACAATCACTTTATATTTTTATCTTGTCTTTTAGAGTTTGAATTTTTTAGGTAGATGATTTTTTTATGATAATACTCAATTGAAAATGATTTTCTTAAAAAATCCAAATTTTTAGCTTTCATGTATACTTTATTAAATTACAGTCTATTTTTCTTTTAATGACGCATAGCACAAAATCGGAGCATTTGTACTTTTGGCTAGCAATTCTTGTAAATGAAATTATCATATTCATATAGGCCCAATAAACAATATTTAAAACACCAAACTACTTTGTAAAGTTTATTCCATATGTGGTTCAAACATATATTTTTCCTGTGTTTTTTTTTATGAAATATTTTTTCTGTCTTTGATTTTACATATAGTTTTTCTGAAATGCTACAAAATAAGTAATAATTAGCAAAATTTCACTTAAATTTTAATCAGTAGAATGAACACTAGAATAAAATTATAACTTTTAGATTTCACTTTTATCCAACTGTCTTTTGATAGGTATTATCCAAAAAGATTAGAAAATTATAAAATTTACCTTGTTAAGATAATAAGCATCAAAAACTCTATTCTTACTAACAAAAAGTGTGCACATTAATAATATACCAACTCATTATGATTGATTGATTTAAATTTTATTATTAAAATTTCCTTATTTTTCAGGCGATAATTTCATCTAACTATGTCACATTATATATTAGTAAAGACTCATTATCTATTTTGTTAGTGTATATAAAATGGTTGAATGAGCATACCGATACTAATGATGACAAAATCTGGCAAAATTATCTAGGATCTTACAATATTAATGTGTAGCATAAATGAAGGAATAAATACTTATACCCCTGTAAAAATAGACATATCGTTGTGATAAAAAAAAAATATAGACATATTGTTATCATATTGGAGTAAACCTTCCCTCTACATGCATATAAATGTTTTAAAAATTTGAAATTAAAATAAATGACTACAAAATTTTGAGACTAAATTGATGTTTTGGCCTAATTTATGAAAAACTGTTTTCGTTTCTTAAAAGTAGTTTTTCTAAAAGTATTTATTGAAAAAGTTTGAAGTGTTTGAACTAACTTATATGGAAATATTTTTGAACAGTGAGTTGTTTGACCTAGTTTTTTTTTTTTTCTAAACTACTTGTTGTTATTATATAATTTTATATCGTTTTTAATTTTTATATTATGATTCTTATTTAATATTTATTTATTTATTTATAGGATAATACTTTTTGTTCTTTGTTAGATCAAGAGATTTCTTTTTTTATAACAATTAAATCTTATGTATTTATTCTAAGAGATTATATACATATAAAAATATGGATGAGCATAAAATTTAAAATAAAAACGTGTAGTAAATTAAAATAATTTCATACTTATCAACAATTGAATGAGAGAGTAATTGAGTGAGAAAGATGTATAAAATAAATATATAATTTGAGTATAATTTTAAAGAATAAAGAGAGAGAGAGTCAAGAAACAGAACTTGAAGAGAGGGACAGAGATAGAGAGAGAGAATGTTGTATAAAATGCAAAAAGAAGAAAGAAAAAGTGGATAGTTAGCAATTATAGAGGAAGAGAGAGAAGTGGAGAGATAAAAGACCTCAACCGATAAGATTCTAAGAAACAGAAATAGCATTTTATTATTTCTATTTCTGAACGCAATTATTTGAAAAATTATTTTTGAGAAACACTTTTTAATTTTTAAGAAAGTAGTATTTGGCTTAATTTATGTTTTTAAAATCTGAAAATTGATAATTAAATTAGGTCAAACACCCACTAAATATATTGAAAAGACATATATATGTAGACTGTTTACTATACTTAATTTTTTCTGATAGAACACTGGTAGAAAATTTTAATTTAAATAATTCAATAAAGACAAAAATTAAAAACAAATAACATCTTTTTGAATGGTAAGTGCTATTATAGGCATTATATTGAACTTAAAATAGAAAAAACTTATAATAACTGTCGCTATCGACAATCACTATAATTTGCATCGATGTATATGGTATATTTGCGGTTATTAATCTCTACTGTCCATTTTTTTATCTTTAACTAAATTAAAAAATAATTTTTAAAATTGAAAATTATTTATAGATTCTTAATCCTTTCTCCCTCCATCTTGTTATCAATTAATGGATTCCGTCCCATGAAGTTACTTTCGATATCTTCCCCTTTGCCACTCAAAGTTGGAGAATACTAAAAAATTGGGAGGATTAGGGAGTAAACTGCAATGATGAAAATTTGCACGCAAGGTAATTTGTCATCAGCACTCGCATTCGTCGGATCAGGCCTTCCTCCATTTTTTTCCAGGAAGCCACCACTCTCCGCCTTTGTTACTCACCTCACCCCTTCTCTCACCTATCTACTATAGCAATACAAACTGTTAATTTCGCACCAGGACACACCCAATAAAAGTTTAGAAAATGAATAATCCAAGTTTGGAAATGCGGATATCGTCGGAAAAGTTGAAAGATGACCCCGGAATTAATGGAGCTTGTGGGTCACATGAAAATAGGATTTTTTTTTTTGAAAATTGTAAAAATGATCGTATGAGCCTTCATCAATGTTAAATTTTTTTTTACAGCATCAATGTTAAAATTATTAGGCTCTAAAAAATCAAAGCCAATTCTTTATTGTTTTTTATTTAATCCACCTTAGACTTAATGATTTATAATCATTAACTCGATCATAATTTAATCTATTACTATGTACACAGTCAAAGAATAATTAATATTGTGGGCTTAATTAATATTGTAAGTTCGCCCAGTGGTTGATTCAGATTTTGGTAATTATTATGCAATCAGATAATTTTAGATAAATATTTTTGGATTTGGTTTAAGTAATTTTTTTTGAACGGATTCTAGTAGAAAACTATGAATTCCGGATAAAAAGATGATGTGGTATCATGGAATAATTAATTTAGTGTTAGTTTCCTTCACGTAGAAAATTAACTTAAGTAAGGGTAAATTGGTCATTTTGCAATGTTATCACTGCTACAAGAATCATCTTTTACTACAATTTAAAATAACCTTTTACTACGGTTTAAAAGGCATAGTCTATATGAGCGTAATAGTAGGTAAGTATCTTTTACTAATATTGTAAACCTTAGTAATAGATGAACTTATTGCTACGGTTCTCCTAATGAATCGTAGTAAAAGGTGTCCTTTTTAGAATATAATTAAACCCTAAAGCATCAGTTTATACCTAAATTTTCAAAACAGAATAATTTTCTTCAAAAATTTATAATAAAGAAGCTACTTATCCAAAATTCACCAAACAATAGAAAAAATTCATATAAATTTACATTAATGATCAGTAAAAATTTTAGGAATATTGGTCTATCCATATAGTCACAAAATTCAAATAGTGAGAAAAATGGAAAAAAATCTGCATATAAAGTCAAACTTGCATATCTTGAATTTTTCTATCTATCTCAACTCAAGCAAGTATTTATATTGCTTAAATTACTTTAACACTGTTTTCTATTCTCACAAACCTCCAACAGTTACATTTCCTGTTTTGGTCTTTTTGAGTTCCTCCAAACTTTGCACTCTGAAGCATGATGTAAGATATGCTTGTGAAATGCAACCACAGCATCATCATACTAAATAATAAATAAACAACAAGACAAACTAAAAGAAACAAAAGTAAATGGAACTCGTATAAAATCTAAGATAGTCAAGTCATGATGGTGGGGCTCAAACAAAAACCAAGGGCTAAACAATGGACTAGTTGAAATAACCACCACAAGGAGAACATACACAAAAACTAGGTCTGAAACTCCGGGCTTCCTCCAAGGCCTCCATCGATCCCGATCCGACGAAGTTTTGTTTTTGCTTCAGTTAGTGTGAATGAGTACATATGGTGTCAATGACTTCGTTTTTGTTTGAACTTCACATATCTTAAACTTCGGGCTTTCTCTATGACCTCAATCGACCCCGATCCGATGATGTTTGTTCTCAACATCGAAAAGCGAGCAAGATCTTGCATTGCTCGAACGATTTCAGTTGAAGAGGATGAGGATGGAAATGGAGATGAAGAGAAGAGAGACCTTGAAAATGAATAGAGAGTGAACGAGCGAGAGAGAAGGGGATTCTAACTTCATTGATGGAATGAGGCACAGATTTAAGGAGAACGAAATGAGATCTAGGTAATCAAAAGTAGGAGATTGGCAAACACAATAAAGAAAGATAGAGAGAAGATAAGCCTGCACAAAGAGCAAATGAGCGAGAGATTGTGTTTTAAAAAAAAAAAAAAACCATGACCTACTACTATAGTTCGTAGACGGAACCATAGTAATAAGGTAGACCTATTACTACGGTTCCGTTTAGGAACCATACTAATAGGTCATTTTTTTGTTCAAAATTTTACAAAAATACCGCTACTTTATTTTTTAGTACGATTTTTGTTATAATCGTTGTAAAAGACCCATAGGTGAAAGTTATTATTATAGCAGTGCATGTCATCTTTTGTGGCCTTGAATTTACTATTTTCGGTTGGAATTAATACAACAAAATATTTAACCTTATCTTAATGCACCTAAAAATATTTATCAAAAATTACTAGGTCACACAAATAATTGTCCAAATCTGAATAGACTAGTAAGCAAAATTTTCAATCTATCTTTCTTATGAAAAAAAAAAAATGCTCTAATATTAACCTGTTCCCTGTAAAAAAAAAATACCATGTATATGTTGTGAAAAAAAAATTGAATATTGTATAGTGATAGTATACAATCTATAGATATTTCACAATCTTATGGAGTTAATGTGCTACTATTCAATATTCATTTAATGCATGATATTATTAGTACCAGTTTAGTTTCAAAAAGGACAATTTTTTTCCTGTCTTACCAAGACCCAAATATATTTTCAAAAAACATCTAAAATCCAGAACGTGTACAAACTATCATAATAGACGGAAAATTATAGAATAATATTTTTTTAATTACAATTGAACATTGTCTCTTGTTTTTTTTTTAAACAGTAATATTGTCACCAATTAGTCTGGTTGCGCAAGATGAAGATGAAAAAAAGGGCAAGATACTTATGTCAAATTATTGGATAACTAATATATAATATTTTCAATATTATTAAGCGAAAATAAAACAAATATAATAGAATTAAGGCACTTGATAATTTGGCACTCAGATAGGACAATACAATTACGTCAATAGGTCAGATATTTAAAAATAATAGGATGTGAAGAAGGGCAAAACTGAATTCCATGCTTTATCTTATTTTTACCAAATTAATTCTAACTTTCAAGTCTTTTTGAATATAAGTGTGAGATTTCACTAACACTCAGTTAATGGTTAGATCAGTGACTTGAATAAATACAATGTAGTACTTTCATTTAACAGTATTCGTACTTTAAATTCAAAATAATATATTTACTTAAGATTCAAATTAAAATGCATAGTAAGATATTTCCTTATTATCTTAAACTTTAACTTGAGGTAATATCTTTACTCTAATATAAAAATAGAAATTAATTTCTAAACAAAAAATACTATGCATGTTTTGAGTTTTAACTCAGTCTAGATGAAGTAACCAACTAATAATCACTTCATCGATGAAAAAAATTACTAATCAATTTGTATTAACTCTTTTAATAATATTCCCTCAATCTTTTTTCCTTTTAATAATATGTCGAAATCAATTTGTATTAACTCATTATATGGTCTTTTTTTTGGGATTTAAGCTTTATATACTCTAGTTCCATCTTTTGTCATAATTTTCCACAGTGGAATTTTGAAATAAGGGGTGAAATGATGGAATTGTAATTAAAAAGAAAAAGAAGAATAACTTTTGTGTGGGTATGTTGGCTGATCTCATGGTGTTTGCTAGTCAAATCAAGAAACAGTGGATATGGTTGTAGGGATTTCCCATGTGAAAGGAAATGAAATACACAAATTAATTTATTTAATTTTGGCATATATTCCTATTTTTGGTCTTCCTTTTATTAAGTGCATTGAAAGAAAAAAAGAGGGGCAAAATGCTTAAGAATCTCATGATGGAAGATTAGAAAGAAAAGATTTTTGTGGCGAACCTCAGCTTGAAAGTCATTGATATGTACTTTAATATCATAAAGTTCAACTTCCTCCATATCTCTCAAAAAAATTCCCAAAAAAGAAATGAAGCTATTGGTTGGGTGGATGAAAGATGACGTGGAATCCAAACTCATTTCAGTTTGAAACTTAGATGAAAATTACCTTTTAATTTTAACTTTAAAAGAATAATTCATTTTTCTTTTTAGAATATCGATTATTATATGGTTGTTGTATCTTTCATTCTATTCTTAGGGTATGTTTGTCTTAACTTTTACAAAAGCGTTTTTAATCGGTAAAAATTTATAATAACTCATAATAACTAGTTGCTAACTTTAACAGTTTATAACAACTCTTAACCGTTACAATAACTTGTTGCAACAAATGAATCGAACAGACCTCATTGATTCATCAATGTTGAATCAAGAAGAATACTTAAACTCTTTGCTCTATTTAGAGTTGCTTTGAATCAAAGTCAAATCCATTCATGTAAATTATTAGTATTAATTGATACCAGGAAGATAAATGTGAAGAGTTAATCACGCTCATAAGTCATGAAACTTAGTTGAGTTAACAAAGATAAAAATCTGACTCATAACTATAACTAACATTTTAAGTCGTTCTACGCATGTGATATGATTAAATCATATACTGTGTAAAGAGCAATTCGTAGTGTTTAAAATGAGATTAGTGAAACAAAGTTCACAATTGTACATTTAAAATTGTATATATCATGAAATGCAAATATAGTAACTAAAAATGTATTTTAAATCCATAATAGGTTGAAACATTGAAAAGCGACCATTTTTTCTTTCTTTTATTGGATATAAGAGACAATTAATGTCATAAACATAAAAGACAATATTTCACCTTGAATATATCATTTTTGAATCTTGACAGCTAAAATGTTTTGTAACCTTTCAATCTTATAAGTGTCACCTTCTTTTGAACGATATTTATAACGGGAGGCAAAATTGGATTTAATGCTCGCGTGGATGTAGTACCCTGCATAAAACAATATATACATAAACATGCACAAATTAAATTTTGAGGTTTTTGATTTTTAAAATTACTTGACAATGCTGAATAAATGAAAAAATATTCAAAAAAACAAACAATGTGATACAACCTTCTCATCAATTAGCACCATATTTTTGCCTAAAATGTATCATCATTTATATTGTATGTCTTATAAACTCTTAAAACTCTCACTTAAATTTTTCAATAATCTCTTTTAGATGATAATTGGAGAAATGAATAAGATATTGTGATTAGTGTTTACACTATCTTTTTAAAAAGGTACTCTTTTGTGATTGTATTGATCTCGATGATGTACACAAATGACCTCATTCGGCCTTTTATTATTAACTATGTGATTAGTGCTAATTTGAATGTATTATAAGCTTCTGGCTCTTCTTCTTCTTTCCAACAGTGCTTACAATTAAAGCGTCTCTTTGTTTTTCTGTTTGCTTTTTTGCTTTTGGATTATTTTTTGTTTTTCCGTGCAACCATTAACTATATTTGAAAAATTTTTTTGCACGAGGTTGGATTCTTAACATATTATCAAAGAGGTTTCAATATATTCAAATAATAAAAGTTAGGTTTTAATTTTCGTTCAGAAATTTATTCCTTACGTTTTTTATAATATATTTTTATAGATTATAATATATGATTTGTAATTTGTATAATTGTAATTTATAATTTATTTTTTAATGGAAATTATAATTTATAACTATCACTGATAAAAAATATAATTAAAATTATTTATTATCGATTTGTTACAACTCCTATTTAGATAATGGGATTAGTTGATATTCAATTATCTCATTTAAATTAGAAGCACATAATATTATTACATACTCCCTCTGTTTCAAAATACTTGTTGTTTTAAGATTATGTGGGAGTATTAAAGAAACACTAAATTCATGACAAAATTTGTGTTAAAAGATCAAGTTGCCCCCAAGACTTCATTGGAAATAAAGAAAATCAATGAGAAAAGGATGAAAATAAAGCAATTAATGAGAACAAAATTGATGAACTAATCATTAATACATTATTAGAACTGTAAGTGATAAATATTGTGAAATGAAAAAAGTCGGTTAAAGTGATATGTATTTTGAAATGAAGAGAGTATTTATTGTATTCAATTATTCGTTGAACACCTTGACTTGAATAGTCAATTTAACAATAATAATATTTAATTATTTAAATAATTTGTTACGTTAGTAAATACGGAGTAGTAACATGTGTTTTAAATTATCTGATCATTTATTTGTTAAGGGAAGTAATACAGTGACATTGCTTGATACGTCTCCACGTATGACTATGATCAATAGGGAAGCACATCACAAAGCGGAACTAGAATTATGAATCGACGGTTTAAATGAATTTTAGTTAAAATTAAAGTTAGACACAAATCTTTGAGTTGTTCATCTATTATTTCTACTTTCATCAGGTATTTTATAACTGTAGTAATAGGTAATTACAGTTCTTAAAAAAAGTGTAATAATAGGTCAAAATTAACATTTTACTATAGTTTTATCTAGGAATCAGGAATAGGTCACTTTTAAAAAAAAAAATTACAACAATTTGTATCTCATGGCTTTGGATGCAAATTTTCATATTGTTTTATTGTATTGTTTTCAATCATCACTTTAACAAAAATTATTTTTTTAATCATTATGAAAAATAAATTGTTACTTTAGTAAATACGGAATAGCAACATATGCTTCAAATAATCTGATCAAATTTATTTATAGTTAATATGTTGATACATAATTTTTAATAAATTATTTCTATTGTTTAAAAAATATATATATCTACTTTGAGGAGATATTTTATTATTATGTTGATTTTTTTAAAAGTTATTATTTTCTTGTTTAAAGGGGTTTCTAAATAAAAGGTTTTGATTTTCGTTTTTTAATGTTAATGTTAAATTATTATTTAGTTTATTCAATAATAATTTATGAATTCTCTTTCATAAAATTAAAGTTAAAAACTTATAAATGCAACATTTAATCAAATATTAGGATGTAACCTCAAAGCCCAAATATAATTCAAATAATTAACCTAAATACCTTTAAAAACACCTATTTAAAAAACTGAATTTTAATGAAAGACATGATGCTATAGTTCAAAAAATCACTACTAGAAAATTGATAAAGAGCGATGGAAAACCGTTACATAGCGACGAAATTCTCGAGTTAGCGACATAAATATTTCGTTGTCTGTTTTCGGGCCTCTAAAATTCGATGACGGAAATTTTGCAATCCGTCCTTAATAAGCGATGGAGCAACATTCCGTAGCTACTCGATACAGACGATGGAACATGTTCCGTCATTGAACTCAGCCGACGAAATTCCGTATTTCGTCGCTAATTCAACGACGGAATATGACGACTTCCGTTACTATATTCCGTCGCCAATCCATCGCTGGTCCGTCGCTACTTTGCTAGAAATTTGCAATATTTTTTCCTATTTTTTGGCAACCTAGTACAAAAAATGTGAATGGATATACAAATCTAACATTCACATATGTCACAATGACATTTCACATTTACATACACCACAACAACCATTTCACAAGGTTTTCCTCTAAATAACCATAAACAATCCAAGCGCATTTACAACCATTTCACAAGTTCACAAATAACCATAAAAATTTCACAAACAATCATAAACACTAACACATAATCCAACTCAGTTCACGTGCACGTGCCAATCAAAACAAATGAAAAAAGAAATGCGCAAATTGTTTACTAATAAATACAAGTTGTGATCATAATGAATTAATGGTCCCCTCACTCTTCTTATTCCTTTTCCTCTTCCTCCTCCCCTTCCCCTTGTCCTTGTACTGCACTAGGGTGAGATCTAAATGCTTGCTGAGATTTCATAAATGCAGTGATGCTTGCTATTGGCCCAACCAAACTCTCAAACTTTTCTTTGAGCTCCTTATTCTCTAACCCAAGCACACAAGCATGCTCAATCCATTGACTTAACTTAGAAGTTAAGTTATGCACCTTTGTTCTCAAATCCGAGTCATCCGGAGTAGCAACCTTTCTTGTTCGCGTTGGCTTTTACCCACAACTCATGTTATGAATGGGTGGACATAAGATCCTCTCGTGAGTTAGGATCATCAGTACAAGGTTGAGTGTTTTGCAACTCTTCCCACTCTTTTTCAAACTTTTGCTGCATAATATACAAATTTTTGAGACATATAATTATCAAATGTTGTGAAAGAAGACCTTATTGAAAAACTTGAAAATTGCATATATAAGGTAACTCACATAAATGGCCTTGGATTTTTGGTCAACCCATTGGTCTTGTTTTGTTTTGTGGGTTCGTGAAAAGAGTTGGGTCGGGGAAGGAAGAACTCCTTTAAGTTCCTTCATCTACATATAAAAAAGTTATTAGAAATATAATTTGCTAATTTGAACATGTTAGTAGTTGCATGTATAATCGTAAAAGGGTACTCGTACCAATTGCCGCTTATGCTCCGTCATAGGGATTGAGCCACAAGTATGAAGCGATGAACCAAGTCCACCTTGATCTACATTGCAATTCTTCCAAGCCTGCACACAAAACTTCTTGTGCTTAGTAGTTTCCCAATATTCTAGCAACTCTTTCCAACAGCTTGTCACCCAACCACATCGGCTTCTTTTTACTTTTTCTTACTTTTAACATGAAGTGTTTCAATCAATCACTTCCTTTCTTTTCAAAATTTTGTTTAATTTTAGCTTCATCAGATAGGGACCAAGTATAAAATTTCTGTAACAATGGAAAAGTAGTTTGTAAGTTATAAAAATATAATATAGTCAACAAACATACACAATGACAAAATGTTACCTTAAACTCGGAAAATCAAAGGTTTGCCATTACCTTAAACTCATAAAATCAAAGATCTCTTCGTGATCGAGGAACTTTACCCCATGTAGGCTATGATCCATTAACTTGTTTGTAAGATGTGGGAGATTGTGTTGACCGCTTTACCAATGGGAAAAAATCTAATTAAGAAACATATAAAACAGCTTAGTTTATCCCAAAACTTTATAACATTTCATTTTATTACTTATTACCACACTTACCCTTCATCATCTCGCCTCTATGTGAATCTTTCCCCTATTACTAGCATTGCTTGATTCAACCTCACTAGCATGCTCATCACCTTCATGAGTTACACCGTCACTTGTAGGCCTTTGTGGTGGCATTTGTTCGCCTCCTATGTTGATTTGTGGTGTAAATGTCATACCATATTGTTTATATGAGTATGTATACAAGTTTGAGTACAAAAGAGCATGCTGAGAATATAGGAATGCATTGAATAGACCTCCCCCATTGGAGTTTGCATGTGAGGGATGTGAGGGATGTTTGGAGTTGTACCCATTGGAGGTTGGAAATAAGGAGGGTTTAGGATGAATGACCCACCCATCGGAGTTTGGTTGTAAGGGGATTGTGGGGAGATTGATCCACCTGTAGGAGATTGAATGTAAGGAGGTTTTGGAGTATGGCTAGAAGTGTTTACATTGTCATTTTCACCATCAATGTTGACGTTGTTTCTAGCCCTTACTCGAGTTGCTCGATCTTTTCAACTTGCCTTTACCTCGTTCTTATAATTGCTCATATAAACAATACGTACACATTAGTAAATATTAGTTGAAGATAGATTATATAAAATTGTTGCACCTTCAATTAAGCCCTTGGTTTTGCTAGCACTACGACAAACCAACTCATTTTTTCTCTAGGGACTCCTTGTACGTATGACATATAGTACACTTGACTTACAGATAGCAGCAAATATAAAAGGATTGTACTTACAATATCGCCTTGTACAATGCACTTCAATGTACTAACTAAATGTATGGCACCAAGTACCTCGAGGACGACTAGGGTAAAACCAATCGCATCTAAACAACACACACCTTTTTATTGGTTTCCATACATATTCTACTTCAACTACCTCTTACAAAATGTCGTGGTAATTATTTTCAATATGTCCTCCATCGGTTCCTTTCACATAAACACCACAATTGAAGGTCATCTTCCCTTCATTTCAAGCCTTAGTATGAAATAACATTCCATTCAACGCGTATACGGTCCAAATTTTCACTCTAAGTTCTAATATATAATACTCACAGACTCCTCCGAACCAATCTTCGAACTCATTTTCCACCATTGCATCAATTGTCACATCACTAACATCAGCATACATAACTCGTTTTTGGTGTTCGAAAAGACTGAGGTTAAAATGTTTATTAATATCACATCATCATTTTAAAAATAATTTTAGTAACAAGAGTTGTATAGCACAAGATAAACTCACTCAAGGTAAGGTTTTATTTCGAACAGTTGAGTAAAAGTGGAGATATACAGACTGTCCTTCCTTATCATCAAGGAAACGCGGAATGAACTTCCCAATTGGAGCACCTTCTGGTTTGAATATCGAAAGAGTAGAATTGTGTTATGGAACTTCACTCCCCTCATTTCGTCGACTTCTATTACGCATAAAAGGCACGTTAGAGCCAAAATAGTAAGATGCAAAATGTGCTTCTTCAAGTCGTGCATATTTTTTAGCAATACTCCCTTCAGGCTTCGATTTGTTTCCTATGGACCTCTTTAATCGGACAAAGAACCTCTCAAAAGGATACATCCAACGGTATTATACCGAACCACCCAATTTTGCTTCTTCCGCCAAGTGAACAGGCAAGTGTTCCATCACATAGAAGAACCCGGGAGGAAATATTGTTTCCAATTTACAAAGTGTAATGGAAATATTTCGATGCATTTGCGCTAACTTCTCATCCCGTAAAAACGATGAGCAAATGTTCTTGAAAAATTCATTAATTTCAATAAGAGGTGCTAAAAACCTCATCTCGGAGTGCACTAAATGCTATTGGTAGAAGACTCTCCATGGAAACATGACAATCATGACTTTTCACGTTATAGAACTTAGTAGAGTTTGGTTCTACAAGGTATGAGATTTTAGAACGGTAATCATCTAGCATTTTCAACTCTCTTTCCTATTCACATGTAACCCTCTTTTGCTCCAATGACAACATGTATTTTGCCTTCAATTTGAGAATTTTACCATTTGTTCCATGCTTTAAATTTAACTCCTCACGATCACACAACTCTGCCACATCCATTCTTACTTTGATATCATCATTTGTTTTCCCTAGAATATCCATAACGAGTGTTGATTATATTCTTTAAAAAGTTCTCTTCAATGTGCATCACATCTAAGTTGTGGCGAAGAAATTGATATTTCCAATATAGAAGCTCCCAAAATATGCTTTGTTTTGTCCAATTATGATCCTTTTTGAAGCCCGAAATAGTGATTTCCTGTTCTTTAGTTACTTTCGGAAAGTTCTTAACCCATTGTTTTATTTTTTCAACCGTATATCAACGAGGAGGACCCAAATGTACGATTTTTCCTTTTCTAAAAGCTATGGTATTCCTTCAAAACGCATGACGTCGTGGCAAAAACAGCCGATGGAAATCAAACCATGAAAATTTTCGCCCATTAGTAAGCTTCAACGCTTTTTGTTGATTCATACATAACGAGCATGACATGACACCATAAATACTCCATGTAGACAACATACCGTATGATGGGAAAATATTAATGGTCAACATCAACGCAACCTTCATGAGAAAATTCTCACCTTTTGAAATATCATATGTTTCCACACCATCTTCCCATATTGTTTTCAACTAGTGAATAAGAGGCTGCAAGTACACATCAATTTTATTTTTCGGATTTGTAGGCTCCGGTATGATGCATGTCAAGAACCTATAAGGCGTCATCATACAAAATTCTGGCGGTAGATTATAGGGCGTAACAACAACTAGCTATATTGAATAAGACCTTGAAAGTTAGGTGAATGGATCAAACCCATCCGCACATAAACCAAGTTTAATATTTCTAGGCTCGAGTAGCAAAGTCGGGGTAAATTTTACCAAAATGTTTCAATGCTTCATCATCCGAAGGATGACAAATGACACCATCCTCTCTTATCTTCTCACAATGCCATCTCAAGTAGTAATTTTTGAAGCAAACAAGCGTTGAAGTTTTGGTATTAATGGCAAATAATGCATTCTTGCAAACAGAGTCCTCCGGGTTTTTCATCGTCTTTCCCTTTGACGCTTACATCTCGCATGACCAAAAACTTGCATGATTCAAGATTAATGTCCTCTTTGTAGAACAACATGCAACCTTTCCAACAACAATCAAATTTTTTAGCATCCATCCGAAGATTTTTAATGACCTTTTTAATGGCGAATGTCATGAGGAACCCGGTTTCGGGGGACAAATCTCCTTCATAAGTTGTGAAATCTCATTAAAGCAATTTTGAGGCATGTTGTAGTCGGACTTGATGCTCAACCTGTCTAACGATTGCCGACAGCTCAGTGTGAGTTTCACTTCCTTCTCACAAAGGTCGTTGTCCAACCTCAACCATATTAAAGAAAGATTAGGCATTGGTATGTTGAGGCTCACTTGTAGAGCCTTGATTTGACATCATGGCATCTGTCACCATATCAATCATACAGATCGACATTTTATTCTACATCGCTATAATCCTCATATAAATGAGGATCTTTTCTCCATAACTTATCCAATACCAATAGTTTGGAAGAAAACCATATTGATAAAGGTGTAACTTAACTTCTTCGGGTTCCTTGTCATTCCGATTTTTGCATTTGCGACATAAACACCTATATTGTTGATTATGTACAAATTCTATTTGATTTCTAGTATGTGCATCAAACTCATCAACCCCTTCTAAAAACTCTTGTCTATACCCAACTCTAATAGGCAATAACCTATGATACATCCATCTACAATAGGTAAGCTCGTCCATATATATATTATGATTGACATTTAACAATTTATTCAATTATTAGTTATTGATCAATACATGGAGATATCATGATTATCTTTCTTTAGTCTAATGAACATAATATATCATTATTACGCATTGAACATATATTTTTATTAAACATAAATTTCTTTAAGTTCTATATTTTACTCCTAATTATTAATTTCATTATCAAACTAACCATACCTAATTAGTATAAATTAACTCACACACATAAAATTCATAACATTATTTCAACCTAGTAAGTATAAATAAACTCACACACAAATAAAATTTATAACATTATTCCAAAATTTACAACAATAATATATGAAGATAATTTTATTTCTAATTTCACACAATTAAGCACAATCTATTTATAAGTTGTCAAAAGTCTAAAAACATATAAATAACCACAAACAATTGCACATAAATCACAAACATATGCACATAAATCACAATTGCACAATTAAGCACAAACAACAAATTTACTTCAACTTCAACAATTTCTTTCAAAAATCTAACCTCATAACACAAACAACACAACTTATATACATAAATCACATAATTGCAAATTTTGTATTTCAAATTCATTCACAATGATCATTAATTTGCATCAAATTCTCTAAATCATCAATTTTATGCTAAACAAATAAAACAATAAATCCAACAACAATGAGGCAAACACTACCTTGAAGGGGTTGTTTGGCGGCGCTGGCAAGCAAGAACGGCGATGGGCGACAAGATTGGTGGCGGCATGACCGATGGCAGCGGAAGCCTGGCGGTGGCGGGAAGGTCTCCTCTCCCTCGAGCTCTCTTTTCTCCCTTCCTTGATAGCTCCGACCAAAATTCACGAAGTGGCTGGTGGTAGACAGCCGACGGGGCGGCGGACGGCCGGACAAGGTCGGCGGTAGGCGGTTGTGGATGATTGGAAATTTTCAAGCTCTCCCTCACTCACTTCCACACTCCCTCTCTCTCACAAGCTTCGGTTTTGTCATCCGGCCGAGAATCTAGATCTGAAATTTTATATTAGGGTAGCGACGGACCCAACGGCCGAAAAGTATGTCACTACCCTTACTTTTTGATTTAGCAACAGACTCATCCGTCGTTAATTCAAAAAGTTTAATTTTAATTATTTATCTTTTTCTTTGGGCTAGATATGTGAATTTAAATTTAAGTAGCAACGGATCAGCTAAGTAATATTCCGTCGCTAAGCAAATTTTTATAAATAGCAACGGACCCAGCTATCAAAAAAACTTCACTTTTTTTTGGATTTTGTTTAATATGAATCCGTCGTTAGGTACCTCTTTCCGTCGTTGATTCTCGTCACTATTTCTAAAATTAGTGACAGATTTGTTGTTCTCGTAGCTACTTTTTTATATATATAAAACGGTCACACTCACTTTTATATATATATATATATATATATATATATATATATATATATATATATATATATATATATATATATATATATATATAACATTGTCTTTAGGGTGATGGATAAGGATTATCATAATTTATTGTTTATAAAAAAATTATTTATATTTTTATATATAAGATATGAATGTTATTACTTACCAAATTAAAGGATATGCTATGCTAAAATTCCTCCCCAAATATTTTTGATTTGCTTTCGCAAGAATTAATACAATATCCTATAGCATTTAGATTCGTCTCCTCAATTATAATTAAAAAAAATTATGAGTGAAGTATAGTAAATGTGACATATATCCCAAGTTTATAAATATTAATGGAATTGGCCTTCTTGGAGATGTAAGCTATTAAAATATACATTGGAATTTATTTGGGCATTTTAAGACACTAAATTTAGGTGAAAAAACACTAAATTTTACTTTGGAGCATTGTAAAGCACTTTTTTTAAATAATTGATGAATTTCATTAATTAAAAGCCATACGACATTTACAAAAAAATTAAACTCAAATAAATTCATAATTAAATAACAAAATAAATCTTCCAACTGAAAGAAGTAATTGAAACTCTTTTAATGGTCTTCCAATTAATCGTTGTTTTATTATACAACCTCTAACGAGGAGATCCAAAAATCTTTCATAACCTTAATGTAGAATAAATTTATTTGTTGCAATAGTACATCTTTGTGGGAGAATGCACGCGTAATTCAATTGAGACTTTAATGGTGATGAATGCTATTTAGGGAGTTAAATTGCACTGTAAAATTAAATAACTTGGTCAAATTATTTTTTAAAGTATTATTCATGAAGGTTTGCTCTTGGAGAGGCTAAGTCACCCTAGAAGGGGGTGAATAGGGTGAATATAAAATTTGCTTGAAATTTATTAAAACGGATATAAATCCGAGGTGAGCGAGAGTCAAGGATGAACTCGGAAAAGTACTAACTCGTAATTCAGTGAAGAGTGAAGAAACATATTAAGCAACACTTTGAAACCTGTCCGAGTCTAGAATGCACTCGGAAAAGTAATAACTCGGAAAGTACGTGGAAACCCTCCCGAGGCAGAAAACCACGGACCGTGCTAATCCAAGCACGAAGTCAAATCCACTATTTTGAGTCCACAAAATTCGATAGACTGACTCAACCCGAGTTGCTCCCTTAGACAACTCCTTACAAGTTTTTTCTAGATTCGAAATTACCTTATCCGATCTAGTACTTCCTAACCGAGATCACCCTTACGAGTTAGGGACAAGTGAGCTGAGTTAACCCTTACAGCTCAGTCAAGGGACCTTACTTAAAGAGTAAGAAAGAGAGTGTTTGTAATCGAGTACAAGACCTTACAACTCGGAGAAATAATAAATACAAAATTGGAGTTGTAAGTAGAAGATTGGGAATGAATACAATGACTTTTGCTCAAGCATGTGTATTAACAGTTGGTTCAAGCAATATTCAAGTCTTGGAAGTTGGCTTCTATTTATAGATGACCAAGCAACTTAGCCGTTGTGTCCATCTTCTAACTAGAAGTCCATTGTGACCGTTGTAATGGATTTTCCGAGTCACTCGGAAAATATCCGTTGAGATATGAACGTTGGGAAACGACTCTTGACTCCTTTGGAAGTCCCAAAACCACTTGGTGGTGTCTTGAAAAATAAGGTGGAAACCACCGTTGAGTTTAGTGTTGCAGATTTCCAGCTTTGGAAACAAACAACCCCGACACGGTGTTTGGGGCTAGGTCGGAGATGGAAAAAGCTTTGTCTGCTTGGTGATTTGACGTTTTGAAGCCGGTTACTTTTGCAATTCAAAATTAGGATAGCCTCGTTTGAATAACCTACAAAAGTAAATCAATTTGGTTCTCAAAGTATAAAATACTTTGGTCCAAGATTAGACACGAGATAATAATATAATTAACATAATTAAGTGACTAATTATCCGAGTCAAAAAGGAATGGAATTTTTGAGTCTAATATCCATGAAACCCAAAATTCCATCTTAGTCGAGTCTAGAAGATAATCACGTCAAAGTAAAAGATCGTAGTAAACAAACTTGATCTAGACTAAACAAAGTTCAAACTAAATATGCTGACTTGGAACAATGTAATTCCTGTAACATGAAGTCGGATCCGAGTTTATGTGAGTGAAATAAAGTGTTTGAGCATGCGATATATCCGAGCGTTGAGTGACTCAAAGCCGAGTGTGAAGTGGTAAGTACAGGTATGCTTTTGAGTCGATCGAGTCACGCATAAATATATATAATAATTTCTATAACACTCGAGAAAATGTTATATCACTCGAAAAGCTTCTAAGGCACATGGAATGACTTGAAATCAAAACCCTATAAGAGATGAAGTCTTATACCCGATTCCTTGATGGAACTCGGAAAAGTGTAAGTATAAAGTCCGAGTCTTCAATCTCCCCTTTTGATGAAAGGCATTCCATACTTAGACAAAAACTTTGTTAGTGATATAAATTTGATTTGCAAGCTTGCTCGTGAAAATAGCTTAAGATTTCATAGCTATTAGAGCAAGAAAAGAGATAAATCCGAGATAGACAAGCAATTATTAATGAAATGCATTTACTTCATTAACGTCAAAGAAAAATGTTTACGAGAGGGTGAGAGAAACTCCCCTAAACAAGACAACAAAATTTTTCTATCTATTCTCCCCTTGCCTTTCAGCAAAAAAAACAAAAAATGGGAAGAATACAACGAGAAGTACATATTTGATGTCCGGACAAAAGAGAAAAACATGAAATACTATAAATAAAACACTAAGAAATTAAGGACGGGATGGATCGGTCGGGGTTGAGGAGGAAGGACGAGTGGTGCGCCGGCGCCGATAAGATCTTGACGATGTGCTTGAGCGTGGCGGCGAAGTACGAGAATCTCTAGTATCGGCTCGGTTCGAGTGGCCGACCTAGAACTAGGTCGTCCGGAGGCTCGTCCTCGTGGAACTCAATGACTGGAGAGGTGTGCTCGAGCCGACTCGCTGCTAACTCGTCCTTGGCCAATAGGATCTTCTCGACCCACTCATACTGCCGTCCGAGCCGATCACCTCTGGTTGCGCTCGAGAGCACCTGGACCCTCGGTTGCTACTCCTTGTCCTTCTTGCTCTCTTTATCCTTCTGGCTTGCCTTGATCGGAAGGAGCTGCCTCAGCCGCAGGCTCCTCCGCTTCTTCTCCTCTGTCCGAGAAGGACTTGGTGGGGCTCGAGGATTCCTCGAAGTGTCCGAGTTACCGATCCTGAGCTGCCTTGGATCTTCTCTCTGAAGGAGCTCGAGAAGCTCCCTTTGCTCCTTTGCTGAGCCTTCATCTCAAGGAGCACGTTCCACTGCTCTCTTATTTGAGATTGGGTGGTTTTTCGGTTGATGGTCATAGGCTGGAAGATAGTCTTGAATGACCGGAGAAGGTCCTTGAGTTCCAAGGACACGGAAGAAATTTTGTCCATGAAAGCGGTGGACAAAATGGAAGAAAGAGTTTTGGAAGCACCTAAGGTGGAGGCGCCACCAGGTGGAGCGAGGAAGAGACAGAGGCGTTTCGACTCGAGTCCGAGGCGGAGATGGTGGCCTCGGCTCCGAGTCGTGGATCCAAACACCAGGTTTGGTTTCCTGGTATCCTTACTCGAGAAGTTCCTTCTTGTCGACTACAATGGCAGCTTCGAAATGGCATTCGGATCCGAGGGAAAAGGAACTTTGAATTGTTTGAAGATGAGAGTGAGAAGAGCATCGAAAAGAAGAGGGGTGTTCTTCTTATTCGAGTCCGAGCCGGCACAGCGGCCATTTGCTCAATGATAGCGGGAAAGAGGTCCACTTTGTAGCCCTCTAGGATATCAAAAAGAGCTTTAAGATGCTTGGAGTTGGGGTTCTCCTTGCTGGAGTGCTGTGAGAAGAAGGTTCTCATTAGCAAGAAACACGAAAGACGAGCTTTTGACTTTAGTTGGGTCACGGAAAAGTTTTTACGTGACCTAGGGAATTCTTTGGCATACTTTTCAAAGAAGTCATCGGTGACCTCATTGAAAGGTATTGGATTGTCTGTTCAAGAAAAGGGAAGATACTTTGAACAGGACGATGGAGGAGGGAAGTGTTGATTCGAACAGTGATGTTCGAACTCTAGAGGTTAAAATACCTTCGAGTCTGGAAAGATGAGTGTAAAACTCGGATACGAATTTAAGATAGATGAACTCGCTGAAACAAAGAAAGTTATAGACCCTGGTCGATTGTATGTGAGGCAACCATGAAAATTTTGTGGTTGGGAAGAAATTATTATGCAGCGGAAGGTGCTTGGGTGACAAGAGGTTTCGAATTTGAAAGGCCTTCTTGGCTTTTTGTGCGGGATTTCTTGGTGGCGAGCCAAGAAAATCAGGATGAGAACCTCTTTTCGGCATTTTGATGGAGAAAAGAGAGAGTAGATACGCTTGAGAGAGAGAAGAAGGAAAGAGCTCGAAGAGAGTGAAAGAGAGAAAAAAAATTGAAGAAGAAAGAGTTTGAAAGCAACAGAGCTTACTTGAGATGTTCTTCACGAACATTGAGATCACCGGGTATTGCTTTAATCACAGAGCTCTTGTTCACGAAGATTTGATTTCGAGAGAGAGAGAGTAAGCTAGGAGTCAAGTAAAGAAATGAAGGAGAATAGGCGCTATTTATAAGAAAATAAACGTCCTTCAAGTATCCGTTTCGACTCAGCTCTTTCGGAGGTCACCTCGGATTGGTGTGACTGTTCCCTTCTTCAATGGTTAGAATTCAGCGGTTTGTCTCCCAACGACTAGTTGTCCGATCATGACGCACGAGAAGGAGAGAAAAAGAAAGATTTTGAAAATAAATTCTGAAATTCTCCACTTGTCTAGAGATGATTTCAAAAGTTTGATGTCCATTTTTCTCAAAGTCCGAGTCTGACTCAGCTAAGTTTCGAGTGACTCGTAAACTAGAAGTAGATAATAACTATCGGCTCAGTATCACTAAATCAACTGAACTAATGGTTATTAAAGAATCGTAAGCACATATCACATTATCATGCAATGAAATTTTTTTAAAAAATTATGCATTTAACATACCAAGCTCATTCCTAATAAAGCAAAACCGATCCTCACTAAGTGGCTTAGTCAAGATATCGGCTAATTGAAGATTGGTAGGAATGAATTCGAGTTCAATATCACCTTTTTCATAATGGTCTCTTAAGAAATGATACCGACCTCAATGTGTTTTGTCTTTGAGTGCTGAACTGGATTTTTGGTGATGCTGATTTCACTCGATTATCACACTTGATTGGAACCGATTTGAAAGAAAGTCCAAAATCTCTCAAGTGTTGCTTTATCCACAAAATCTAAGCACAACATGCTCCAGCTACAATATACTCAACCTCGGCAGTTGATAAAGCTTCGAGTTTTGCTTCTTTGAGTGCCATGATATTAAGGATTGACCTAGAAATTGGCAAGCTCTTAAGGTGCTCTTTCTATCAACTTTGTATCCAGCGTAATCAGCATCCGAGTATCCAGGTGAGAGTCGGTTCCGAGTCTCCGGAGTACCATAGACCTAAATTTTGAGTCCCTGCAAGATATCTGAATATTCTCTTCACCGCAGTGAAATGTGATTCTTTTGGATTAGCTTGGAATCTTGCGCATGGACAGACACTAAACATTATATCCGGCCTACTCGGAAGTAAGATATAGCAAAGATCCAATCATACCTCGATAGAGCTTCGATCTATTGCTTTACCTTTTTCGTTTGAGTTTAACTTTATGTTATCTTGCTCATAGTCTGTTGCTTGCATGCTTCGCATCTTGAAGTTTACACTTTTTCAGCAGACTCCTTAGTGTACTTTGATTGATGGACATAGATTTCATTTTTGTCTTGCTTGATTTGTAGGCCAAGGAAGAAGTTGAGTTCTCCCATCATACTATTTGAAATTCCTGTCTCATTAACTCGGAAAAATCTCGACACGGAATTTCATTAGTAGCTCCAAAAATTATGTCATCAACATATATCCGAGCGATAAGGAAGTCTTTTCCCTTGGTTTTTATAAGAGAGTCTTGTCGATCTGACCTCTTCTAAAATTATTTTGAACCAATAAATTGCTCGAGTCTTTCACACCAAGCTCGGGAGCTTGTTTAAGACCATAAAGAGCTTTTTGAAGTTTGAAAACATGATTTGGAAATTCTGAATTTTCAAATCCAGGGGCTGCTCAACATAGACTTCCTCTTCGATAAAACCATTCAGAAAAGCACACTTAACATACATTTGATATAACTTGATATTCATGCTAGATGCAAATGCCAACAGGATTCTAATGGCTTCAATTCGGCAACGGTGTGAAGGTTTCCCCACAATCAATTCCTTTTTCCTGATTGTATCCTTGAGCCACAAGTCTAGCCTTGTTTCTTGTAACAACCCGACCCTAAATCACATTATTTATTTTAAATCACATTATTTATTAATTACACTATTTATATAATTGAGCGCGTGCACTTCAATTCGATATTTTGTATTTACATTATCCTTATACGTGTGTTATGCAGCTAAGGCGACGGAGTGGCCCTAATAAAAATCTCATAATAAGATTTTAATTTGTGAACATCGTTATTAAAGCAAAATTAAAAGTAACAATAAAAAAAACAAAATAAGTAAATAAAGAAATAAATCAAAATAATAAAATAACCAAATTAGATTTTTCTAAGGAAAAATCCAGAGAAAGAATTCTCTCGGAATATGTAGGCAGCTTAAAAATTCACTCGAGCTCACTCTCTCTCCCTTGCTTCCTCCCCCTCGTCCTCCCTTGCCTCACCATCTCTCTCGCTGCTGCCTTCCATTCCGGCCACCGGACGCCACCCACGCCGGCCAAAAGCCGGCGCTAGGCGCTGTCCGGCAGGCGCCGGCTCGCCCTCTCGCGCGGTGGCTCTCTCTCTCGCTCCTTCGCGTTCCTCTGCCTCTCCCTACCGTTGCTCGCCTCTCCAAGCGCCGGTCACGCCGGTTCCGGCGACCGGGTACCGCTAATGCCGGACGAAAGCCGGCGCTAGCACTCAGCCAAAGGCCACCGGCCTCCTCCTTCCCTAGCTCACGCGGTCGCTTTCTCCTCTCCTCGCGTGCCGCCCCGCCTCCATCTCGCGGCCCTGTTTGCGGCCACCAAGCGCCACCAACGCCGGCCGAAGCCGACGCCGGCGTCGTCCGGGACGCCTGGTGTCTCTCGCCATCACTCCCTTTCTTCGCGCACGGAGGCGGGTGCCCTGCCTCACCTCCGCCGCGACCCATTCTCGCTGCCCAACCGTCAACCGCAGCTCGGTCGTCGGAGCTCGACATCGGTGCTGCCCCACAATCGCCGGAGCTACCGTGTACCACCAACATCCTCTCCTTCCTCTCCTTGACTCCTCCGTGAATTCGAAGGTAAAACCTCAAACCCTAAATTATTACAGCTTTGTCATTTACTCGCTTGTTGTAGTTGTGAAATTGAATTATCGGATTTATAGACATGTTTGTGTAGTGAACTTAAAGACTAATTTGGGGAGAATTCGAATTGGCGTGGAGGATTTAGGTTTGGTGTTGTGGTGAATTGATTGTACGAATGTGAATAAATGTGATTCCTTTTGGGAAATTATGAATTAACGAATGAGATCGAGGAGGTTTTATTAGCGAATGGAACAATTTGGTGGAACTATTACATTTTGGAAATGATTATATTGAGCAAACGAAGGAGAATGTGTGCGTAGAAGTTGAAATTCGATAATGTACAAGTGTACGAGCATGGAAAATAATTGAGCATTAGGTTTGCCTAATCGTGATTGTGAATGTGAATGTTATTGTGAGAATAAGGCTCATGATCTTAAGTTGGTATATGAATGAAATTTTGAACAATTTGGGTAATTATAAGGCCTACCTATGGAAAGGCATCGGTAGATTGAATAATCGCTTAGCTATGGGTTTAAATTCGATAAGTAAGAAATAAATTAGGAATAAGTGATTGTTTATATTTCTATATATACCATTTTCAATCCAAAGCCGCTAACAAATTAAATTACACCAAAATCATCGAGTATCTAATTAGCCTAATCAACTTCTCTAATTAATATAAATTGTATTCAATAATTGAAACGGAATTTACGCAACAAAGCTCGGGTAATACAAGCATTAGTTCCATCGATTTTCATGTAAGTATAAGAAAATGAAGCAAATTATTAATGTTTATACAAACTCAAGCATTAAAACTCAAGAGAAACATCATTAACCCTAGAAATCTATTTTAAACATAACCGAGGCCACTTCCGTTGCCGAATAGCCGGTGACTCAAATTTCGCAAAAAGGGAGAAACAAATATTCTCAATTCGAGTACGTTCATTGCTCGTACCTTTCGAAAATTCACATGTTTCATCAAATCTCAACATTTCTCATATATATAATTAATAATGAATCATTTGCAAATCAAGTTTTGCCACCTAATCAAGTGGTCCCCGCTCAATCATCAATTATCGTGGCTTATGCCCATCAATTATCAATCATCGTGGCTTATGCCCAACCCGTGCGGCTTCAACTCGGGTTCTCGGTCGGCCCGGGAGGTGTGCACCTTACTAAGATCGTATCAATTATCAAGGGGCTCCACTTTCGGATAATAACCGGCAAGCAAGTTTTACTTACATTCTTTCCCCCGATTTCAAACTAAAATGAATTGAAATGCGCGCGCTCAATCAATATATTCTTCAAAGTTATTTTACAAGTGCAGGAATGTTCGTACTAAGTTTCGACTCACTCTTCCAAATATTTTACTGTTTTTGTTTTAGGAAGAAGCATTGGTGAACAACCAACCATTCACCAAGACTCGACGAAGGCAAACCCTAGCCAGCCACGTGGCATTCGGGAATCGAAGGTACATAGATGCTCACGAGTGATTTTACCCTCAACCAGGGTCTAGGTATGACCTTGGGAATTATCGTACGTTGCATATTATTTTGTGGATTAAACAAAAGTCTAGGTTGTATAAATATTACGTGGCTAAACCAAGTAACTCGTGTTTTGGGATGACCTAGCTACTTGGGTAATATGTAGTTACTCCTAACATTATCATTGGAAATATAACAGATGGATCCACAAGTCGTACTTCATTTTATTTCAAATTATTTAGCCTTGTCCTATTTTTAGGACGGCGGTAGCGCCTTCGATCATTACCTTCCGCTGCGACCTTACCTAAT
This sequence comes from Talinum fruticosum, assembly GCA_021018815.1. Taxonomy (NCBI): domain Eukaryota; kingdom Viridiplantae; phylum Streptophyta; class Magnoliopsida; order Caryophyllales; family Talinaceae; genus Talinum; species Talinum fruticosum. The sequence goes on along the minus strand of JAITYX010000122.1, from coordinate 666,791 downwards.
ATTCTTGAGTTAGGGAATTATTAAGTAATGGTAACTGGGGGTTACATTTCGACTACCAACCCACCTTCATCCAGTTTGTTCTTGAAAACCCATTTGGTTCCTATGATCGGGTGGTTAGAAGGTCGTTTGGTCGAGCCTAGACTTGGTTTCTTTCGAATTGATTGAGTTCCTCTTGCATGGCTTCTACCCATTCAGGTTCATTTAGGGCCTCTAGTGCATTTTTAGGTTCGAGTTAATGAAATGAATGCAGTGAATGCACATAAATTCGAAGAGAGGAACGAGCTCTTATCCCATTGTTGATATTAGATAATATGTTTTCTAGTGGGTGACTAGAAGCATACTTGAATGCTCTACCTGTCCTCTCGGTTCACTAGATCTGTAGGCTGAATTGATTGATCTTCGAAGTTTGTTCCGAGTGAGCCTGTTCATCGGCTTGTCCTTCATCATTCCGAGTGGATTCTCGAGTTGTCTCATTTTGAGTCATATTGTTTTGAGTCGGTTTCATCAAGGTTATCATCTCTGCTGAGCTTCAGTGTCCGAGTATGATGATTCACTTGGCTTTTCCTGTTTAATCTCATCAAACACAACGTGGATGCTTTCTTCCACTTTGTTAGTTCTCTTATTGAAAATGCGATAAGCCTTACTATGAGATGATTAACCCAGAAAAATACCTTTATCCGACCGAGCATCAAACTTGGTCGAGTGATCCTTACCATTGTTGTGAACAAAACACTTACATCTAAAGGGTTTGAAGTATGAGATATTGGGTTTCTTCCCTTTGTAGAGCTCGTATGGTGTTTTCTTCAGGATGGGTCCGATGAGGCATCTGTTCAAGGTGTAGTTTGTCGTATTTATCGCCTCGACCCGTAAATAGTAGGGTAGATTATGTTCAATCATCATTGACCTAGCTATTTCTTCTAGAGTTCTGTTCTTTCTCTCCACTACTCCATTTTGTTGAGGAGTTCTTGGTGCTGAGAAGTTATGGGAGATGCCATTTTTGTCACAAAACTCTGCGAATTCCGAGTAGTCAAACTCCCTTCCATGGTCGGTTCGAATTCTCCGAATCCGAGTCTAAGACTCAACTTGGATTTTCCTGCAGAGCTTGCTGAACTCTTTGAATGCTTCATTTTTGTGCTTAAGAAAATACACCCAAGTAAATCGTGAGTAATCATCAACAATAACAAGTACATACGATTTACCTCCAAGACTCTTGATAGGGATTTCACCACATAAGTCCATATGTAGCATTTCAAGCACCTTGGATGTGGAAACCGTCTTCAGAGATTTGAAAGATGATCCGACTTGTTTCCCTTTTGTGCATGCTTCACAAATTTTATCTTTCTTAAAAGCACAATTAGGCAAACCTCCGACTAAACCATGAGATGCCGGTTTCTTAATAGTATGCATGCTAACATGACCTAATCTACGATGCCATGTCCATGAGTCATCGAGAAGTGATGCTTTTAAACAAGATAAATTCTAACTTGGGTCAAAAAGAGGAATAATGTAAGTGTTACCTGATCTCTTACCCGAGAGCTTAATCTCTTTGGTAGCAACATTAGAGATATAACAATTGGTCTAAGTGAATCTTACCTCTTGACCTTTATTACACAATTGAGAGATGCTCAGCGAGGTTGTACTTTAAGCCTTTGACAAGGTATACTGGGCTGACTACTGGGCTGACTAGATTGCTTCCTTTTCCAATCTTGCTAATCCTAATTATCTTCCCTTTGCTATCGTCTCCAAATGTGACTTTTCCTCCTTTGTATTCTTCTAACTCGGAAAAGAGTCCCGAATCTCCCGACATGTGGTGTGAGCATCCACTGTTAAGGTACCAATGCCCTTTTGATCTTTTCTGAGTGGCCTGCAAAATAGAAACAAACTAACCCTTCTCACTTCCTCTAACGAACCCAATAACACCCTTTACTGTGGTCCTTTTCGAGGAAGAAGGTTTTTCGGAATCCAGATTTGAATGACTTTGGGTTTGGTCCGATTCCGAGTCTTCCATTTAGAGAATTGAGTCTGTGTCTCTTTCTTTTAAAAAGCTTTTCTCTTATAAACCGGTGGAGATGATTTTCTCCTGTAAGCTGGTCCGGGCTCAGTCCTCCTTTCATTTTTATGAATGGGACCATGCTCAGCCTTCCCGAACTTTACAGTTCTAGAATCCTTTTGAAAAGCTCCGAGTAGGAATTGGATTCCTCCTCTTTGTTAAAACCAAGACCTTCTTTTCCGAAGGAGACACATTGAGATCCTAGGATGTAACGACCCGACCCTAAATAATATCACTTATCTTACTAATTACAAAATTTATATAATCGAGCGCGCGCACTTCAATTCGATATTTTATATTTAAATTATTTTTATATGTGTATTATGCGGTTAAGGCGACGAAGTGGCCTCCAACAAATAAATTTCATAATAATGATGGTAAACCTATAGATATGTTAAAATAAAAATTTAGGAATTTATATGAATATATATAACGCCTATAAATATAAAGGTACATAATTATAAGGTTATCGAAATTATATTTTAAATGAACCGTTACGTTTAAAGCAGATTGAGTAACTTATTTACAACACTATTATACTATAAATGTAATAAAATAAAATCATTTAAGGAAGATAAAGGTTATATTATTAAAGTGTATTTACTTAAAATTAATTAATAACCCAAGTTAAGGAATAATAATAGTAGCAATGTAAGTAAGTTATATAAAACTAGACAGATAATAAATAATAAATACATAATAAAAATAAAACAAAATTAGGAAACACTCGATTTTTTTTTGAGAGAAAAATCCAGAATGGGCTTCCGGAATATTCGAGTGCAATTAAAAGGAAGGAAAGAAAAATCGGTTGGCTCAAACAACGCAAGCTCGTCATTGCCTCTACCCCTCTCTCTCCCGTTCATCTACCTTCCCCTCCCCGCTCCGCCTCCCGGCCGCCTCTCTGCCGGCCACCGGGCACCGCCAACGCCGACTGGAAGCCGGCATCGGCTTCGCCAACCGCGCCCTCTCTCTCATTCGTTCATGCTCCCTGTCTCTCTCTCGCCTCCCCGCCTCACCACCCTACTCGCCGCCCGATTCCGGCCACCGGACGCCACCAACGGCGGCCGAAGCCGGCGCCGGCTCCACTCGCGCCCCCTCCCGCTCTCGCGCTCTCTCTCTCTTTCTTGTGATGGCTGCCCTGCCTCGCCCCTATTTCGCCGCCCACTCTCCGGCCAACCAACCGCAGCCCGACCACCGGAAATCTACGCCGGTGCTGCCAGTAGCCGCCGGAGCCTAGCCGTGCTGCACCACCACCACCTCTTCCCCTTTTGGACTTCCACTCTTAGGTTGAAGGTAAAGCCCTAAATCCTAAATTATCACACTTCATTATCTACTTAATGATTATAGTTGTAAATTGAATTATATGATTTTGAAAGATGTTTGTGGTGTGGATTTAAAGGTTGAATTAGATAAATTGGAGTTACTCGTGAATAATTGTGAATTAGGATTTTGGTGGAATGATTGTTGTGAAAGTGAATAAATATATTGCTCTTGTGAAATTGTGAGTTGGTGAATTTATAAAATTATGAGTTAATGAATTAAATCGGGGATGCTTTGATATAGATTTTGAGTGAATTTAATGGTTTCGTTATATTTTGAAATTGAGTATATTTGAGCAAAAGAAAGAGAATGTGTATATAGATATTGAAGTTGGATAATAAGTAGAGTTGAAAGTATATAAACCTTTGAGAAATTTAGGGTACTTAATTGAATATGTAGATGTGGATTTTGTTGGGGAAAAGATGCATACAAGTTGAATTAGTGTGTCTTGATCTTTATATGAAATTTTAGTAAATTAGTTAAGTTGTGGAGTAAATTGATTAATTTGTGGAATAGATGGTAAGATGTGGTGAACGGTGACTTAAGGATAGGATTGAAAGTGAGATTTTGGTTCGATATAATTAATTGAGCTAATGGTGTAAGTGACAGTGACAATGATAGTAATGATAATAATAACCATTAGGAGCATGTTTTACGTTTGTCGAACAAATGTTAAAAATTAAGATAAATGTTTGAATATATATACATATATATCTTTAATCCGATTCGACTAATGAATAAAATCACATAAATATAGCCCGATCAACTTCTTTGATGAATATGTGTCATAGACAAGATTTCAAACTAACGCAATAGAATTGAGTAATAAAAATCTTATTTCAACTGGTTATGTATTAAATAAAGGAAATGGAACAAATTGCAAACATTTATACAAATTCAATTATTGAAACTCAAGAAAAATGTTATTAACAACAAAAATCTATTTGAAACAGAATTGAGGCCACTTCCGTTGCCGACTCGCTGGTAAATTAAATTTCTATAAAAGGGGAGAAACAACGATTTTCAGTCCACGTACGTTCATTGCCTCGTACCTTTCGAAAACTCACATGTTTCATCAAATCTCAACATTTCTCATATATAAAACTAACAATGAATCATTTTCAAATCAAGTTTTGTCACCTAATTAAGTGGTCGCCGATCAATTATCAATTATCAATTATCAATTATCGGGGCTTACGCCCTTCAATTCCACCGCGCGGCTTCAACTCGGGTTCTCGATCGGCCCGGGAGGTATGCACCTTATTCAAAGATCGTATCAATTATACAAGGGCTTCCACTTTCGGATAATAACCGGCAAGCAAGTTTTACTCTTATTCTCTCCCCCGATTTCAAACTAAAATGAATTGAAATGCGCGCGCTCAATTAAAATGTTTTCAAAGCGGTTTTACAAGTACAGGAATGTTCGTATCGAGTTTCGACTCATTCTTCGAAATATTTTACTGTTTTTGTTTTTAAGAAGAGCATCCGTGAACAAACCATTGCCTAAGAAGTCCGATGGAAGCAAGACTTAGCTAGAATCGTTATCACCGATCCGTGATGGGTCTAGAAGCTCACAGTGATTTTCTTTGCATCCGGTTTTTGGGTTTACCCTTGGAAGGTATTACATATGGCATATTTTCGGATCGACAATTGGAGGGGCTTGATAATATCTAAAATATCTCGAAGCTGTATGTTGGGAGTTGGTTTAATCATATGGTATGGTGTAACTCTTTGGGACATAAATATTTACTTCTATCGGGACTTGTTGAAGCTTAAGTGGTTGACGCAAGTTTTTTTCTTATGTGCATTCTATCTTAGCCTAGTCTTATTTTTAGGACGGCGGTAACGTCTTTGGTCGTTAACTTCCGCTGCGACCATACTTCATACTCGTTAATTAGGGGATTATTAAGTAATGGTGATTGGGGGCGTTACATAGGAGCATATCAAGATTTTTCCGACTTGAGTAAACTTTAAAACAATATCTTGAGACTTGTTGAGCTTTTGCTTTAGTTGCTCATTTTCTCTTCGAGTAACTCAAACTCGGCCTCATTGGATTGAGCACTAGTCTTGAGTTCTCTCGAGTGTAAGTCTCAGCTTTTCCAACTCATTTTTCAAAGAAATGCTCTCAAAGGAAATTGACTCAAGTTGTTCTTTAAAATGAAAAGAGTCGAATTGGACTTCTCCTCCAAAGTGAAAATATACTTAGCTAAATCAACTTTTGAAAATTTGAGAAATTATTCAATTACCTCTTGAGGATTTGCTTCCTCATTGTCCGATTGATCTATGTCCGATTCTTTTTCTACTTTTGAGTCGGAAAGTGCCATCGGACACTTTGAGTCATCTCGAGTCCTCGTCATCTTCCGATGAGTCCTCGTCACTCCATGTGGCCATCATAGCCTTTTTCTTTCTTCTCGTCCCTTTTTCTCTTGGGACAATCCTTGACTATGTGTTCCTTGCCGCCACATTCAAAACATCCAGAGTTCTTAGTCAAAGATAACTTTGAAGGGGAAGAGTTTTTACCTTTTCTATCCTTCTTGTCTTTCTTATAGAACTCTTCTCTTGGCTTCTTATCCCATCTCTTGTGATTCATCATTCTCTTGAAGCCTCTAGCGATAAATGCCATGGGATCCTCTTCCGAGTTAAAGGAACTCGGATCGGCTTCTCTGGTTTATGAGGCTTTCAACACAATGTTCTTTTTGGTGCCGACCTCTCGCATCCTCCTCTTCAAGGTGGATCTCATGGGTGAGAAGCTTCCCAATGAGTTCGTCCGGCTTCAGTAGAGACAACTTCCGAGCCTCTTCGATAGCTGTCACTTTGGGACCCCATCTTTTCATGGGTAGGCTTCGAGTATCTTTCTACACATTTCCTCGTGGGAAATCTTTTTACCCAGAGATTTGAGATTGTTGGTAATCTCGAGAAAGCGAATGAACATCCGATTGATGTTTTCTTCGCCTCTATCTTGAACAACTCATACTTATGAAGATATTGGCTTATCTTCACTTGTCTAACCTAGCTTATGCCTTCATAAGTGTTGACCAGCATGTCCCATACTTCTTTGGTCTGTATCACGAGCGGACACTCTGTATTCTTCCGAGCTGATGGCGCACATCGAATGTTCATTGCCTTGAAGTTATTTCGAACTTCTCTGCTTCATCGCCAGCGAACTCGGCCTTTGTCTTGGTTACGAGTCTTGTTTCTTCCGTCTTCATGGGAATGTAGTTGCCTACTTGTATAATATTCCGGACATCCTCATCATGATCCAAGAGGAAACATTCCATGAGTTTCTTCCAAGTGCACGAGTTAGATCCTTTGAACTTTGGTGGTCTCGCTGGAAGATCTTCCTTCATCGAACTCTCCGTTGTTTCGAGCCATTTGATCTTTAAACCTTTGGATGGTTAGATCCTTTCTGAAAGGCTAAGCTCGATACCAATTGAAGGTTTGCTCTAGGAAAGGCTAAGTCACCCTAGAGGGGGTGAATAGGGTGAATATGAAATTTGCTTGAAATTTAAAACAGATATGAATCTAAGGTGAGCGAGAGTCAAGGATGAACTCGTAAAAGTACTGACTCGTAATTCAGTGAAGAGTGAAGAAACATATTAAGCAGAGACTTTGAAACCTGTCTCGAGTCTAGAATGCACTCGTAAAAGTAATAACTATGAAAGTACGTGGAAACCCTCCCGGGGCGTAAAACCACGGACCGTGCTAATCCAAGCACGAAGTCAAATCCACTATTTTGAGTCCACAAAATTCAGCAGACTAACTCAACCCGAGTTGCTCCCTTAGACAACTCCTTACAAGTTTTTCCTAGACTCGAAATTACCTTATCTCGATCTAGTACTTCCTAACCGAGATCACCCTTACAGTTAGGGACAAGTGAGCCGAGTTAACCCTTACAGCTCACTCAAGGGACCTTACTTAGAGAGTAAGAAAGAGAGTGTTTGTAATCGAGTACAAGACCTTACAACTCGGAGAAATAATAAATACAAAATTGGAGTTGTAAGTAGAAGATTGGGAATGAATACAATGACTTTTGCTCAAGTATGTGTATTAACAGTTGGTTCAAGCAATATTCAAGTCTTGGAAGTTGGCTTCTATTTATAGATGACCAAGCAGCTTAGCCGTTGTGTCCATCTTTTGACTAGAAGTCCCTTGTGACCGTTGTAATGGATTTTCCGAGTCACTCGGAAAATATCCGTTGAGATATGAACGTTGGGCAACGACTCTTGACTCCTTTGGAAGTCCCAAAACCATTGGTGGTGTCTTGAAAAATAAGGTGGAAACCACCGTTGAGTTTAGTGTTGCAGATTTCCAGCTTTGGAAACAGACAACCCCGACACGGTGTCTGGGGCTAGGTCGAGGTGGAAAAAGCCTTGTCTCCTGGTGATTTGACGTTTTGAAGCCTAGGTTACTTTTACAATTCAAAATTTTAGATAGCCTCGTTTGAATAACCTACAAAAGTAAATCAATTTGGTTCTCAAAGTATAAAATATTTTGGTCCAAGATTAGACACGGATATTAACATAATTAACATAATTAAGTGTCTAATTATCTCGTGTCAGAAAAGGAATGGAATTTTCTGAGTCTAATATCCATGAAACCCAAAATTCCATCTTAGTCGGTCTAGAAGATAATCAAGTCAAAGTAAAAGATCGAGTAAACAAACTTGATCTAAACTAAACAAAGTTCAAACTAAATATGCCGACTTGGAACAATGTAATTCCCGTAACATGAAGTCGACCTAAGTTTATGTGAGTGAAATAAAGTGTTTGAGCATGCGATATATCCGAGCGTTGAGTGACTCGTAACCGAGTGTGAAATGGTAAGTACAAGTATGCTTTCCGAGTCGATCGAGTCACGCATAAACATATATAATAGTTTCTATAACACTCGGAGAAAATGTTATATCACTCGAAAAGCTTCTAAGGCACATGGAATGACTTGAAATCAAAACCCTATAAGAGATGAAGTCTTATACCTGATTCCTTGATGGAACTCGGAAAAGTGTAAGTATAAAGTCCGAGTCTTCAATTCATATCCTTTAATTTTGGAAAGCAATGACGTCCATATTTTATATATAAAAATATAAATAAAAATAGGATAGATTTTATAAATAATAAATTATGATAGTTATTATCCATTGCCATAAGGACAATGTTTACCAAAACCGATATATATATATATATATATATATATATATATATATATATATATATATATATATATATATATATAATGGATGTCAGGAAAATGTTACTTAGATCCTCGTTTGATTTAGTTTTAACTTATAACCTTACATCTTCTTATAATCGTGAATATGTATATGATAGTTGTTAAACTAACTAACTAGGTGGTTTAAAAAATATTAAAAAAATCTTTTTAAACACAAATATTAATGACCTATTTTTCATATCTAAATTTTCTCTCTCCTTACTTATTCTCTCTCCTCATTCATCTCGCTCTCTCGCATGCTCTCTGTCTACTTTCTCTCTCTCTCTGCCCCTCTTTATCGTTCATCAATTAGCTATCGGAGCATGATATCTCGTCTATCCATCGTTTTCCGATTCAATTCCTCTCTTGTCGGGTTCATCGACGTCGTTCTCTCTCTTTCCCTTGTGGCCGGACTTTTTGTTTCAGCTTTTTTCCTCCTCTAATTTGTCCATTTTTTTCATTTTCACTCTACTTTTCGTGCTTGATTGTGGTTTGGGAATTATTGGTAATACAGATATTTTGTCCGATCATGTTTTTGTTGGATTTCTTTGTGTTAGTTTGTGTTTCCAAATTTCTGAAGTGCTTTTGCTCTCCGATGAATTTGTCCTTTTTTATGAATTTGTGCTTTTTAAGGTATTATTTGTTATGTATATATGAATATGATATTTTCTTTAAGGAATTTAGTTTTTATATTGGTGGTTTGTGTTTCTGAATTTCTCAAGTTCTTTTCCTCTTTGATAAATTTATCTTATTTCTTGATGAATTTATTTTTTAAGGTTTGATTTATTATCTATCAATGAATATTATATTTTCTTTAATAAATTTACTTTTTAATTAATTAATAAGATTTTTTTGATGAATTTATCTTCTATATTTTTTAATATGTGTTTTTAATAATCTAAATCATCTATCATTAGATATGCTATTATAAAAAGAAGATTACATTAAATATGTTATTTTATGAATATGTGAATTTTAGCGATGAATATGTTAATTACTACCGATGGATACTTACTAATCCTTGATGAATTTATTTTATATTAACAAAAATATGTATAATTTATAGAAGTTTTTTATTAATTTTGAATTTTAGAGATAAATATTTTTTATATATTTGGACAATTTTATATTGAATTGCATATTTTCAAATGAATATATCAATTTTAATGATGAATATACTAATTATTTATTTTAAATATTTACTAATTGTTCATAAATTTATGCAAAGAAATAAACAATAAAAGTGAACGCAAGTTCTTAGACAAAAAAAGTGTTGAATATGCGGAAAGAGATGGATGACTATGGACAACTATTTTGAAAATTCATCAATTGTTGTAAATTTGTCAAGTATAGTTGTAAAATTTATTAGTTTATTATAAATTCATCTGTAATTTATTTGATATATTTGTATATTTTTTTATATAAATGAATAAATATTTATATCAATACCTTTTTTAGAAAAGTTGAAGAGATATATGTGCAATTCAAATATTCACTATATTATATTAAATTTATTCGTATGTATTGATAATATTGAATAAACTGCATTAGAAAGATATAAATAAGTGATTAAATTTTAATTAATAGTGTGTTTGTAAAAAAGTATACATATGCACACAAATTTACGAGTGTTCTTTTAAGAAAAATTGAAGATATATATGTATAATTCAAATATTCATCATATTTGTATTAAATTCATTAGTATGTATTGATAATATTGAGTCAAGTGCATTGAAAAAGTGTAGTTAACTAATTAAACTTTATTAAAAAACTTCGCTAAAACACAAAAAAAAGTATATATTATAAAAATTCATCAAATTTAAACGTGTATATATATATATATATATATATATATATATCAAATGGATGTCAAGAAAATGTTACTTATGCTTTGTTTCATTTAGGTTTACCTTACAGCTTTATAACTCCTTATAGCTGCTTACACCTCCTTACAACTTTTTATAACTAACTTTACAACTGTCTTATATCTCCTTACAACTCCTTGTATCTTTTTACAACTCCTTACAACTTTCCTTAAAGCTCCGTACAACTAAATAAAATAGAATCTTAATTACCTCATCCAATTTTCTTGATATATCTTTTGCTAAGTTTAAAACCTTGATGCAATATTTATGGTTGATTACAACCCAAAGTTGGGGCAACTTGAAGATAAATTAAGGAGTAACTGAAATCATGTAAGAGTCGATGTGACGCTATAAATTGCCCAAGTGAAAGACTAAACCATGCCTAGTCATGTTATCTCGATAAATATGCTTTTACATGTGAAGTCTAGAATTAGCGCCTTTATATTCTTATGTACAACAATTGTTTTGAACCCACTAATTTTATTGATTAATATTATATTTTGGTAATTAAGCGTAATGTTAGGATCAGGGAGCTCTCAAACAATAAAATTAGGAACAAAAGAAATAAACCAAAATGGGACACGATAATTTTAACGTGGAAAAACCCAAACCGGGAAAAACTAGGAACGATGCACTAGAATACCAAATAACTTTATAAGGGTTTTCACTCGAGCTCTCACTAGCTTATACACATTTCTCTTACTACTCTTCTTAATTAACAATTGAGGTTTTAGCACTAATTAAATAGCCTAATAAGTCATTATTACAGCATTTATAAGCAATTAACCAAGGCAATAACTACAAAAAATTGAAGAAAACAGACGAAAACAAATAGTCTGCTGGCGAAATACACATGGCATAGTAGTGCCATGTACTTGGCACGATCGTGCCAAGCCGGCACGAGCGTGTCAATAGGCACAGCCACAACCATGCCTATGCTCTGCCTAGTTTTTTGTTTCCTTCGTGTTCGTCTTGTCCATGCCATCCTTGTCATGTCCGTGCCACCTTTCCCGTGACCAAACCATTAGGCCCCATATCCCAATAATCTCCCACTTGGAGACTAATGGCCGACCTACTTGTTGTACCTATCTAGTTGATCGAAAACTTGACCCCTTCAACATGAGAGACCCACCAAGGCCTTGAATCGCCTCAATGTTTCAAGTACCTTTACCTTGGACTAGCTCCTTTTCCAGATTCCCGCTATCCAAGCCATCAAGCCCGTCCCCGACGTGAACTCCCGCTCGAATTGATCGATCTCTTGCACACTTTCACCATGCAAAACTAGCTCACCGGCGTTAGTCAATAAAACACAATGAAGAAATAATTTGTACCTCCGGGCTTTACCTTCCGTTGACCACGCCGCTTTCTTGATTACCTCCGATTCTTGCACTTCACCTTTGGAGAACCCAATGACCCGTTTGTAGAACCAACAAACACCCCTTCATCATCACTAACTCTCACTTCAGTATAACCCAACACCAAGTCTTTTATCCCGAAGACTCCCACTGGAACCGTTAACCCCGACATTCAAAGTTAAGTCACTACAACCCTCGACAGAGTATAAAGAGTCCGATTTTATACCCTTAGCCATAACCAATGCCCCTTTTACAATCTTCCAGCCACCATTGCCAAATTTAATTAGGTATCCCGACTCATCCAACTCGATTCACTCGAAATCATATTTTTAGCCAACCACGGGATATATTTAACCCTTTGCAAATTCCAACCCCCCACTTGAGGTTTTGATCTTCACATCCCCTTTGCCTAGTATGTCCAAGTTTTTCCTATTTTCCACAAACACTTTCCCAAAGTTTGCTGCAACAAAATTATGGAATAAACTTCTACTAGACCCGGAATGAAATAATGCCCCGGAATCTACCACCCATGACTCAATAGGATTTTTCGCACTAATCACAAGTGCATCACCTACATCTTCCATGGAATTTATAAAATTCTAATCATCAAACTTCTTGACACATTTTCTTAAAATGCCCCTTATCCCCACAACCTTAACAAACAACCTCCCCGCATTTTGGGATCACCCCTTTCTTTGGATTTAGACTCGCCCTTTTGTTTCTCCCGACCCCTCACATGAAAAGCATTTCCCGATGATACACCCGAATCTTTCTTGCGAATGCTTTCGTTCAAGATCACATCCCAAACCTCATCACACTTTAACGGATTGGATCCCTTTGCACTACTAACAACCGACGAGTATGGTATTCCATAACTCGGGTAATGAAGACAACAAAATCGGGGCCTTAACCTCATCCTCAAGATTGATTTTTATCGAAGCAGGACTAGAAATGATCATATTAAACTCATTAATATGATCAGCTACATTAGTGTCATGTATTATTTTTAAGTCAAACAATCGACGCATGAGATATGCCTTATTCATCGTCGAAGGTTTCTCGTAGAAGTTGGACAACGCCAACAACAACCCCTTTGTCGTTGTTTGGTCCATCATGTTGAACGCCACGTTCCAAGCAACTCCCATTTATTTTGCTCCATGTCCGCAGGCTTATTTTCGAAGGGTTGATATAATTCCTTCCGGTACAACAAGTCCTCGACCTACATTTTCCGTAATGAGAAATCTTTACCATCGAACCTCTCAATTTTCACTTTTTCGCCCTCCATTTTTGTGAACTCTCAATCTAACCACACTTTGATACCAATTGTTAGAATTAGGTAGCTCTCAAACAATGAAATTAGGAACAAAAGAAATAAAACAAAATGGGACGCGAGAATTTTAATGTGGAAAACCCCAAATCGGAAAAATACTACGAATGATGCACTATAATACCGAACAACTTTATAAGAATTTTCACTCGAGCTCTCACTAGCTTATACAACTTGCTCTTTCTACTCTTCTTAATCAACAATGGAGGTTTTAGCACCGATTAATCGCCTAATAATTCATTATTACAGTATTTACAAGCAATTAACGAGAGCAATAAGTATAAAAATCGAAGAAAACGGACGAAAACAAATAGTCACCGGTGAAATACACATGGCATAGTCGTGCCATGCACTTGGCGTCCTTGTCTTGTCCATGCCACCTTTCCCGTGACCATGCCATTTTCATTTCTCGGTAAAATCCCGAGCCCAACCAAACCATTAGGCTCCATATCCCAACACATAATATATATTTGTTAGAATGTTTTATAATAGTTATTATTATTCTCATATATTTAGCAAATAATTCATTGCTTATTTTCGTCTGAATGAAAGAACTGAGGATCCGCCAATAGAAATGGATAGCAAGCCAAAAAAGAAATTTATGCCTAAATTCAAATATTTGTGAAAAGTGGAAAGAACATACATTGACCAAGAAAAGGGAGTTATAGATGAAACAAGCATACGTGTTGTCGTTAAGTTGAAGAAAGGGTTACAGGCTTAATCATTTTCGTATCTCAACTGATCAAGACATTTAATAGTAAAGACTACAAGCCAAGAGTGACTACGCGGACTAGCTGGTAGAAACAAGAATGTCTTCTTAAGGTGGTTGACAATCTGTATCGTAGAAGAGAAGTTATATTTCTTGCTCCAACTTAATTTTTTACAATACTACACACATCACCTAAGTCCGGGTCTTTAACTATATTCTCGTTATTCATATTATTAGTTAGTTAAAGTCCAATCAAACAAAAGAGAAAGTTAAAAATTAAGTGTTACACTACTCTAGGCTTACCTGACCCCAACCTTGGTTACCAAGAAAACTTATCCATATGTTTCATGCAACTAGTTTGAATTAGTTTCCAAGATTTATATTTAATACTCCAAAAGAATTTCGAAAGAACAAGGTAGAATAAAATTTTGTACTTAACTACACGCCAATAATGTGGGTTATGCATCTTACATATTTATTTTCAAAACTAATTAATTTCAAAAACTATAAGAACAACAACTTCTAATATAGGTCTCACTTTCACGAGGTCTTAAGAGTTGCAGTTATAAGTAACTTTATATATTTATAACACATTTTAGCTATTGTAAGTTTTATTAGTAACAAGCTTACAGTATTAGCTCCTTATTATATGAAAACAAAGGAATAAATTAGAAGACAAACAACTAAAGAGACCTAAGGAAGGCCAACTTCTCTTTGTAAAATTTCTTAGAGTGCAAAGGACATTTTAACTTTTGTAAGTTTTATTTTAGGAAAGCAAACTTCTAAATATGTAAGCCTAGTCTCACAATTACATGAATTCACAACCAATATGGTAGTCCTACTATATAAAGGTGTAGGACCCATTACCATCCATAGTCCTACACAATCTAAGACTGTTTCCCTAATTAATTTCTTTTAGATTATATTATACTTCAGAAACAAAGTGAAATAAATAAATCATCCATAGGTATGAGCCTTATGTATAAAAGTGTATGACTGATTTCATTTTCAGTGGCGTATTTAATTTCTCAATTGTATTATGCACAAAGATGGAGACCCTGTTTAGTTGTAACAACTATTTGAAAATATAACTGTTTGTGGGGTTTAATTGTTGTGAGTAGGTTAAAACAACTAAAGTAGTATTTACTAGAGTTGTTTAAAAGAGCTGTTTGGCTCTAAAACGCTCTTTATCAAACAGCTCTTCCCATTAGTCTTTTGGGAAGAGCTGTTTGGAAAAAAGACATATTTGCTCAAACCACGAACCTTATTATTATTATTATTATTATTATTATTACTACTACTACTACTACTACTACTACTACGTAATATTATTTTTTATTTAAAAATATAATAAATATTATATTAGATAGAAAATGAATATAAAATTTTATAAATAAAGATAATTTGTATACATGATATCATATAATTATATTTGAAAAGAAAATAAAATGATCAATATATATATATATATATATAACAACTTAGACATAAGGACATAAATAAAATTTCACCAAATATATTTTCCTCGAACAACTAATTTTACCAAACATCTTTTTAAGAACACAATTAATTTAAATAGTTAATGCAAATAACTAATAGCAAACGAGTTAATAGCAAACGGTTGATACAAACAACTAATAGCTCACAAATGTTTGCCAAACAGGACCTAAATATTTGAATGGTTCGTATTTTATTGCTTTATAGTGTTAACATTTATCGGATGTTTTAGCCTAATATAATCAATGTCTAAAAATATAGATTGGTATGAGCATTCCCGCTCATTTCCTGGATAACTTTTGAGTTGTTGGTTTGATTTTATTTGTCTTACAAGACAAGGTGTAAGGCATGCAGTCTAGATTTTATTATTTTGTAGTACTTATGAAAATTGATCTTATTACATTTAGCATTTATTTATTTTTTTGGATCCTCAATCTTAAAATTTTACCAAAAAAAGGGGTTAGAAATTTATAATTTTGAAGCAGGTAAAGTCAAAGTAAAGACTACCAATAAGCTAGAACTAAAATAACATGGCATTATTTCAAATATTGGGTGCATGTGAATTATAAGGATAAAACAAATAAAGACATCAGCAAAAATCACATGATGTGATACATACAATTAGTGAAAGGTTGTGACCAGTGTTTTATTCCCTCATGAGGAACAAGTGTTTGATTCTAAATCTAAGACATCAGAGAGAGAAAATGAATTTGCTTTTCTTCCTTTTTTTTCCAGTATTTCTTCTATGTTTTCAACCTCAAAACCAATAGGAAAGGATAATAATATATAAAAAAAGTTTAAATTAGTTGAGCATCTAATTTTATTTCCTAGGTGGTCCAGATGCCTACTGCAAAAATATTATAGGCATGTGACCTCAAAAGACTTAACTCCTCTGTTGATTTAGTTGAGTTTTGCAAGTTATTTGCTGTATGTGACTCAGCAAGATGCCAAAGCTGTGGCTTTGGCTCATGCTCCCATTTTACATATGCTTAAGTAACTTTTATCATAATTTTAGGTAAGTTATAGTAAAACTACCCTAAATAACTAAGCCCGATAAATTTTATGTTATTTTAATTTTAATCAGGTTAATTTTGTAAATGATACTTTTAGTGTGCATCTCACTTTCATGGGGTTTAGGAAATCTAAATGTAAGTAACTTTATCTATACTAGTAAAGAGAATGTTGGTTTCAATAGATTCAGATACAAATTTTCAGAAAATACGTTGCTAGATGGAAAGCTTTTGAAATAGGTGTAATAATAATAGAATAAAATATTATAGTCAAGAAATCTTAGATGAAAATAAATAAGCATATACACAATATAAAATTTGATGCAATGCAATAAAAATGATGATACTAGCTAGCTCATACGAGTGCAATAAAAACCTACAATACAAGGTAAGCTATAACCATGTTAAGTGATTAGACAGCAAAACCCTTGATCACCGACTACTATAGCATTTACTACTTTGATTTTTGACCTCCACAAACTTATATCTTGATTCATGTCCTTTATAAAACTTCCATAAACTCATATCCCAATCAATCTTGATTATTTATTATTGGTTTATTTATCTTAAATACTATACGTTTAAACTAAAATACAATTAATACTCATTGGAAGAGTTTGAGGTCGGCTATTAAGTTAACACTAGCCATTTGATTAGGGGTTCAAAGATGAAACTTGGTATCTTTAGATATCAAGTTTTCACTTCTCATTTTTTATTGAACTAGTTTGTGCCCGTGTCTTAGCACGGGTTTTAAATTAAAGAAAATATTTATTGAAAGATAAGACGTTTATTTTATTATTGTATTAAGAAATGGAGCCAATTTTTATTATTTGTGAAAAACTTAGATAATGGATTCAAAATTTTATTTATAGGTGCACATTCAAAATTTTATGAAATTTATTGAATATTCATTAATTTTAAGAGTTTGCTTGAAAAATTTTTAAACAATTTTTATTTTTTGTTTTTTTAAAAAATTGATAAATAGATGTCAGATTACTCGTGTTGTACTATATCCACTTCTGATCTTAAATGATAAAAATTTTATTAAACATGACCTATAAAATTAAATACAATACTTATACTATATTTTCTTATAATAATTATTACTGAAAATTCCGACGTAGATTATTTAATATTAATTAAACTTTATCTTCAATTTTATTAATAATCTATTAATGTTATCTAGTTAAAGGTACATAATATTTTATATTTAATGATAATACATAGAAAATTTCTTTAATAATATGTCTTATTATTGAAGTTAAAGAAAATATTATATTAATGTTATCTAGATAATGGCATATAATATAATTTTAAAAAAATATTTTTGTTGGAACATGATAGTTGGGGGTAAAGTTAGATAGGGCCAGTGCGGGCCGTGACCCCACTATGCCCAAAATCTATATGTTGGAATATTCCAACTAAGTTAAGGTAAAGAAATATTCTGTAGATGATAATTAGACATGTAAAAGATTATGATTTTACTTTATTGTTCATGAGTTTGAGTCTCCTTGTTTATAATTCTAATTTTTTATTCATTAAAAATTTAAAGGCCCATTAAATTTACCATTTGATTTTACTTCACCATTTGCATCATTTATTTTATTTATTTTTCCTTCTTTTATATTTTTCTATTTTTTTCTATCTTAATTAATTCGAGTTCTATTAATTTGTTAAACTCTTTTTCTATTACATTATAAATTTATTATTTTTGCACTATGAATTTTATCGGTTGCTAACTACTCATTTTTTAATATAGGAAAATAAGACAATATTAATTATTTTAATGATAATTTTTAAAGATAATTCTATATGGCTTATATTTGAACCCTAGTTTTATTTTCATGTCTTATTAAAGAGTTAAAAAATCGTAGAGTATTTAAAAGTCATTTGACATGAGTTAGTTTTAAGGTGTTATAGTTTAGATTGATCAATTAACTTCTTAGTTAGTGAAAAAAATAAGGTAAATTGAACGGAATTGATTATGCTTTATGGAGAATCATAGCTAAAGATATTCTATAAATTAATTAAAAATAATAAATTTAAAATTTGGTCTTAAATAATTGTAACACCCCAAAACACCCCCGGGAGTATTACATTGCCGAGTTCCTTAAAGGAACTCCCAAGGCTCTTTCTGGTGTTGGTTTGGTCTGTCTAAACTCAACTTGAAGATAATAAGGGTGGTTTTCCAAAAGAATCCGAGATTCCCTAAAAATTTCGACAGAGTTCTGTTTGTAATATGGACTAACCCTTAGGCTTAAAGCCGTAAAACCTTGCATAAAAAGCATAGCAAAACTCAACGAGCCACACGCTCGGAGTATGCAACTCAATGGCCACATGCCGGAGTCCAACCAATTATGCGACGACTAAAAACAATCTAAAAGGGTTTACTATACATATGGTACAAACTACATGAACTAAATTACAAGTACAATACTTAGAAACATAAGGAATGCACATCCGCGATTCAAATCGCGAAGCAACCAACAAACGGCAATCAACGGGGTCCGGAATAAGCTAAGCAAAGACACACACTGAGAATGCACTTGCAACACTGGGAGGGGGAAATTTGTGGGGGTGAGAAATAATCAACGGGCTCACCGGAGTCTTATACCCTTAAAATGGAAATTCTTTACACATAATACTCATAATAATGAAATCTGCGAAAGCATAATAATATAATACAAACCTATATACTTTTCATCGAAGTCTCTTGGAATGAAAAAGATCAAGACTCTTCAATCACTTAAAACACCGTTTCACATTCATGAACATACTTTTGGGGTTGAATCAACTTTTCTGGGCCTTTTGGGGATTCGAACTAGCACTTCTTTTCTCATAATTTCACGTAATTTCTCCGATTTCTCGATTTCTCTTATTTCGCTGGGCGCGACCCCAAATAAAAGGCTCCGGGACCTATCTTCTAGGAAGTCTCGGATCGGGCATCCCGCCACCGCAGGACCCCTGTTAGAATCCTTCCCTCGAAGTTTCTAGTCGGGCGTCCCCGGCTCGAACCCTTCGGTATGCTAAACGATCCGTAGCCTCGTCGATTCAAAACTATTTGCACATTCTCATTCATCACATTCACTTCACAACTTTCTCAATTGATTTGGTATCAAGGAAGGCATGACACCATGTGTCACCCTTATAAATTCACTTTCTCAATTAAGTTTTGCTTCTTCAAAACACATTCACGTTCGAAAGGCAGTTCACAAGAAGTTGCATTCAAGAATCATTTCACGTAAAATACAAAACTCCTTTTGAAACTATTTTCGAGAATCACGTAAAGCAATCACATAGCACAATTAATCACCATTCAAAGCAAGCAATCATTCTCAACTCTTTCCAACTATACCTTTCTCAATCCACCATTCTAATACGATTAATTTCCATTTTCTCGAGCCACAATAACCACAAGCGGACACCACTCGATTCGACGTCCGAACTTCTCACAATTCGTTGTCTTTACTTCAATTCCCCATTTCATGACCTCACTTTATAAACCAACCTCTTTTGCCCTCATTCAACCATATAACCTTAAACTTATGTTACCGAGTCTCCTCTATCCCCATTCCCCTTTAGTTTGATTCATTCTCAAAGATCTTAGACATGATTTTGGCTTAGTTCAACTTTATCGTCCCCCACTTGCTATTTCCCAACCTCAATTTCCATTTAATATCTCTTTCCTTATTAATTAATTCTTGTTCGCCCATCCTTAATTATGTACCTCTTACTTACTTTTCATTATTCAATTCCCGTTAGCTTTACTTACTTTCACGCTCGCTCAACCTCGAGGATTTAAAATATACTTCGAACGTAATCAATCTCACAATCACCCATTTCTCACTTACTTATCCCAATTGCGCATTACTCAATACGAATTCATACTTTTCTTTTATACTTCGACCTATCATTCCCCAATGTTCGTAATTAGCTCTTAATACCGCAGGTTCAAGAATCTCTAAAACTTAATTAACTCATAACTCATATCCATGTCCCAACTCTTCATCCTTAATAACTAATCGAACTTCGATACTACTCCTTTGAACTATACAATCTAACCTCTTCGTAATCAGCAGGTTCCAATTCAACCTTAAGTAACTATTTAATCTCTTTGAAGTTCCCAATTTAACTCTACTATTCAACCCAAGTAACTCCCTTCATTTCACGATTCAGCCCTCTCAATTTCTTAAATCCTTATAAGCTTTTATTCCAATCTTAAACAACGATTAAGTCTGCTTTTGCAATACAGATACTCGAACGTTCACAACAATTCAATATTCACGTAACACATTCAACATTCACAACAAATCCATTTTGGTTTCGAAATTACTAATAGTTTAGAGTATAAGACTACCCACCTCGATTCGGGGATTGGAGGTTTGTAGTTTGCTCGAGGTTCGAGCTCCCTGGCTCGGTTCCTTCTTTCGCTCCTTTTCCCTCGCTGCTAGCCTCGGTTTCGCCGCCCTCCTCTCGTGCTCGACACCGTCGCCGGTCGCGGTCCCGCGCTCACCAGCCGCCTCCTCGCCCTCGCGTTCGCTTCCTTTATCTTAGCCTTGGTTTCGCCTTCCTCGGGGCTCGGCCGTTCTCCCCGCTCGCCGGCCGTTTCACCCCGTTCGTCGTGGAGTTCGCCGGCTTCCGGCCTCTATTCCTCGTCTTCGCTCTCGCTCGCCCTCTCGTCTCTCGCTCCGATTCCCTCGCTCGACCTCAATCCTTCGCTCTTTTCCTTCGCTCGTGCCCACTCGCGTCGCCGGCCGCCGCCTTCGGTCCTGCGGTGGTCGCCGGTCCTCCCTTCGGTCTCCTTCACCGCGCGCCGCCCCTTCTCTCTCTCTCTCTCTTACTCACTCTTCCGTTCGGTGGTCCTCTCCCCTCCCTCGTTCGCTCGCTCTTCTTCTGCCGCTCGGGCTCCACCGAGCCTTCTTTGCTTCCCTCACTTCCACCGCCTAATTTGGTTGGTTAATGATCCTTATTGGACCCTTAATTAGTTTCTATCCCATCTCTTCATAATTCAACTAAGTAATCTTCGGCCTGCATACGACAAGTCCATATCTCCTCCCTTCCGTCCTCTTACACTCGCTGCATCCTAACTTCTTTTAATACGCCAGCCCCAAAATTCCTAATCACCCAACAGCTTTAGCTCAACTGGGAAAAGAGAGGCGATTTCCTTGATTTAGTTTATTCAACAAGTAGCTTCCGAAGGAGACTTGAGAGTAATAAGTCCGGCTGTAAATTAAATCAGTCACTCAAACCCCCTACCTGCGGGAGTAATACTCAATAATTCTATGCTTTCCAGCTACTTTTCTTTAAATTTTCGAGTATTACAATAATATCGAATTCGACCTCCCTAATAATTATTTTCTAACTCCCTCCCGACGATAACATATTTAAAAACATTTTTAGTCGAAATTGGTACTTTTTATTTAGATCATTCTTTTATAACTTTAATCATACTTTAAAAAATATTTAGGCTTACATTTTATGTGCAAGGCTACACAATTACACTTTAGAGTATTTTATTTTATTTTGGATATGTAAGCTTTTTGTCTCTTTAATTTTTATGAAACTTAGTCATGTTTGAGAAATTAAAAGTAGCCAAAGAAGGATGAAAGCAATTTTTTTTTTTTTTTGCCATATTTGAATGCTCCTTACAAAAATTAGCAAAGGTTGAACTTGAGGGCACACATGTGTTTGGCTACAAACAAAGCACATAGTCACATAACAAGGATCCTAGACGGCTATATGCAATGCAAACTTAAGGTCACCAAAATCTATGCTCGATACCATTTTTGTAACACCCCAAAATACCCCCGGGAGTATTACATTGCCATAGTTCCTTAGAGGAACTACCAAGGCTCTTTCTGGTGTTGGTTTAGCTGTTTAAACTCAACTTGAAGATAATAAGGATGGTTTTCCAAAAGAATCCGAGATTCCCTAAAAATTTCGGTAGAGTTCTGTTTGTAATATGGACTAACCGAAGGTTAGCTCTGGGAGAGTCCGAGTCACCCTAGAGGTGGGGTGAATAGGGTGATAGAGAATTCTTTGTGAAAACACACTCATTTTGACAGTAAAAGAGGCAAAGACAGCTTTCGAGTCTATACACAGTGGTCGAAAATATTGGACTCGAAAGCAATGAATCGAAGAAACAAGAGCAAGTAAGGCCGTCTCGAGTCTAGAACGAACTCGGAAAGAAAACACAGAGATTTTACATGGAAACCCTCCTGGGGCAGAAAACCACGACCCGTGTCAATCTAGACACGAAGTCAAATCCACTATTTTGAGTCCACAAAATACCGTGAACTTGATGTAACCCGAGTTGCTCCCTTAGACAACTCTATACAAATTTTCCTAGACTCGAAGTTCCCTTATCTCGATCCAAGTACTTCCTATCTCGAGATAACCCTTACAGTCTAGGGACAACTAAGCTGAGTTAACCTTTACAGCTTAGTCAAGGGACCTTACAAAGAATGTAAGAAGAGTTTGTAACTAAGTACAAGACCTTACAACTCGTAAAGTAATGAATTACGTAATGGGAGTTGTAAGTAGAAGATTGAAAGTAAATACAATGACTTTTCTCAAGTATGTGTATTAACAATAGATTCGGCAATCTTCAAGTCTTGTGAAGTGGCTTCTATTTATAGATGACCAGGCAGAGTAGCCGTTATCTTCATCTCGCTGACCGAGAGTCCTCTCGTGACCGTTGATAAGAGCTTTCGAGTCACTCGAAAGTATCCGTTGAAATATGGACGTTGGACAACGGCTTAACTCTCTTGGAAGTCCCAAAACCATCGGTTGTGTCTTAAAAATGAGGTGGAAACCACCGTTAAGCTTGGCGTTCTAGTTTTCCGGATATGGAAGCGCATGACCTTCGACACAATCTTCTCGGGACTAAAGCAGTGAAGGTGAAAAGCCATATCTACCGGTGATTTGACGTTCAAGCTCGGCTACTTCGTAGTTTGAAAAAGGTGTATCCTCGAATGAATAACCTACAAAAGTAAATCAATTTTGGTCCTCAAAGTATAAAATACTTTGGTCCGAAGTTAGACACGGATAATAAAATAATTATGATAATTACCCAACAGATTATCCGAGTCGAAAAGAAATGGAATTTTCCGAGTCTAATATCCATGATACTCGTAATTCCATCCGACTAAGTCTAAACGATAGAACACGTTTCTTGAAGAATATCCGAGTGAGAAAACTCGAGATAGACTAAGCATGAAACAGTACTAAGGAAATTTACTCTAACGTAAATAGAGCTTGTACTCAAGTAAGGTTCTCGAGTGAGAAAATGACGAAGCATTAGTCTCGCGAAAATCCGAGTGAAGATGAACTCGTAACAAGTAACTACAATTCCGAGTCTCAAACAAATAAGCAATAAATGCACTAAGTTAAAGACGTATCACTCGTAAAGATACTTATTTTACTCAACAGAGTTTCGAGATACCAAGAATGCCTTGGAATCAAAACTCTAAAGGCATGGGATTGTTATACCCGACTTGTTTAGTGCAACTCGAAATATATTGAGCAGATGTCTCGAGTCTTTAATCTCCCCTTTTGATGAAAGGCATTCCATACTTAAACAGTAAACTTTGTTAGAGGAAAATAAATTGAATCCGAGTAGTTTGCTCATGAGTAAGGCATATTGAATAGATCGTAGCAATATATAATATATCGTAGCAAAATAAAATAAAGTATGCTTTAACATTAACTCGTAAAATAAAGAACTCGTAAATTAATAATGAAATGCATCAATCCATTAAAAATTACAAGGGCGGAAAAACTCCCCTAAACAAGACAACCAGTTTCGACTACATTTCTCGCCCTTGCCTTTCAAAGAAAAACAAAAGAACAAAAAGAAGGGAGAAAAGGACAAGTAATACACATTAGTTGTCCGGACAAAAGAAAATTTGAAAGAAGAAAATCCGGAGACACCGAGGAATTGTGACTCAAGTGCATGGCTCCAACTAGGGAGGAGGGGATTTCGAGTGGAGGCGGAGGTGCGCCGGCGCTGATACGATCTTGACGATGTGCTTGAGCGCGGCGAAGGGAGAACCGGAATTGCTCTCGGGGCTCAGCTCCGAGTGGCCGACCCGGAGAGAGTGGATCGAGGGGTTCTTCCCTTGGGACCTCGGGGATGGAGGGGGCTGCTCCGGCCGACTCGCCGGAGGAGCGAGGTCTTCGACCCACTCGGATCGCCGTCCGAGCCGAGTACAGCCGATTTGAGCTTGGGGAGTAGGCCGACCCTCAGCAGTTGCCACGACCTCTTCTTCCCTTTGCCCGGAAGGGCCTCGCCTCGCCCGCAGGTTCCTCAAGATCCTCTCGCTGCATCTCGCAGCCTTCTTCCTTTTCTTCCTCGCTTCCTCGCTGTCCGAGGAGGTCGGCCTGGGCTCGAAGACGCCTCGCACGCGTCTCGAGTCATCCCGGTCCCGAGCCGCCTTGGACCGTCTCTCTCTCGAGGAGCTCAGCCAGCTCCTTTTGCTCCTTAACCAGCTCTCTCATCTTAAGAACGAGAGCTCGCCGCTTCGGATTTGGGACTCGACCAGCCTTTTGGTTGATGGTCGACCTCGAAGAACGGACTTGAAAGCCCCGAGCATGTCTCTCGAGTTCGAAGACACAGAGCCGATCTTGTCCATGAAAACAGGGGACAAGAGGGCAGAGAGAGATCTCGGAAGCACCATTGGTGGAGGCACCACCAGGTGAAGAGGGAAGAGGGAGAGGGGTTGATTTCGAGTCCGAGGTGGAGAAGGAGGCCTCAGCCTCGAAGTTGTGAACCTGCACACCGTGGTTAGTTTCCCGGTATCCGTACCCTCGGAGTTCCTTCTGCCGACCACAATGGCCGCCTCGTACACCGCGTTAGGGTCGAGGGAAGAGGAACTTGAAATTGTTTGAAGACAAGGGTGAGAAGAGCACCGAAAGGAAGGGAGGTGTTCTTCTTGGTTTGGAGTTGAGTTGGCACAACGGCCATCCGCTCAATGATAGAGGGGAAGAGGTCGACTTCGTATCCCTCCGTGATATCGAAGAGGGCTTTGAGGTGCTTGGAGTTGGGGTTCTCCTTGCTGGAATGCCGTGAGAAGAAGGTTCCCATCAGCAGAAAACACGTAAGCCTCGGCTTCGACTTTAACCGAGTCACGTAAAAGTTCTTTCCGGACCCGTGGAATTCTTTAGCGTACTTTTCAAAGAAGTCGCTCGGCGACTTCAATGAAAGGAATAGGGTTGCTGTTCAAGAAAAGAGAAGAAACTTTGAATAGTCGGTGAAGGAGGGAGGTGTTGATACTGAACAAGTAATGTTCGAACCCGAGAGGTTAGAACATTTTCAGAGTGGGTGAGATGAGTATAAAACTTAGAAACGAGTTCAGATAAATGAACTCACTGAAACACAAGAAAGGGTAGACTCCGGTGGTTTGGATGTTGGACAACCAGGAGAATTTGGTTGTTGGGAAGAATTTGTCGTCCAGACGCAAGGTGCTAGGTGACAACAGGTTTAGAGGAGGTTAAGCTTTCTGGCTTATTGGTGCGGGGCTTTTGGAGGATGAAGAAACCTGGAAGTCGGGATGGTTTCCTCTTTAGGCATGGTGAGAGTTGAAGAGAAAAGATGAAACTTCTCGAATGAAAAAGAGAAGGAGGTGTAGAAGAGAAGATAACGAAAATGGTAGAAGAAAAGAGATGAGAGCAAATGAAACTTACGAGAGAGTGAGAGAGAGCTTCTTCGATGTTTGCGCATGATCAAAAGTCGCTGTTCACGTAGAAAACTTCCGCGAGAAGATTTTCGTTTGAGAGGAAAGAAGTTTTAGAATATCGAGATGAAGATGGATAGTCGTTATTTATAGAGAATAAGCGCGCCCGTTCACTATCCGTTAAGTAACTCCGTTCCGACTCAGCCTCGTCCATCGGCCATTAATGCCCGTGTGACGGTTCTTCTTCAACGGCTGAGATATCAGCGGTTTGAAATCTATGGTTATGATCCGATCGCAGCGCTCGAGAAAGAGAGAGAAAAGATTTTGAAATTATAATCCGAAACTCTCCACTGTTTCTAGAGATAGCTTCGTAAAATTTGATGTCCAAATTTCTCTACGTCCGAGTTTGACTCGTAGAGAGAGTTCTCGAGTGACTTAGAAACAAGAAATAACTATCAGCCCAAGATCACTGAATCAACCGAACTAATGGTTATTAACAACGAAAGCACATAGCACATAAATATGCAATAAACGTAATACGTAACTAAGCATTTAACATACCAAGCTCATTCCGAATAAAGCAAAATTGATCTTCACCAAGAGGCTTAGTAAAGATATCAGCTAATTGAAGATTAGTAGGAATGAACTCAAGTGCAATATCACCCTTTTCCGAGTGATCGCGTAAGAAGTGATACCTCGACCTCAATATGCTTTGTTTTTGAGTGCCGGACAGATTCTTAGTGATACCGATTAGCGCTTTGATTGTCACACTTGATTGGAACCGAAGTTGAGAAATAGTCCAAGATCCTTCAAGTGTTGTTTTATCCAGAGGATCTCGAGCGCAACAAGCTCTAGCGGCAATGTATTCAGCCTTCCGCAGCTTGATAGAGCTACCGAGTTTTGCTTCTTTGAGTGCCAGGATATTAAGGATTGACCCGTAAATTGGCAAGCTCCGGATGTGCTCTTTCGATCAACTTTGTATCCTATGTAGTCGGCATCTCGAGTACCCAGCCGAGTCGCTTCGAGTTCTCGAATACCACAGCTCCTAGATTCTCGAGTGCTCGCAAGATATCTCGAATATTCTCTTCACCGCAGTGAGATGTGATTCTTTTGGATTAGCTTGAAATCGTGCGCATAAGCAAACACCAAACATCATATCTCGGCCTCGCTTGAAGTAAGATATAACAGTTGATCCAATCATACCTCGATAGAGTTTCGATCTACCGCTTTACCTTTCTCATCTAAGTCGAGCTTTACGTCGTCGCTCATGGGGGTAGATGTGTGCTTTGCATCTTAAAGTTTATATTTCTTCAGCAGTTCCTTGGTGTATTTTGATTGATGAACAAAGATTCCATCTTTGTCTTGTTTGATTTGCAATCCAAGGAAGAAATTGAGTTCTCCCATCATACTCATTTGGAACTCTTGACTCATCAACTCGTAAAATTCTCGCACGTAAATTCATTAGTAGCACCGAAAATAATATCATCAACATATATTTGAACAATAAGAAAGTCTTTTCCTTTGGTCTTTATGAATAGAGTCTTATCGATCCGACCTCTTTTGAAATCATTTTGAACCAAGAAGTCTGCTCGCTCTTTCATACCAAGCTCGAGGGGCTTGCTTAAGACCATAGAGAGCCTTTTGAAGTTTGAAAACGTGATTTGGAAATTCCGAGTTTTCAAAACTAGGAGGTCTGCTCGACATAAACTTCTTCTTCAATAAAACCATTGAGAAAGGCACACTTAACATCCATTTGATATAATTTAATATGCATGCAGGATGCAAATGCCAACAAGTATTCTAATGGCTTCAATTCTAGCTACCGGTGCAAAGGTTTCCCCACAATCAATTCCTTCTTCTTGATTGTAACCTCGAGCTACAAGTCTAGCCTTATTTCGACTACCACTCCACCCTCATCCAGCTTTGTTCTTGAAAACCCATTTGGTTCCTATAACCGGGTGGTCGAAGGCTCGGCTGGTCGAGTCCGTACTTGGTTTCTTTCAAATTGATTTAGTTCTTCTTGCATGGCCTCTACCCATTCAGGTTCATTAAGGGCCTCTAGTGCATTTTTGGGTTCAGCTAATGAAATGAATGCAAGTGAATGCACATAAATTGTGTAAAGAAGAATGAGTTCTTACCCCACCGTTGATATCGAAATGATGTTTTCTGGGGATGACTAGGAGTAAATTTGAATGCTTTACCAGCTTCTTTGATTCACCAGGTTTGTGGGCTGAATTGCTTGATCTTCGTAGCTTGTTCCGAGTGATCCTCTTCATTGACTTGTTCGTTCCGAGTGAGCTCTTGAGCTGTCTCATTCCGAGCTTCCTCGCTTCGAGTGGTCTCCTTCGGAGTATTTGTAGGCTCATCTTCGTCATCATCCTTTCGAGCTTCAGCTTCCGAGTATGAAGACTCACTTGGTTTCTCCTGTTCAAGCTCATCAAACACTACGTGGATACGTTCTTCCACTTTGTTAGTTCGCTTGTTGAAGATACGATAAGCTTTGCTATGAGAGGAGTAACCTAGAAAAATACCTTCGTCTCGACCGAGCATCAAACTTGGTCGATGATCCTTACCATTGTTGTGGATGAAGCACTTACATCCGAATGGTCTTAAATAAGAAATATTTGGCTTCTTCCCTTTGTAGAGCTCATAAGGTGTTTTCTTCGTAGTGGGTCCGATGAGGCATCGATTGAGAGTGTAGTTGGCCGTGTTTATCGCCTCCGCCTGTAAATAGTAAGGCAAGTTGTGTTCAATCATCATCGTCCTTGCTATTTCTTCAAGGGTTCTCGTTCTTTCTCTCAACTACTCCATTCTCGTTGAGGAGTTCTGGGTGCCGAGAAGTTGTGAGAGATTCCATTCTTGTCACAAAACTCGAGAATTCCGAGTAATCGAACTCCCTTCCATGGTCGGCTCAATCTTTTGAATCCGAGTCCGAGACTCAACTTGAATCTTTCTACGGAGCTTGCTGAACTCCTTGAAGGCTTCATTCTTATGCTTGAGAAAACACACCTAGGTAAATCTTGAAAAATCATCAATAATAACAAGTATGTAAGATTTACCTCCGAGACTCTTCACAGAATTTCACCACATAGGTCCATATGCAGTAATTCAAGCACGCTGGATGTGGAAACTGTCTTCAGAGATTTGAATGAAGATCTCGACTTGTTTCCTCTCGGTGCATGCTTCACATACTTTGTCCTTCTCAAACGCACAGCTAGGTAATCCTCTAACCGCACTATGAGATGCAAGCTTTTTGATAGTATGCATGCTAATATGACCTAATCTACGATGCCAAGTCCAAGAATCATCATGAAGAGATGCTTTTAAACAAGATAAGTTCTGACTTGGGTCGAAAGAGGGATGATGTAGGTATTACCCGATCTCTTACCCGAGAGCTTTACCTCTTTGGTGGTCTCATCTCGTGATGTAGCACTTGGATTGAGTGAATCTTACCTCTCGACCTTTGTCACATAGCTGGGAGATGCTAAGTAGATTGTACTTTAGTCCTTTGACAAGGTAGACTGGGCTCACCAGATTGCTTCCATTTCCAATCTTCCCAATGCCCACTATCTTACCTTTGCTGTCATCACCAAAAGTCATCTTTCCTCCTTTATATGACTCCAACTCGTAAAAGAGTCCTTGGTCACCCGACATGTGTCGAGAGCATCCACCGTCCAAGTACCAGTGTCCTTTTGATCTTTTTCGAGTGACTCGCAAAACAGAGAGAATCTAACCCTTCTCACTTCCTCTAACGAACCCAAGAACATTCCTTACCGTGGTCCTTTTTCGAGGAAGAAGGTGCTTCGGAACCCGGATTTGAATGACTTTGGGTTTTGTCTCGATTCTCGAGTCTTCCTCTCGGAGAACCGAGTCCGTGTCTCTTTCCTTTTAAAAACCTTTCCTTTTGAAACAGGAGAAAATGGTTTCTTTTTGTAAATAGGTCCGGGCTTAGTCCTCCTTTCATTTCGTGAATGGGACCATGCTTAGCCTTTTTGAACTTTACAGCTTCGGAATCCTGTTTGAACAATTCCGAGTAAGAATTAGATTCTTCCTCTTTGTTGAAACCAAGACCTTCTTTTCGAAACGAGACACATTGTGATCCTAAGAGCATGTCAAGGTTCTTCCGACCTTGAGTAAACTTTAAAACCAGATCTCGAGACTCAGTGAGCTTCGTTTCAGCTTGCTCATTTTCTTTCCCGAGTAACTCGGACTCAGCCTCATTAGCTTGAGCACTTGTCTTGAGTTCTCTCGAGTGTGAGCCTCAGCTTTTCTAATTCGTTTTTTAAAGAAGTGCTCTCGAAGTGATTGACTCAAGTTGTTCCTTGAAATGAGAAGAATCGAATTGGACTTTTCTTCCAAAGTAAAAATGTATTTAGCTAAATCAACTTTGGAAAATTTGAGGAAGTACTTTATTACCTCGTTGAGGATCAGCTTCCTTATTGTCCGAGTCCGTGTTCGAGTCCGACTCTCTTTCGCCTTCCGAGTCAATGATTGCCATCGAAATTTTGAGTCATCTCGAGTCCTCGTCGTCTTCGATGAGTCCTCATCACTCCATGTTGCCATCATGGCCTTTTTCTTCTTCTCTGTCCCTTTTCCGTTTTGGACAGACCTTGACTATGTGGTCTTTGCCGCCACATTTAAAACATCCGGAATTCTTAGATAAAGATAACTTTGAAGGAGAAGAAAACTTACCTTTTCTATCTCTCTTATCTTTCTTGTAGAATTCTTCTTTTGGCCTTTTGTCCCATCTTTTGTGCTTCATCATTCTCTTGAAGCCTCTTGCGATAAGTGCCATGGGATCGTCTTCCGAGTCGAAGAGCTCGGACTCGGCTTCTTTGGATTCCGAGGCTTTAAGTGCAATGTTCCTTTTGGTAGTGCCCTCGAGCATCTTCTTCTTCCGGATGTATCTCATGAGTTAGAAGCTTTTCGATGAGCTCGTCTCGGCTTCAAGAGTGAAAGGTTCCGAGCCTCTTCTATGGCAAGTCACCTTAGGACCCCACCTTTTCTTGGGTAGGCTTTTGAGAATCTTTCGGCACATTTCTTCATGGGAGATTTTCTTTCCCGGAGATTTGAGATTGTTGGTGATCTCAGTGAAGCGAACGAACATCCGAGTAATGTTCTCCTCTCGGCTCCATTTTAAAAAGCTCATATTTGTGAAGATACTCGATCGATCTTAGCTTGTCGCACCCGACTTGTACCTTCATATGTGTTGACCAAAGTATCCCACACTTCTTTAGCAGAGTCACGAGCAGAGACTCGATTGTATTCTTTTGAGCTTATGGCGCACATAAGAATGTTCATGACTTTGAAGTTCTTTTGAACTTCTCGCTTCGCTGGAGTGAACTCAGCCTTTGT
The DNA here is from genome assembly GCA_021018815.1 of Talinum fruticosum. Taxonomy (NCBI): domain Eukaryota; kingdom Viridiplantae; phylum Streptophyta; class Magnoliopsida; order Caryophyllales; family Talinaceae; genus Talinum; species Talinum fruticosum. Next base: position 635,421 of record JAITYX010000122.1, on the reverse strand, counting down.
CTTCGGAAGGATTCTGAATTCATCTGTCTTCATTGGAATGTAGTTTCCTTGTTGTATGATTTCCCATACTTCTTCATCATGATCCATGAGGAAACATTCCAAAAGCTTCTTCCAAGTGACCAAAGTTTGAACCTTTGAATTTTGGTGGCCTCGTTGGAAGATCTTCCTTCGTCGAACTCTCCGATGTTCTCGAGCCATCCGATCTTTAAACCTTTAGATTGTTAGATCCTTTCGAAAGGCTAGGCTCGATACCAATTGAAGGTTAGCTCGGGAGAGTCCGAGTCACCCTAGAGGGGGTGAATAGGGTGATAGAGAATTCTTTGTGAAAACACACTCTTTTGACGTAAAAGAGGCAAAGACAGCTTCGAGTCTATACACAGGGTCGAAAATATTGGACTCGTAAAGCAATGAATCGAAGAAACAAGAGCAAGTAAGGCCGTCCGAGTCTAGAATGAACTCGTAAAGAAAACACAGAGATTTTACATGGAAACCCTCCTGGGCGTAAAACCACGGCCCGTGTCAATCCAGACATGAAGTCAAATCCACTATTTTGAGTCCACAAAATACCGTGAACTTGACGTAACCCGAGTTGCTCCCTTAGACAACTCTATACAAATTTTCCTAGACTCGAAGTTCCCTTATCTCGATCTAGTACTTCCTAGCTGAGATAACCCTTACAGCTAGGGACAACTAAGCTGAGTTAACCTTTACAGACTTAGTCAAGGGACCTTACAAAGAATGTAAGAAGAGTTTGTAACTAAGTACAAGACCTTACAACTCGTAAAGTAATGAATTACAGTAATGGGAGTTGTAAGTAGAAGATTGAAAGTAAATACAATGACTTTTCTCAAGTATGTGTATTAACAATAGATTCGGCAATCTTCAAGTCTTGTGAAGTGGCTTCTATTTATAGATGACCAGGCAGAGTAGCCGTTATCTTCATCTCGCTGACCGAGAATCCTCTCGTGACCGTTGATAAGAGCTTTCGAGTCACTCGAAAGTATCCGTTGAAATATGGACGTTGGACAACGGTTTAACTCTCTTAGAAGTCCTAAAACCATCGGTTGTGTCTTAAAAATGAGGTGGAAACCACCGTTAAGCTTAGCGTTCCAGCTTTTCCGGATATGGAAGCGGACAACTTCGACACAATCTTCTGGGACTAAAGTAGGGAAGGTGAAAAGCCATATCTCGCTGGTAATTTGACGTTCGAAGCTTCAGCTACTTTTGTAGTTTGAAAAAGGTGTATCCTCGAATGAATAACCTACAAAAGTAAATCAATTTTGGTCCTCAAAGTATAAAATACTTTGGTCCGAAGTTAGACACGGATAATAAAATAATTATGATAATTACCCAACAGATTATTCGAGTCGGAAAAGAAATGGAATTTTTCGAGTCTAATATCCATGATACTCGGAATTCCATCCGACTAAGTCTAAACGATAGAACACGTTTCTTGAAGAATATCCGAGTGAGAAAACTCGAGATAGACTAAGCATGAAACAGACTAAGGAAATTTACTCTAACGAAATAGAGCTTGTACTCGAAGTAAGGTTCTGAGTGAGAAAATGACGAAGCATTAGTCTCGCGAAAATCTGAGTGAAGATGAACTCGTAACAAGTAACTACAATTCCGAGTCTCAAACAAATAAGCAATAAATGCACTAAGTTAAAGACGTATCACTCGTAAAGATACTTATTTTACTCAACGGAGTTTCGAGATACCGAGAATGCCTTGGAATCAAAACTCTAAAGGTATGGGATTGTTATACCCGACTTGTTTAGTGCAATTCAGAAATATATTGAGCAGATGTCTCGAGTCTTCACTAACCCCTAGGCTTAAAGCCGTAAAACCCTCGCATAAAAAGCATAGCAAAACTCAACGAGCCACACGCTCGGAGTATGCAACTCAACGGCCACATGCCGAAGTCCAACCAATCATGCGACGACTAAAAAGAATCTAAAAGGGTTTACTATACATATGGTACAAACTACATGAACTAAATTACAAGTACAATACTTAGAAACATAAGGAATGCACATCCGCGATTCAAATCGCGCAAGCAACCAACAAACGGCAATCAACGGGGTCCGGAATAAGCTAAGCAGACACACACCTGAGAATGCACTCGCAACACTCGGGAGGGGGAAATTTGTGGGGGTGAGCAATAATCAACGGGCTCACCGGAGTCTTATACCCTTAAAATGGAAATTTTTTACACATAATACTCATAATAATGAAATGTGCGAAAGCATAATAATATAATACAAACCTATATACTTTTCACTGAAATCTCTTGGAATGAAAAAGATCAAGACTCTTCAATCACTTAAAACACCGTTTCACATTCATGAACATACTTTTGGGGTTGAATAAACTTTTCTAGGCCTTTTGGGGATTCGAACTAGCACTTCTTTTCTAATTTCACGTAATTTCTCCGATTTCTCGATTTCTCTTATTTCGCTGGGCGCGACCCCAAATAAAAGGCTCCCGGGACCTATCTTCTAGGAAGTCTCAGATCGGGCATCCCGCCACCGCAGACCCTCGTTAGAATCCTTCCCTCGAAATTTCTAGTCGGGCGTCCCCGGCTCGAACCCTTCGGTATGCTAAACGATCCGTAGCCTGTCGATTCAAAACTATTTGCACATTCTCATTCATCACATTCACTTCACAACTTTCTCAATTGATTTGGTATCAAGGAAGGCATGACACCACGTGTCACCCTTATAAATTCACTTTCTCAATTAAGTTTTGCTTCTTCAAAACACATTCACGTTCGAAAGGCGGTTCATAAGAAGTTGCATTCAAGAATCATTTCACGTAAAATACAAAACTCCTTTTGAAACTATTTTTGAGAATTACGTAAAGCAATCACATAGCACGATTAATCACCATTCAAAGCAAGCAATCATTCTCAACTCTTTCCAACTATACCTTTCTCAATCCACCATTCTAATACGATTAATTTCCATTTTCCGAGCCACAATAACCACAAGCGGACACCACCTGATTCGACGTCCGAACTTCTCACAATTCGTTGTCTTTACTTCAATTCCCCTATTTCATGACCTCACTTTATAAACCAACCTCTTTTGCTCTCATTCAACCATATAACCTTAAACTTATGTTACCGAGTCTTCTCATCCCCATTCCCCTTTAATTTGATTCATTCTCAAAGATCTTAGACATGATTTTGGCTTAGTTCAACTTTACCGTGCCCCGCTTGCTATTTCCCAACCTCAATTTCCATTTAATATCTCTTTCCTTATTAATTAATTCTTGTTCGCCCATCCTTAATTATGTACCTCTTACTTACTTTTCATTATTCAATTCCCGTTAGCTTTACTTACTTTCACGCTCGGTTCAACCTCGAGGATTTAAAATATACTTCGAACATAATCAATCTCACAATCACCCATTTCTCACTTACTTATCCCAATTGCGCATTACTCAATACGAATTAATACTTTTCTTTTATACTTCGACCTATCATTCCCCAATGTTCGTAATTAGCTCTTAATACCGCAGGTTCAAGAATCTCTAAAACTTAATTAACTCATAACTCATATCCATGTCCCAACTCTTCATCCTTAATAACTAATCGAACTTCGATACTACTCCTTTGAACTATACAATCTAACCTCTTCGGAATCAGCAGGTTCCAATTCAACCTTAAGTAACTATTTAATCTCTTTGAAGTTCCCAATTTAACTCTACTATTCAACCCAAGTAACTCCCTTCATTTCACGATTCAGCCCTCTCAATTTCTTAAATCCTTATAAGCTTTTATTCCAATCTTAAACAACGATTAAGTCCGTTCCGCAATACGGATACTCGAACGTTCACAACAATTCAATATTCACATAACACATTCAACATTCACAACAAATCCATTTGGGTTTCGAAATTACTAATAGTTTAGAGTATAAGACTACCCACCTCGATTCGGGGATTGGAGGTTTGTAGTTTGCTGAGGTTCGAGCTCCCTGGCTCGGTTCCTTCTTTCGCTCCTTTTCCCTTGCTCGTTAGCCTCGGTTTCGCCGCCTCCTCTCGCGCTCGACAACGTCGCTGGTCACGGTCCCGCGCTCACCGGCTGCCTCCCTCGCCCTCGCGTTTGCTTCCTTTATCTTGGCCTTGGTTTCGCCTTCCTCGGGCCTCGGCCGTTCTCCCGCGCCGCCGGCCGCTTTACCCCCGTTCGTCGTGGAGCTCGCCGGCCTCCGGCCTCTATTCCTCATCTTCGCTCTCGCTTGCCCTCTCGTCTCTCGCTCCGATTCCCTCGGCCGACCTCAATCCTTCACTCTTTTCCTTCGCTCGCGCCCACTCGCATCGCTGGCCGCCGCCTTTGATCCTCGCGGTGGTCGCTGGTCCTCCCCTTCGGTCTCCTTCACCGCGCGCCGCCTCTTCTCCCTCTCTCTCTCTCTCTTCCGTTCGGTGGTACTCTCCCCTCCTCGCTTCGCTCGCTCGCTTCGCTGCTCGGGCTCCACCGAGCCTTCTTTGCTTCCCTCTCTTCCACCGCCTAATTTGGTTGGTTAATGATCCTTATTGGACCCTTAATTAGTTTCTATCCTATCTCTTCATAATTCAACTAAGTAATCTCCGACCTGCATACGACAAGTCCATATCTCCTCCCTTCCGTCCTCTTACCATGCCGCATCCTAACTTCTTTTAATACGCTGGCCCCAAAATTCCTAATCACCCAACAGCTTAGCTCACTGGGAAAAGGGAGGCGATTTTCTTGATTTAGTTTATTCAACAAGTAGCTTCGAAGGAGACTTTAGAGTAATAAGTCCGGCTGCAAATTAAATCAGTCACTCAAACCCCTAGCTGCGGGGAGTAATACTCTATAATTCTATGCTTTCCAGCTACTTTTCTTTAAATTTCCGGTATTACATTTCTCCCCTCCTTACAAGAATTTCGTCCTCGAAATTCGCAGCTAGTAGCATCCGATTACAAATACTCAAATAAGTCAAAGCTGCCCATACAAGTGCTACTAAGCCTCGAACTCCGATTCATAGAGGTAGTTAATCTCGCTGGGGTCAATGAATTCCAGACCTCCTTTCTACCAACTTTTCGTGCGTCTACTCACTCTATTATGAGGAGCTAATCACACTCAAAAGGGCAAAAAGTTGGCTTGGAAATTGTGATCCCGTCACCTATCTTACGAGTGAACCCTAATGCCTCCACCAAATCCTTACACCTTCAACACATTAACTATGCTCACATATAATTCGGATATCTCACACCGCCTTGTACCTCCTTATCTTCCATAAACTTAAGCAAACTCTATGGCCAAGCAAGTGGGATGGCAAGTTCAACGAATTATCTATGATGCATCCCTAGTCGAAGTAGTAAGGATGGCACACATGCTAGGCAAGTAACGCCACCAAAGAGGAAGTAGAGAGACCTCGAAAGTATAAGCAAAACGCCGAATTTGAACCAAGCCAAACTTGAGAGGTAACCAAACTATATGTGATCATGTCCAGCACCACAAGATCCTTAAGCAACTCTTTATAACTACGATAAGTAGTAGGGAGTCCTCATGTCATCCTTTCACCTCTATAGGAGTCAAGATCCAACCTACAATCCTTTTGTAAATCTTAAAGTATCTCATTCCGAAGCACTTATAGTCGCTCCCGTGAGCACTAGTAAACACAACGAACTCCATGTAAGGTATGGGAGTGATAGAGCAACTTCTAAACTTCCCTTATAACAAGACACCCCACCTACAAAGATCATGATCATGCCCAAAGTTATAAAGAACTCAAAGAAACTACTTCCAATTTTTTACGTTTCCATTATCCACAAAGAATTGCCACATGTAACTCAATGATGCAGGTATGATTTCCATATTCATCAATCAATTCCTCTTAACGAAATGGTCAAGTCAAAGGAACTCAAATGGTGGAAAGTATAACCTTCAATGTGATTGCTTAGCTCTCTTCTAGCCCCATGCTCGGCTTATTCTAAACCTTTTCTCACAAGTTTCTCAAATTGGAACTTGTAGATGGATCTCCATAACCATTGCATCCTATGTTTGGTTGACCCAAAACTTAGATGGGAGTAGAGTAAATCACTAAATCAACTGTTTCTCCAATCACAACTCCCAAATGTACTCCAAGGATGCCTTCCAACACACCCAAACACCTATGCATTTCAAGCAAAATACCAAGTTTGACATTCTCGGTCATGGACCCAAATATTATTATCAAGAAAGCCGATTCCATCAACGATATGATGAACCTTTTGCGTTGTATTTTCCATTAATTTCCTCTCCACAGTCTCTTATTCTCATTCATAACTTCCAAAAGTACCCACTTATGAGTATTCCCGTAAATATGCAAGTATCCCTCAACACTCGGGGTGTTCGGCTTCTATCTTATTCCACAATGTGGCATCTCAATTCATTCCTTAGTGACAGCTCCCAAAGACACCCACTATACCTAAATCAACAAACGGAGTCGGAGTCTCCAAGTATGCTTCACTTATGCTAATGTGCCGTATGTCTTCCCGTTCCCCATCTAAAATCAATTAGGCACTCTCTAAACTCCTTGGAACTACATATATAGACAATCGATACCAAATCGAATACTCGCATGCTTCTCGGGGTAGGATTCCTAAGCCAACTAACGATTCAGAAGTCACACCACGAAATCAATAAAATACGGCCGGAAAATAAAAATTCGGCCACACACCCAATCACATACTTAGCACGCGTGAATCGCCGACACATATAAGCACATAAGTCCACGATTCAGAGTACTAAACTTATCCTCCAACTAATCACATAAGAATTTGAATCAATGAAGTCCTAAGGTAGAGGTTTCTAATTAAGGATTCAACGAAATCAACGAGTAATGCACCAAAAGTAAGGTTTCTGTCACACTTACTCACACAATTAGCACACACAAGTCACTCGCACATTAGCCCGATGGGCCATTTACAATCAACTAATTCAACTAAGTGAAAGAGGTAGTCACCTATAAGGCAAAGGTTAAACTTAAGGGCACACATATGTTTGGCTACAAATAAAGCACATAGTCACATAACAAGGATCCTAGACGGCTATATGCAATGCAAACTTAAGGTCACCAAAATCTATGCTCTGATACCATTTTTGTAACACCCCAAAACACCCCCGGGAGTATTGCATTGCCGTAGTTCCTTAAAGGAACTCCCAAGGCTCTTTCTCGGTGTTGGTTTGGTCTGTCTAAACTCAACTTGAAGATAATAAGGGTGGTTTTCCAAAAGAATCCGAGATTCCCTAAAAATTTCGGTAGAGTTCTGTTTGTAATATGGACTAACCCCTAGGCTTAAAGCCGTAAAACCCTGCATAAAAAGCATAGCAAAACTCAATGAGCCACACGCTCGGAGTATGCAACTCAACGGCCACATGGCGGAGTCCAACCAATCATGCGACGACTAAAAACAATCTAAAAGGGTTTACTATACATATGGTACAAACTACATGAACTAAATTACAAGTACAATACTTAGAAACATAAGGAATGCACATCCGCGATTCAAATCGCGCAGCAACCAACAAACGGCAATCAACGGGGTCCACAATAAGCTAAGCAGCACACACACTCGAGAATGCACTCGCAACACTAGGAGGGGGAAATTTGTGGGGGTGAGCAATAATCAACGGGCTCACCGGAGTCTTATACCCTTAAAATGGAAATTCTTTACACATAATACTCATAATAATGAAATTTGCGAAAGCATAATAATATAATACAAACCTATATACTTTTCACTGAAATCTCTTGGAATGAAAAAGATCAAGACTCTTCAATCACTTAAAACACCGTTTCACATTCATGAACATACTTTTGGGGTTGAATCAACTTTTCTAGGCCTTTTGGGGATTCGAACTAGCACTTCTTTTCTCATAATTTCACGTAATTTCTCCGATTTCTCGATTTCTCTTATTTCGTTGGGGCGCGACCCCAAATAAAAGGCTCCGGGACCTATCTTCTAGGAAGTCTCGGATCGAGCATCCCGCCACCGCAGGACCCCTGTTAGAATCCTTCCCTCGAAGTTTCTAGCTGGGCGTCCCCGGCTCGAACCCTTTGGTATGCTAAACGATCCGTAGCCTGTCGATTCAAAACTATTTGCACATTCTCATTCATCACATTCACTTCACAACTTTCTCAATTGATTTGGTATCAAGGAAGGCATGACACCACCTGTCACCCTTATAAATTCACTTTCTCAATTAAGTTTTGCTTCTTCAAAACACATTCACGTTCGAAAGGCAGTTCACAAGAAGTTGCATTCAAGAATCATTTCACGTAAAATACAAAACTCCTTTTGAAACTATTTTTGAGAATCACGTAAAGCAATCACATAGCACGATTAATCACCATTCAAAGCAAGCAATCATTCTCAACTCTTTCCAACTATACCTTTCTCAATCCACCATTCTAATACGATTAATTTCCATTTTCCGAGCCACAATAACCACAAGCGGACACCACTCGATTCGACGTCCGAACTTCTCACAATTCGTTGTCTTTACTTCAATTCCCCATTTCATGACCTCACTTTATAAACCAACCTCTTTTGCCCTCATTCAACCATATAACCTTAAACTTATGTTACCGAGTCTCCTCTATCCCTATTCCCCTTTAATTTGATTCATTCTCAAAGATCTTAGACATGATTTTGGTTTAGTTCAACTTTACCGTCCCCCACTTGCTATTTCCCAACCTCAATTTCCATTTAATATCTCTTTCCTTATTAATTAATTCTTGTTCGCCCATCCTTAATTATGTACCTCTTACATACTTGTCATTATTCAATTCCCGTTAGCTTTACTTACTTTCACGCTCGGTTCAACCTCGAGGATTTAAAATATACTTCGAACGTAATCAATCTCACAATCACCCATTTCTCACTTACTTATCCCAATTGCGCATTACTCAATACGAATTCATACTTTTCTTTTATACTTCGACCTACCATTCCCCAATGTTCGTAATTAGCTCTTAATACCGCAGGTTCAAGAATCTCTAAAACTTAATTAACTCATAACTCATATCCATGTCCCAACTCTTCATCCTTAATAACTAATCGAACTTCGATACTACTCCTTTGACCTATACAATCTAACCTCTTCGAATCAGCAGGTTCCAATTCAACCTTAAGTAACTATTTAATCTCTTTGAAGTTCCCAATTTAACTCTACTATTCAACCCAAGTAACTCCCTTCATTTCACGATTCAACCCTCTCAATTTCTTAAATCCTTATAAGCTTTTATTCCAATCTTAAACAACGATTAAGTCTGTTTTGCAATACGGATACTCGAACGTTCACAACAATTCAATATTCACGTAACACATTCAACATTCACAACAAATCCATTTGGGTTTCGAAATTACTAATAGTTTAGAGTATAAGACTACCCACCTCGATTCAGGGATTGGAGGTTTGTAGTTTGCTCGAGGTTCGAGCTCCCTGGTTCGGTTCCTTCTTTCGCTCCTTTTCCCCGCTGCTAGCCTCGGCTTCTGCCGCCCTCCTCTCGTGCTCGACACCGTCGCTCGGTCGCGGTCTCGCGCTCACCGGCTGCCTCCTCGACCCTCGCGTTCGCTTCCTTTATCTTGGCCTTGGTTTCGCCTTCCTCGGGGCTCGGCCGTTCTCCCACGCTCGCCGGCCGTTTCACCCCGTTCGTCGTGGAGTTCGCCGGCCTCCGGCCGCTATTCCTCGTCTTCGCTCTCGCTCGCCCTCTCGGTCTCTCGCTCCGATTCCCTCGCTCGACCTCAATCCTTCGCTCTTTTCCTTCGCTCGTGCCCACTCGCGTCGCCGGCTGCCGCCTTCGGTCTTGCGGTGGTCGCCGGTCCTCCCTTCGGTCTCCTTCATCGCACGCTCGCCCCTTCTCTCTCTCTCTCTCTCTCTCACTCTTCCGTTCGGTGGTCCTCTCCCCTCCCCTGTTCCGCTCGCTCGCCTCGCTGCTCGGGCTCCACCGAGCCTTCTTTGCTTCCTCTCTTCCACCGCCTAATTTGGTTGGTTAATGATCCTTATTGGACCCTTAATTAGTTTCTATCCCATCTCTTCATAATTCAACTAAGTAATCTCCGGCCTGCATACGACAAGTCCATATCTCCTCCCTTCCGTCCTCTTACGCTGCTGCATCCTAACTTCTTTTAATACGCCGACCCGAAAATTCCTAATCACCCAACAGCTTTAGCTCACTGGAAAAAGGGAGGCGATTTCCTTGATTTAGTTTATTCAACAAGTAGCTTCCGAAGGAGACTTTAGAGTAATAAGTCCGGCTGTAAATTAAATTAGTCACTCAAACCCCCTAGCTGCGGGGAGTAATACTCAATAATTCTATGCTTTCCAGCTACTTTTCTTTAAATTTCCGGGTATTACAATAATATCGAATTCGACCTCCCTAATAATTATTTTCTAACTCCCTCCCGACGATAACATATTTAAAAACATTTTTAGTCGAAATTGGTACTTTTTATTTAGATCATTCTTTTATAACTTTAATCATACTTTAAAAAATATTTAGGCTTACATTTTATGTGCAAGGCTACACAATTACACTTTAGAGTATTTTATTTTATTTTGGATATGTTAGCTTTTTGTCTCTTTAATTTTTATGAAACTTAGTCATGTTTGAGAAATTAAAAGTAGCCAAAGAAGGATGAAAACAAATTTTTTTTTTTTTTTTTTTGCCATATTTGAATGCTCCTTACAAAAATTAGCAACTTCGCTCAATATGAATAACTAACTATTATTAATGGAATCAATTTAAAATCCTTAGAAATATAAAATAGTTTTTCTTACTAACATGTAAATCATAATTAAAAATTTATCAATATAGTTAACTAATTAATTTTATAAAAATACTCTTGTAGAATAGTTTTATGAGACTATTATGAAGTTATCTTTGCATATCAATCACTCAAGCTAGTTGCATACACAATACTACCATTTACATATGATATAATGCAGATAAAAGAATCAAATCTTCTAACTTACTCATTAATTAAGTAAATTTATGGTAATTTTATTTTGTGCCAATGACCTTACCCATTTGAAAAAATAAATCATAATCTAATAATTTAAATTTCTTTCATGATAAATGTCTATTCAAATTGCTACAATTGAGTTTTTAAAGTTGTATTCTTTCTTTTTTATTTTGTTGTCATTTTTTTATCATAATTTTATTGTCATCTTAACATAGATATTTATTTGATCAATATATATATATATATATATATATATATATATATATATATATATATATATATATATATATATCTCTTGAGTTTGTTATAATTTTCATAAATGACGTTTGTGTTTAATATTTTTGACAAAAAGAAGTAAAAAAGACATAAAATCAAATTTTGCCACTTTTGTTAAAAATAGTTGATTTTTGGTCTATTTAAAAGATACTATTAAGAGGGACATAGACAGAAGATAAGGGGAAAAGTTTATCAAAATAATTAGGGAATGAAAATCTATAATTAAGGGACTGAAAATTTATATAGAATAATGCATTGTTAATTTAACTATAATTTAAGGATCAGAAAAAGATTATATATAATTTATCTATAATAATACTAAAACTGTTGAAATGTATTATTGTAGATAAAGGAAAAACTTATAACGACCGTCGCTATACGACGAGTCACCATAAGATGCATTAATCTGTACCGTACATATTTATCACAATAATCACAACCGTTCATTTTTTTCTTCTAATTAAATTAAAAATAAATTTTGAAAATTTAATTAAGTATTTTAAAAATTAAATTAAAATAATTAATTATTATTATGTTTGGTAAACCATTTAATTAACTACCCTTTGGGGAAAAAAATAACCCAATAACCTCAAACCACGTTCCTATCACACTAATCGCCATTTTTCCAGGCAAAATTCCGGCGACCTCCATTTTGTCGCGGCCATTATCGAAGCTCTTCCAAATTTCAATCCAAACCCAACCAAAATCAAGGAGTCGTAAGCTTTGCCCATTTTTTCGGCCAAATTCCGGCGACTACCCAATTAACAAAATTGATCGTCCTCCTCCGTCCATATCCATCCCCACCGACGCCGTTGCTCGAAAGTATCATGTCCAGATCCACGAGTAAATCATGTTGGCCAATAGTCTAACTTTTCCGGCCACTATCCGGTGACTAATTACTATAGACCATGACCGCCATCTTCATCTCGTATCTATCGTCCCTTTTTTCTCCCATGCCCGACATACTCTCCGACTGGATTTTCATGGGTAATGCTCGACATATTTTCCGGTGTTTCCATTGAGGCGTCTTGTTCATGACAACCTCCTGTCTCCCTCTTTTCTTTATTCACCGTCCAAGCAACGAAACCCTTATTTTTGACAATAATAACACCATCGGTTCGCTGAATGTAATTAGGGGATTTGAGAGGGGGTTGGCCGGAATTAATGAAGGATTGAGGATTTTGTCAACATGAATGGTGAGGTTGGGGATTTGGATGGACCATGGGAAAGAAGGAATTGTATATTCAATTTATTTTTCCTTTTTATTTAGCCAAAACAATCTATATTCGATTTAAAAAAATTTTAAGTAGTTGATTTATCAAGGAAAACCAAACAAGCCTTGTATAATTCATTTTTATAATCACTTTTTAATTCTTTAAATATATTTTTTAATTATTTAAAAATTAAAAAAATAAATGGATAAGATTTATATATGACACTTGTACGGTTTAGATTTCTCTCTTTGTAGTGGTTGTCATATGATGACAATCATTATAAGTGCATCCTATAGATAAATGATAGGAGGCTTAGTTTGTGTAAACTACATTATGGATTGCACTTCCAAAAAGATAAAATTTTGTATAAATATCCCTTTTTATTAATAAATAAATATTTCTTTTTATATAAGAAAAGACCCAAAATCAAAATTTACAACTTTTGTTAAAAATAGTTGATTTTTTGGTCTATTAAAAAATACTATTAACGAGGATATAAATAGAAGATAAAGGGAAAAGTTTATCAAAATAAGTAGGGAATGAAAATATGTAATTAAGGGAATAAAAATTATCTATAATAATGCATCATTAATTTATCTATAATTTTTGGATCAGAAAAAATATATAATTTATCTATATTAATACTAAAATTGTTAAAATGCATTATTATAGATAAATTATGGGAGGCTTAGTTGTGTAAACTAAATTATGGATTGCACTTCCAAAACGATAGAATTTCGTTGTCCAAAAAAATTAAAAAGGATAAGATTTCTTACCAGAAAAGAAAAAATGGATACACTATTAATTTTCACCTCCTCAATTTTAATGTCTTTGTATTATTGTTGGAGTATATCTCCAAGTCTCCAACTATAATCATAATTAATTTTCGTAAAAATCAAATTGCCTTAGCAAATTAATTAAGATTGGGCTTCAATAAAAAAATTAAGATTTGAGTTGAGTTGAGGTCGCATTAACATATAATTATATAATAATATATATGATAATCAGGTCTTTACTATTCTTCTAATTTATTTTTTTATTGTATTTTATACATTCCATTAGGGTAAAAATTTTAATTTTAATTTAGATTTATGTAAAATGTTGTCACAGACATAGGTTCAAGTTTTAAATAATATGCTAAAGAATAAAAATAAAACTAACCAATAGAGGGAATAATGTTAACGTTCTAGTAACGAAGTACATACAAGCAATTTATACAATTATATGAGTGAGTTGTCATACTTTCAAGGGAAAAAATAAAGTAAACTCGAAAAATGACCTTTGTACTTGCAAGATTGGGGGAGGGAGTTACGTTGTAAATGGGATATATTTTTTTAGTGGAGTTATATATCATGGAGGGAGTTAGGCTTTTATCGTTAAGCTGATTGCATGGGTTTGACTAAATTAATTAACTTTGTACGTTGTTTTGCCTAAATCAAATTGCTTATTTCGTTTATATGAATTTTGTTAACTTAATCCCCTTCAATCTAATAAGTTGCCTTGAATTTTAAGCTGATTTATAATGTTGCCTATTAAGTATTATACTACATGATTTTTTTGGCCTTTATCTCACCAATGGGTTTTATTTTTTATTTTCATGGGTTATCTCTTTAGTTGACATATTAATATATTGTTGCCTAATTAAATATTATTTTGTATGATTTTTTTACCTTTATCTACCAGTAGTTTATTTGTGGGTTGATTAATGGATTTTTTTTTATTTTCGTGGGTTATCTCTTTAATATACATATTAATATATTGTTGCCTTATTAAGAATTATATGTATTTTGCACCAAAAAAAAAAAGAATTATATGTAATTTTTTTTATTTAAATTTTGAAATGAAATAAAAAGAGGGAATAAATTCTACCATATGAAACTTGATTTCTAAGGGTATAAAGTCCTCTCAATTCTGAAGCCACTTTTGGGTGTTCCATTCTCATTGAAGCATCAACATTCCTAATTGATGTTGGGGACAGATGAAAGAGAGTGGACACCCTAGACCCCAACTGTTGGCTAGTTGCCGAAGAGGGAGAGGAAGTCGACAACCACTGCAAGGTACCTCGGTAGAAGGAGGGGAGAGATGAGCAAGTAGATATCAAAGAAGGGTTGGCACCACCATTAAGGAGAGAGAGAGAGAGAGTAGGTAACCACCGCAAGGGCACCACCGGGTAGAGAGAAATAACCATGAAATGAAAAAAAATGACGGTTATTCATCATATCTAGGTTTCTGAGGTAGAGGAAACGCCAAGCAAGCAAGAAACATTAAGACGGGCTGTCGAAAAGTATCGTTTGAAGAGGGAGAAAGAAGGAGATAGAATGTGAAGAGGGGGATTTGTATAATCTTGTCCATTTATTTTTACATCTAAAGGTCCACATTAAAAGGTTATTTTCATTAATATGGGAAAGATATCAAAACCATTAAAACTTGATTTTGTTCCATTATTTACCAAACACCAAAATGATTTTTTATTCATTCCTTTTATAAACCAAACACTTATCAAACAATCAAGTTCTATTTTATTTTTTCACAGTTACAGGTTTTGTTTCATTTTATTTCACTTTCGATGAACCAACAGTGAAATATACTTATAGACTTCAATTTATATGAGTGTTAGTATCATATTTACATGGCTCGAGTCTTAAATAAGTTTGGTCCATATCATTCACTTCAAATAATGTACTTCATTATTGTCAAGTCTATAAGTAATAAACTTTAAGCCTAGGAGATAGGAAAAAGGGGCATTGCTTGATCGATCCATGAGATGTGT
The DNA here is from genome assembly GCA_021018815.1 of Talinum fruticosum. Lineage (NCBI taxonomy): Eukaryota > Viridiplantae > Streptophyta > Magnoliopsida > Caryophyllales > Talinaceae > Talinum > Talinum fruticosum. The sequence goes on along the minus strand of JAITYX010000122.1, from coordinate 620,181 downwards.
GACCCTTCTTTTTACAGTTTTTCCTCTTCTGTTTTTTTTGGTTGAAGCTTCTCAGTGTTGAATATTTATCAAAAACCCTTGGTTCTTGGTTTTTTCTTTTTCCTGTTTCTCATCTGAAAACCAACAATCACTAATTAATGGTGTAGCCATGCACAAGAGAGGAATTTCAATTCTTAAAAGCTCACGTCATGCACATATATACTGGTAGATAATATCTAACATGACTAAATCCCCAATGTGACCTCATCATAATTCAATAACATCATTGTGGAATCAATTCTCTTGTACATATATATGTCAGTCACAATGACACAAATCTTCAGCAGCGATTGATATACTTTAGAATTTTTAAACACCAATAACTGCACCTTTAAAAAAATTAAAACAGAAAAAGTTCCTAGTTTTTCTAAAAACTAATCTAATTTTTTTAATGTTGATTTTTAATATGTCAACCTTTAGCAAAAATTATTAGATACACCCTAGGGATAGGAGCAACATATACACCACCACAATTATATAAGATTTGTCAACGCCTGATATATATTTTATTTACCAAGTATTTTCAACATACAAGCAATTATTTTAGTGGTTAGAAACTTGCAATGGAAAAGTTATGTTTGAGATCACAAGTTCAATGCTTATTCCACTGCTTGCTTTTTTTTTTAATTTCACATTTTATCTTTTTTAAAAAAAAATTCCTACCTTTTTTAAATTTATTTACTCATTTTATATTTTTTGCAATATGTCCTTCCTTTTGATTTAATGAACATTACAGTATTTTTATTCTTTACTTTTGTAAAGAAAATTAAAAATACAAAGATAATTTTTTATTTGTGTTTTTTATTTTTAACTTAGTTATTTTTACAATATCTTTTCACTTGTGTTTTTTATTTTTAATTTAGTTATTTTTGTAACGATTTTTAACCTTTAATTTTAAGTTGTTTTTGACTCTTAATATTTTAAACGACATTGAACATCAACAACTACTTTAGCGTTTTAAAAAAAAATTGTATTATATAAGATATTTTGTATTATATATTTAACTGTAATTTTATTAGAAACTTTTGATTTAATGAACATTATAATATTTTTTATTTTTAATGAACTTAATTAATTGGTTAAGTACTTACCTTTTGAATATTGTCGTCTTAGATTTTAGTTTTTACTGTACATTAGGATATTGTTTGGTGTATAATAGAACAAAGTTTAGTGTTGAGTTTTAAATTTATAGTTTAGTATTTTTTAATACAATATTTTAGTGTTTTCTATCAAGCATTTTAGTTTATGGTAGAATAGTGTTTATTATTTGTCATTTAATGTTACAGCTTATTATGTTTTTAATAATCTTTAGTGTATTGTTGCATAGTGTTTACTGTTTTTTAGTACAATGCTTAATATTTTCTATCAAGCATTTCAGTTTATGTAGAATAGTGTTTAGTGTTTGTCATTTAGTGTTACGCCTATTATATTTTTAATGATCTTTAGTGTATTATTCGACAGTATTTAGTGTTTTTTAGTATAATGTTTAGTGTTTTCTATCAAGCATTTTATTGTATAGTAGAATAGTGTTTAATGTTTGTCATTTAGTATTACACCAATTATATTTTTAATGATCCTTAGTGTATTGTTGCACATTATTTAATATTTTTTAGTACAATATTTAGTATTTTTAAGTACAATGTTTAGTGTTTTCTATCAAGTATTTTAGTGCATGGTAGAATAGTGTTTAGTGCTTATCATTTAGTGCTACATTTATTATATTTTTAATGGTTTTTAGTGTATTGTTTCACAGAGTGTTTAGTGTTTTTTAGTACAATATTTAGTGTTTTCTATCAAGTAATTTAGTGTATGGTAGAATAGTGTTTAATGTTTGTTATTTTGTGTATGGTAGAATAGTGTTTAATGTTTGTTATTTAGTGTTACACTTATTATGTTTTTAATGATCTTTAGTGTATTGTCGGACAATACATGTTCATTGCTTTTTTAGTACAATATTTAGTATTTTTTTAGTACAATGTTTGGTGTTTTTTTATCAAACAATTTAATATATGGTAGAATAGTGTTTAGTATTTGTCATTTAGTGTTAGACTTATTCTGTTTTTAATGATCTTTAATGTATTATTGCACAGAGTGTTTAGTATTTTTTAGTACAATGTTTAGTATTTTTAGTACAATGTTTAGCGTTTTCTATTAAGCATTTTAGTATTTGGTAAAATAATGTTTAGAGTTTGTCATTTAGTGTTACACCAATTATGTTTTTAATAATCTTTAGTGTATTGTTCCACAATGTTTACTGTTTTTTCTTAATTTTTAGTGTATATTAGGACATTGTTTAGTGTATGACATAGTAAAGTTTAGTGCTTGAGCTTTAGATATGTGATTTAAGCTTTTAATTTTTAGTGTATATCAACACCGTCGTAGTTTGGTTTAAAATTTTACTTTTTAGTGTATATTAGAATGTCGTTTAGTATATTATATATAAGTGTTCGAGTGTTGAACATTAAATCTAGAACATTATCAATTTATTAGTTTTAGTCTTTTAGTGTACATTAGAACGTTATTTAGTGAACATGATTCAATATTTAGTGTTAAGGTTTATATGAAGAATGATGTCTTTAGTTTTAATTTTCTATTGGAGATTATAATGATGTTATGTATATAATACATTAGTTATTAGTGTATAATAGATTAGTGTTTAGTATTTAGTATATTTTTATGAATATTAAAAGAAATTTAAGCGAATATATTTTTATTGCATTGAACACCAAACTAAGTTTTAGTGAATATTAGAATTTTTTTAGTAAATATTATAATTTTTTTTAGTAAATATTAAAATCGAATCGAGTAAATTCCTTTTTTTAAAAGTGAAAACTAAAAAGTGTTGCAAAAATATACATGTGGCTGAATTTTATTTCCTATACGAGATATGATATATTATTATTTTGTTACAAAAAATGTTAGAACGATGTAAGTAGGTTGTTGGTAAGAGTATTGGTTTTTTATCAAAGAGGTCGGGGTTTAAATCCCCTTTTCAACATATATATTTTGAGCTCCATTTGATTTTTGAATTAGGCTTAGGTCAGTGCGTTTTTTGTTTTGGGCCTAGGGTGTGTACAGATCTGTACCCCATGTTCTATAATATAAGAACCGAACCTTTAGAAGTCATGGAGTTTCTTTCGGAAAGTCGTACATCACAAGGTTGCTAATTTGATATTTTCTCTTTTCCTAATGGTAAAGACAGATTAAGAAAAAGATTGGATGAAATTTAATTTCAATAGCAATTCTCTCTAACTCTAAGAATTTTACTCGTTTAGAGCATCTACAAATATATCTAACATTAGCGGTACATATAATTTCAAAATGTAGCAATTTTTAAGGGAATCTACAAAATACATTGAACTAATGGATGTACATACCTCGGTTCAAGATTATCGCAGATCATAATGAAATATATTATCGTTTTGTATGTGAACGTGTTGTCTCGTGATGATGATTTCATTGTTCATATACACCTTTTTTCGATTTATAAATGCATGAGAGGTATACACAGGAATAGACTATGTAGAAAACAAAGAAAGAGAACAAACCAAAACAAAGCATCCGACAAGAGTAACACCAATCAAGCTAAATTGCTAACAAGAGCATCTAACCACAACAGAAACAAGTAAGGCCTCGGGAGAAGAGTGTAGGGATTGAAGAGAAATTCCTAACCAACATATTAGGCGTGTAGGTATTTCCTTCTTTCCATACTTTGGACCATATTACAACTCTCCATTTTATGGTTTGTATTAAAGCATTTGACTCCGGACCCTATTGCTCGAAAACCATGCTATTCCTTTGCATCCAAAGACTCCATGTGGTAGTGAATAAGGTAGCAATCCAAAACTTCTTCCTATACTTTGTTGTTAAGCCTCTTGCTAGTCCAAGTCTTCATAGTGTTGCCTAAAGGAGTCCGAAAGAGTAATTGAGCATCCAAGATCATGTGCAAGAGTTTCTCACATGTTCCAAGAAATTGGGCAAGATACTAGCAAGTGGTCTTTATCCTCAATATGACTTAAGCGAAGCAGCAAACATTTTGTTAAGCGAGGAGGATGCCTTTCCTATACCCGACAATCAAGTCATTCGATTCGAGTTCGGTTTGGGTTAAGTTCGATTCGGATAAACTTTGGGTCGATCTCGTTCGAGTCGGGTTCGGTTGCGGTTTGGGTCAATGTCGGTTCACTTCAATTTCAGGTCAATCTCGTTTGGGTCGGGCGGGTTTGGTTTGGGTTAATTTCGGATCAAGTCAATTTCGAGTGAAGTTAATTTGGGTCATTTTTGGTTCGGGTTGGGTCAATGTTGGTTCGGGTAGGTTTCGGGTATGGTTTAGAGAACCATATAGAATACTATCGGGTTTACCACCATCCCTTGGTATGGATCCGCTTGAATAGGATTTGGGGTCGATCAAAATTGTACCACTACAAGCACAAAAGACACTCCAAAAACAAAAACCATTACGAGACCTATCTAATGTGGCTTGGATCAAACTCGGATTTGAGTAAGTAAGGGTTTAGGTCACTTTTATTCGGGTTGAAATGGTTCGAGTCTAATTTGGTTTGGGTTATTTTGTGTTCGGGTCTTAATCAGGTCAATTATATTTCGGGTCGGTTCGGTTTCGGATCGGGTTATTTCGGTTCCGGTTTAAATCGGGTTCATTAGATTTCGAGTCGGTTCGGCTTCGGGTTTTGGGCCGAAATCGGTTCAACTGTTTCGGATGACGGTTCGGTTTGGGTTTCGTGTCATTTGGTTCGGGTCGGTTTGCTGGGTTGAGCCTTTCCTACACATCATGTTTCTAATATTAAGTCATCCTAGGAGGGCACTTCACATCATAAATTCCACTTTAGGTGGTGCAATATCGATCGATTAAACGGACTAGTGTGTCCACAATTTCCCTTATTGTTGAACATCATGAGCCCTATGCAGTAGCTACCTTATCGAAAACTCTTGCTTTCCTTCCCACATTGCCTTATATTTCATGTTTCTAACAAGGTGTGTTGTTTCCAACATGGTGTATAGTTGGTTGCTTCCCTTAACTCTTCTGCTGTAAGTTGCATGTGCCAAGAAAGAGTCCATCTCCAAATATTTCTTTCGGATCACCCCATGTTGTAGATGGATTCTTTTTCGAGATGAACCATTATACGAGTCTTTTATGAACAGTCTTCAAGGGTTTATCATGTATCCAAACATCCTCTCGGAACTTTATTTTTGTACCCTCCCCAACTTGCATTCTAGCATACCGAAAGAAGGCACTTTGCACTAGAGATGGTTCCTTGGCGAGTTATTTAATGTCCTTCCATGGTCCAGGGATTTGGGATATACTATTAGTTGGCAACACTATGAAGTCCTCATTGTGTATTGAGCTAACCACATTTCTCCACAAAGTTTCTTCCTCATAGGCATATCTCCACCACCATTTAAAGAGGAGCGATGCATTTTTTCAGTAAGATATCCCCAACTCCTAGGCTTCAATTAGCGGATGTTTGTACAAAGGGATTAATTTCCAACAATTTTAACTTCATAAAGTCAATTTGTCTATTCAACCTTCCTATAAATTGAGAAGGATAAGCATAAGACTATTTATATTATTTTCCATACATATTTCTAATAATTATGATTTTAATTGAGATAATTATATGAGTTAATTAATTAATTAATTAATTTTAATTAAATAAATTAGTTTGATTAACTAAAATATATGTGAGTGTATATTTGTAGTTTTATTTTAAGAAAATTATTATGTGTTTGTATAGCTTTAGTTAGTGAAATATAGTACTTCTTTTTACTCTCCACTTGGACCCAAAAGGTAAAAAATCGAGACAAATTATCCTGCCTATTTTGGGTTCAACCTAAATTATACTTAGCTAAACAACAAACAAAATTTTTAAAAAAAAAGAAAAGAAAAGAGCATAAAGTGGGGCAGCCAGGTGTCAAACATGAGGTAAATTAGTGTAAAGTAGAAATTGGTGGCTTTCCTTGGTGAGCAGGGCGAAAGGGTCGGAACTAGAGATAGAGCAAGAGTGAGATCAAATGGAGATCGAGAGTGAGTAATAGAGAGGGGAAGAAGAACAAAATCAACAACAGGTAAAGAGGGAGAGTGAACGGTAGATAGAGAAACCGAGAGGAGAACGCTAGATAAAGAAATCGAGCAAGACCGAGAGACAAGTAAAAGGAGAGAGCGAAAGGCGATTGGACAAGACTAAGACACGAAGAAAGGAGGAAGCGATGAAGAAGAGTGAGGAAGCGAGAGATCAAGAAATAGAGATAGAATGGGAGACAGAGTGCAGAGGCGGGTGAGGTAGAAAAGGTAATGAGAGGTTATGAAGGAGGCGAGAGAATCGAAGAAGAAGAAAGAGGGGAAGGCAAGGTTCCCTAATTAATTCACGTCAACATCAACATCAATCATTTGGTCAAACCCTAAGAATTCAAGGTGGGTGTTCTTATGCTCTAAACTATATTGTATTCGAAATTAAAATGGTTTGTTGATTGGGAATTTGTTATTCACGCGATTTAATTGAATTGTGGAAGTCTATTTTGGTTGCTTGATTGTTCACTACTACAGGAACTACTTTTTACTACGATTCCAAAAGACCTTTGACTATGATTATCGGGCGATGTAATATGTGGGCATAATCGTAGATGGACATCTTTTAACTACGAGTTCAAAATCGTAGTGAAAGACCACCTATTACTACGGTTCTTTCTCTAGAACCATAATAATAGCTAGAATCATTAAAAAACACAGAGCACCTCCAAATCTAAAATTTTGAGATATAAGACTAAAAGTTGAAGAAGATAGTGAAGAAAAACGAATGAAGAAAAACAAGTTAGATAAAAAATTATTAGCTTGTCATTTACAAAGTTGATACAAAGTTTTGAATTAATCCTCACCTGAGATCTCCATCCAATGATGCAAATATGCTAAATCCCTTTGAAAGCCTCCAGTAACAGAGGGAACAAGTTCCTACCTACTCTCACAATGTACATCAATATAATTATACATATGGCCGCACAAAGGAAACGCAAAGTATAACAATTTGTATAAAGAGAGAGATACACAAGAGAAGATTGTTAGCTTAGGGACTATTTTCCTTTTGAGTGTAGATGTAGTTCAATTACCTCTATCTTCTTCTTTTGACTGTAGGTGTAGAACAGCTGATGTGGGTCTTCTTCTTTTTCCATACTGATCTCTTTTTATAGTGTTCCTCATCTCGGCATGAAGCACAAAGGTTCCATGCCCTTTACTAGTTTAAAAGAGGTCTTTTGGGCAGTAAAGGTATAGGGAAGCTTGATTTTTTGACTATTGTGTCTTTGGGAAACAGAAGAGGATGAGTTCCTCTATTGCAAAACACTCGTACACAGGGGATCCTAGATTACATCCATTCGATTTCTAGGGTCCTTCTAGAGTTTATTCTTTTGGCGGCAAACGTTACATGCCGACTTTTGTTGATGATTTTTCTTGTAAAGTACGGGTTTATTTCTTGAGACGAGAAAAATAAAACATTCCCTATGTTTAAGAAATTCAAAGACCTAGTTGAGAATCAAACTAGAAGAAGAATCAAGAATCTTAGGACTGACAATGGTTTTGAGTTTTGTGAGGAAGATTTCAACGAGTTTTGCATATTTTAGGGGATTGCGAGACACAAGACACTTGTTGGGAAGCCCCAACAAAATGGCGTTGCAGAATGTATCAATCGGACTCTTTTGGAGAGAGCTTGCTATATGTTCTCTAATGCTAGACTTTAGGATAACAAGACTTTCCGGGCTGAAGTTACTACAACGACTCGATATCTCATCAACCTATCTCTAAATTCTTGTATTGATTTTAAGATTCATGAAGAAGTGTGATCGGGTAACCCTACCGACTATTATAATCTTAGAATTTTTAGGTGTCCCGCATATGTTCATGTGAACAATGGAAAGTTGGCCCATAGGGTTATAAAATGTAAGTTTCTTGGTTATGCTTGTGAGTCTAAGGGATACCGATTATGATGCCCTGAAACACATAAAATCATTTAAAGTAGGGATGTAGCCTTTAATAAAACTGCTATGTTATCTTTTGGAGAAGACACTTTTGTTTCTTCTACTGGTACATATAATCAGCAACATACCGGTGAGAAGGTGGAGTTTGAGTTGTCGGTTCAAGGTGGATTCGTTCATAATTCTAGCAGGGAGGTTCATGTTCATGAACCTATCTCATATGCAAGTCAAATTCATCCTCGGGTGGAGGTTGTTCGTTTTATAGCCCGTGATAGGCCAAAGAGGGCTATTAGAAGACCAACTCGATTTATAGATGATGAAGATGGTCTTGTTGTCTATGCTCTTACAAGTGGCACAAGAGACTCTTGAAGGTGCGGAACCTTCAACCTACTCTAAAGCTATTTCCTGTCCAAGTTCATCCAATCGGGTCCTAGCTATGCAAGAAGAAATGGAGAGTCTTCACAAGAATGGGACCTAAGATCTTTGTGAACAAAGGTTGACGAACCTTGACTGCCAAGTGGATCTACAAAAGAAATAAAGGCATACCTAGGGTTGAAGCCACAAGGTGGAAAACACGTTTTGTTGTTCATGGATGCAACCAAAGGAAGGTATTGAATTTAATGAAGTTTTCCCTCTTGTTGTTCGTTATACCTCCATTAGAGTGCTTCTTTGTTTTGTTGCTCTATTTGATTTGGAGTTAGAACAACTAGATGTTACAACTACGTTCCTACATGGAGAAATGGAGGAAGAGATTTATATGAGGTAACCCGAGGGCTTTGTTGTTCCTGGAAAGCAAAACTGTATGTGTCGATTGAAGAAGTCATTATATGGACTCAAGCAAGCTCTTAGGCAGTGGTACAAAAGGTTTGATACTTTCATGATTGGGTAAGGCTACACATGCGATCAATATGATAAATGTGTGAAGACTCGGACATCTGCTCAATATCCTTCGAGTCATGCAAAAGGAATCGAGTCTAACGATTCTACACATATAGAGTTTTGATTCCAAGGCATTCTCTGTGTCTTAGAAACTAACTTGAGTAAAATAGTATTTTCTCTAAGTGTTTCGGCCCTCACTTATCTCTTTTATCGCTCTTCGATTAGCGACTCGAAAACTCGGTTCTTTATTCCGAGTCCACTCCCACTCGGACTAATCGCATTTTGAATATACCGAGTATTCAGCTGTTTCTCACTCAGAATCGACTTGTGGTTATCTATTCTATTGTTTGAATAGTCGGCATTCGTAGTTCATTTCATGCTTAGTCTATATCAAGCTTTTCCCACTATGATATTCGTTATAGAACTTGATTCTTCGCATAAGACTAAGTCATATGGAATTCGAGTATCATGGATATTAGACTCGGAAAAATTCCATTTCTTTTCCGACTCGGATAATCAATTGCGTAATTATCATAATTATTCTATTATCCGTGTCTAACCTTGGACTAAAGTATTTTATACTTTGAGAACCGAAGGTGTTTTACTTTTGTAGGTAATTCAATCGAGGATATCTTTTCAAACTACAAAAGTAGCTGGCTTCGGAATGTCAAATCACCAGCGAGATATGGCCTTTCACCTTCCCTCGCTTTAGTCTCGGAAGATTGTGTCGAAGGCTGTCCGCTTCCATATTCGGAAAACTGGAACGCCAAGCCTAACAAGTGGTTTCCACCTCATTTTTCAAGACACAACCGATGGTTTTGGGACTTCCAAGAGAGTTAAACCGTTGTCCAACGTCCATATTTCAACGGATACTTTCCGAGTGACTCGGAAAGCCATTGTCAACGGTCACGAGAGGACTCTCGGTCAGCGAGATAAAGATAAAGGCTACTCTGCTTGGTTATCTATAAATAGAAGCCACTTCACAAGACTTGAAGATTGCCGAATCTATTGTTGATACACATACTTGAGAAAAGTCATTGTATTTACTTCCAATCTTCTACTTACAACTCCCATTCTGTAATTCTTTACTCTCCGAGTTGTAAGGTCTTGTACTTAGTTACAAACTCTTCTTACATTCTTTGTAAGGTCCCTTGACTAAGTCTGTAAAGGTTAACTTAGCTTAGTTGTCCCTAGCTGTAAGGGTTATCTCAGCTAGGAAGTACTAGATCGAGATAAGGTAACTTCGAGTCTAGGAAAACTTGTATAGAGTTGTCCAAGGGAGCAACTCGGGTTCGATCGGTTCACGGTATTTTGTGGACTCAAAATAGTGGATTTGACTTCATGTCCGGATTGACACGGGCCGTGGTTTTCTCGCCCCAGGAGGGTTTCCACGTAAAATCTGTGTGTTCTCTTTCCGAGTTCATTCTAGACTCGACATGACCTTTTTGTACTTGTTTATTCCGATTCATTGCATTCCGAGTCCAATCTTTTCGACCCCGTGTTTAGACTCGTAAACCGTCTTTGCCTTTTTCCGTAAAAAGAGTGTGTTTTCGCAAAGAATTTTCTATCACCCTATTCACCCCCTCTAGGGTGACTCGGACTCTCCTCGACAAACCTTCAATTGGTATCGAGCCTAGCCTTTCGTAAAGGATCTAACAATCCAAAGGTTTAAAGATCGGATGACTTAGAACACCGGAGAGTTCGACGAAGGTAGATCTTCCAACAGGCCACCAAAATTCAAAGGTTCTAACTTTGGGCACTCGGAAGAAGCTTATGGAATGTTTCCTCATGGATCATGATGAAGAAGTATGGGAAATCATACAACAAGGCAACTACATTCCAACGAAGACAGATGAATTCGTAATCCTTCCCAAGACAAAGGCCGAGTTCACACCAGCAGGCGAGAGAAGTTCGAAAGAACTTCAAAGCCATGAACATCCTCATGTGTGCCATAAGCTCGGAAGAGTACAATCGAGTCTCTACCGTGACTCTACTAAAGAGGTGTGGGATACCTTGGTCAACACCTACGAAGGTACAAGTCGGGTGAGACAAGCGAAGATCGATCGAGTATCTTCACAAATATGAGCTTTTCAAAATGGAGCCAAAGGAGAACATTACTCGGATGTTCATACGCTTCACCGAGATCACCAACAATCTCAAATCTCTCGGGAAAGAAAATCTCCCATGAAGAAATGTGCCGAAAAATTCTCGAAGCCTACCCAAGAGACAATGGGGTCCTAAAGTGACTGCCATAGAAGAGGCTCGGAACCTCTCACTCTTGAAGCCGGACGAGCTCCTCGGAAAGCTTCGACTCATGAGATACATCCGGAAGAAGAAGATGCTGAGGGTACTTCCAAAAGGAACATTGCGCGTAAAGCCTCGGAATCGAAAGAAGCAAGTCCGAGCTCCTCGACTCGGAAGATGATCCCATGGCACTCATTGCAAGAGGCTTCAAGAGACCGATGAAGCATAAAAGATGGGACAAAAGACCAAAAGAAGAATTCTACAAGAAAGACAAGAGATATAGAAAAGGTAAGTTTTCTTCTCCTTCAAAGTTATCTTTGTCTAAGAATTCGGATGTTTTGAATGTGGCAGCAAAGACCACATAGTCAAGGACTGTCCAAAACGAAAAAGGGACAGAAAGAAGAAAAAGGCCATGATGGAAACATGGAGTGATGAGGACTCATCGAAGACGACGAGGACTCGGATGACTCAAAGTGTCCGATGGCAATCACCGACTCGGAAGTCGAAAGAGAGTCGGACTCGCATACGGACTCGCACAATGAGGAAACCGATCCTCAAGAGGTAATAAACTACTTCCTCAAATTCTCCAAAGTTGATTTAGCTAAATACATTTTTACTTTGGAAGAAAAGTCCAATTTTGATTCTTCTCATTTCAAAGAACAACTTGAGTCAATCTCTTCGAGAGCACTTCTTTGAAAAACGAATTAGAAAAGCTGAGGCTCACACTCGGAGAACTCAAGACAAGTGCTCAAGCTAATGAGACCGAGTCCGAGTTACTCGAGAAAGAAAATGAGCAATCGAAACGAAGCTCACTGAGTCTCAAGATTTGGTTTTAAAGTTTACTCAAGGTCGAAGAACCTTGATATGCTCTTAGGATCACAATGTGTCTCTTTTAGAAAAGAAGGTCTTGGTTTCAACAAAGAGGAAGAATCTAATTCTTACTCGGAATTGTTCAAAAGGATTCCGTAACTCGTTAAGTTCGAAAAGGCTGAGCATGGTCCCATTCACGTAAATGAAAGGAGGACTAAACCCGGACCTATTTACAAAAAGAAACCATTTTCTCCTGTTTTAAAAGGAAAAGTTTTTAAAAGGAAAGAGACACAGACTCAGCTTCTCCGAGATGAAGACTCGGAATCGGACTAAACCCAAAGTCATTCAAATCGGGTTCTGAAGCACCTTCTTCCTCGTAGAAAGGACCACAGTAAGGAATGTTACTGGGTTCGTTAGAGGAAGTGAGAAGGGTTAGATTCTCTCTATTTTGCAGGTCACTCGGAAAAGATCAAAAGGACACCGGTACTTGGACAAGTGGATGTTCTCGACACATGTCGGGTGACCAAGGACTCTTTTCCGAGCTGGAGTCATATAAAGGAGGAAAGGTTACTTTTGGTGATGACAAGCAAAGGCAAGATAGTGGGCATTGGGAAGATTGGAAATGGAAGCAATCTGGTGAGCCCAGTCTACCTTGTCAAAGGACTAAAGTACAATCTACTTAGCATCTCCCAGCTATGTGACAAAGGTCAAGAGGTAAGATTCACTCAATCCAAGTGCTACATCACAGATGAGACCACCAAAGAGGTAAAGCTCTCGGGTAAGAGATTAGGTAATACCTACATCATCCCTCTTTCTAACCCAAGTCAGAACTTATCCTGTTTAAAAGCATCTCTTCAAGATGATTCTTGGACTTGGCATCGTAGATTAGGTCATATTAGCATGCATACTATCAAAAAGCTTGCATCTCATAGTCCGGTTAGAGGATTACCTAACTGTGCGTTTGAGAAGGATAAAGTATGTGAAGCATGCACCGAGGGAAACAAGTCGGATCTTCATTCAAATCTCTGAAGACAGTTTCCACATCCAACGTGCTTGAACTAATGCATATGAACCTATGTGGTGAAATTCCGTGAAGAGTCTCGGAGGTAAATCTTACATACTTGTTATTATTGATGATTTTTCAAGATTTACCTGGGTGTGTTTTCTCAAGCATAAGAATGAAGCCTTCAAGGAGTTCAGCAAGCTCGTAGAAAGATTCAAGTTGAGTCTCGGACTCGGATTCAAAAGATTCGAACCGACCATGGAAGGGAGTTCGATTACTCGGAATTCTCGAGTTTTGTGACAAGAATGGAATCTCTCACAACTTCTCAGCACCGTAACTCCTCAACGGAATGGAGTAGTTGAGAGAAAGAACAGAACCCTTGAAGAAATAGCAAGGACGATGATGATTGAACACAACTTGCCTTACTATTTCTGGGTAGAGGCGATAAACACAGCCAACTACACTCTCAATCGATGCCTCATCGGACCCATTCTCGAAGAAAACACCTTATGAGCTCTACAAAGGGAAGAAGCCAAATATTTCCTATTTAAGACCATTCGGATGTAAGTGCTTCATCCACAACAATGGTAAGGATCATCCGACCAAGTTTGATGCTCGGTCGGACGAAGGTATTTTTCTAGGTTACTCCTCTCATAGCAAAGCTTATCGTATCTTCAACAAGCGAACTAACAAAGTGGAAGAACGTATCCACGTAGTGTTTGATGAGCTTGAACAGGAGAAACCAAGTGAGTCTTCATACTCGAACCGAAGCTCGTAAAGGATGATGATCGAAGATGAGCCTACAAATACTCCGAAGGAGACCACTCGAACGAGGAAGCTCGGAATGAGACAGCTCAAGAGCTCACTCGGAACGAACAAGTCAATGAAGAGGATCACTCGGAACAAGCTTCGAAGATCAAGCAATTCAGCCCACAAACCTGGTGAATCAAAGAACTGGTAAAGCATTCAAATTTACTCCTAGTCATCCCCAAGAAAACATCATTTCGATATCAACAAGTGGGGTAAGAACTCGTTCTTCTTTACACAATTTATGTGCATTCACCGCATTCATTTCATTAACTAAACCCAAAAATGCACTAGAGGCCCTTAATGAACCTGAATGGGTAGAGGCCATGCAAGAAGAACTAAATCAATTTGAAAGAAACCAAGTCCGGACTCGACCAACCGACCTTCCGACCACCCAGTTATAGGAACCAAATGGGTTTTCAAGAACAAACTGGATGAGGGTGGAGTGGTAGTCGAAATAAGGCTAGACTTGTAGCTCAAGGTTACAATCAAGAAGAAGGAATTGATTGTGGGGAAACCTTTGCACCAGTAGCTAGAATTGAAGCCATTAGAATACTCGTTGGCATTTGCATCCTGCATGCATATTAAATTATATCAAATGGATGTTAAGTGTGCCTTTCTCAATGGTTTTATTGAAGAAGAAGTTTATGTCGAGCAGCCTCCTGGTTTTGAAAACTCGGAATTTCCAAATCACGTTTTCAAACTTCAAAAGGCTCTCTATGGTCTTAAGCAAGCCCCTTGAGCTTGGTATGAAAGACTGAGCAGACTTCTTGGTTCAAAATGATTTCAAAAGAGGTCAGATCGACAAGACTCTATTCATAAAGACCAAAGGAAAAGACTTGCTTATTGTTCAAATATATGTTGATGATATTATTTTCGGTGCTACTAATGAATTTCTCGTGTCGAGAATTTTCCGAGTTGATGAGTCAAGAGTTCCAAATGAGTATGATGGGAGAACTCAATTTCTTCCTTGGATTGCAAATCAAACAAGACAAAGATGGAATCTTTGTTCATCAATCAAAATACACCAAGGAACTATCGAAGAAATATAAACTTCAAGATGCAAAGCACACATCTACCCCCATGAGCAAGCAACGATAAAGCTCGACTTAGATGAGAAAGGTAAAGCAAGTAGATCGAAACTCTATTGAGGTATGATTGGATCATCTGTTATATCTTACTTCAAGCAGGCCAGATATGATGTTTGGTGTTTGCTTATGCGCACGATTTCAAGCTAATCCAAAAGAATCACATCTCACTGCGGTGAAGAGAATATTCGGATATCTTGCAGGCACTCGGAATCTAGGACTGTGGTATTCCGAAACTTCGTAACGAGCTCGACTGGGTACTCGGACGCCGACTACATAGGATACAAAGTTGATCGAAAGAGCACATCCGGAGCTTGCCAATTTCGGGTCAATCCTTAATATCCTCGGCACTCAAAGAAACAAAACTCGGTAGCTCTATCAACTCGCGGAAGCTGAATACATTGCCGCTAGAGCTTGTTGCGCTCGGATCCTCTCGGATAAAACAACACTTGAAGGATCTTAGACTATTTCTCAACTCGGTTCCAATCAAGTGTGACAATCAAAGCGCAATCGGTATCACTAAGAATCCTGTCCAAGCACTAAAAAACAAAGCATATTGAGGTCGGGTATCACTTCTTACGCGATCACTCGTAAAAGGGTGATATTGCACTTGAGTTAGTTCCTACTAATCTTCAATTAGCCGATATCTTTACTAAGCCTCTTGGTGAAGATCAATTTTGCTTTATTCGGAATGAGCTTGGTATGTTAAATGCTTAGTTCCGTGTTACGTTTATTGCATATTTATGTGCTATGTGCTTTCGTTGTTAATAACCATTAGCTCGGTTGATTCCCCGATACTGGGCTGATAGTTATTTCGTGTTTCGAGTCACTCGGAACTCTCTCTCGAGTCAAACTCGGACGTAGAGAAATTTGGACATCAAATTTTCTGAAGCTATCTCTAGAACAGTGGAGAGTTTCGGATTATAATTTTAAAATCTTTTCTCTCTCTTTCTCGAGCGCTGCGATCGGATCATAACCATAGATTTCAAACCGCTGATATCTCAACCGTTGAAGAAGAACCGTCACACCGGGCATTAATGACCGATGGACAGGCTGAGTCGAACGGAGTTACTTAACGGATAGTGAACGGGCGCGCTTATTCTCTATAAATAACGACTATCCATCTTCATCTCGATATTCTAAAACTCCTTCCCTCTCAAACGAAAATCTTCTCGCGGAAGTTTTCTACGTGAACAGCGACTTTTGATCGTCCGCAAACATCGAAGAAGCTCTCTCTCACTCTCTCGTAAGTTTCGATTCGCTCTCATCTCTTTTCTTCTACCATTTTCGTTATCTTCTCTTCTACACCTCCTTCTCTTTTTCGTTCGAGAAGTTTCATCTTTTCTCTTCAACTCTCACCATGCCTAAAAGAGGAAACCATCCCGACTTCCGGGTTTCTTCATCCTCCAAAAAGCCCCGCACCAATAAGCCGTAAAGCTTAACCCCTCTAAACCCGTTGTCACCTAGCACCTTGCGCTGGACGACAAATTCTTCCCAACAACCAAATTCTCCTGGTTGTCCAACATCCAAACCACCGGAGTCTACCCTTTCTTGTGTTTCAGCTGAGTTCATTTATCCTAAACTCGTTTCTAAGTTTTATACTCATCTCACCCACTCGAAAATGTTCTAACCTCTCGGGTTCGTAACATTACTGTTCAGTATCAACACCTCCCTCCTTCACCGACTCGTTCAAAGTTTCTTCTCTTTTCTTGAACAAGCAACCCTATTCCTTTCACTCGAAGTCGCCGACGACTTCTTTGAAAAGTACGCTAAAGAATTCCCCGGGTCCGGAAAGAACTTTTCGTGACTCGATTGAAGTCGAAGCCGAGCTTCGTGTTTTCTACCGATGGGAACCTTCTTCTCACAAGCATTCCAGCAAGGAGAACCCCAACTCCAAGCACCTCAAAGCCCTCTTCGATATCCCGGAGGGATACGAAGTCGACCTCTTCCCCTCCATCATTGAGCGGATGGCCGCTGTGCCAGCTCAACTCCAAACCAAGAAGAACACCTCCCTTCCTTTCGGTGCTCTTCTCACCCTTGTCTTCAAACAATTTCAAGTTCCTCTTCCCTCCGACCCTAACGCGGTGTCCGAGGCGGCCATTGTGGTCGGCAAGAAGGAACTCCAGGGTACGGATACCGAGAAACTAACCCCGGTGTCCGGGTTCACAACTCGGAGCCGAGGCCTCCTTCTCCACCTCGGACTCGAAATCAACCCCTCTCCCTCTTCCCTCTTCACCTGGTGGTGCCTCCACCAATGGTGCTTCCAGATCTCTCTCGCCCTCTTGTCCCCTGTTTTCATGGACAAGATCGGCTCTGTGTCTTCCGAACTCGGAGACATGCTCGTGGCTTTCAAGTCCGTTCTTCGTGGTCTCGACCATCAACCAAAAGACCGGTCGAGTCCCAAATCCGAGAGCAGCAGTCTCTCGTTCTTAAGATGAGAGAGCTGGTTAAGGAGCGTAAGGAGATGGCCGAGCTCCTCGAGAGAGACGGTCCAAGGCGGCTCAGGACCGGGATGGCTCGAAGCGCTCGAGGCGTCTTCGAGCCCAGGCCCGACCTCCTCGGACAGCGATGAAGCCGAGGAAGAAAAGGAAGAAGCCGCAGATGCAGCAGAGGATGCCTGAGGAACCCGCGGTCGAGGCAGGCCCTTCCGGGCAAAGGGAAGAAGAGGCCGTGGCAACCGCCGAGGGTCGACCTACTCCCCAAGCTCAAATCGCTGTACTCAGCTCGGACGAGCAGCCTCGAGTGGGTCGAAGACCTCGCTCCTCCAGGCGAGTCGCCCAGAGCAGCCCCTCCATCCCCCGAGGTCCCAAGGGAAGAACCCTCGATCCACTCTCTCCGGGTCGGCCACTCGGAGCCGAGCCCCGAGAACAATTCCGGTTCTCCCTTCGCCGCGCTCAAGCACATCGTCAAGATCGTATCGGCGCCGGCGCACCTCCGCCTCCACTCGAAATCCCTCCTCCCTAGTTGGAGCCATGCACCGAGTCACAATTCCTCGGTGTCTCTAGATTTTCTTCTTTCAAATTTTTCTTTTGTCCGGACAACTAATGTGTATTCCTTGTACTTTTCTCCCTTCTTTTTGTTACTTTGTTTTTGCTTGAAAGGCAAGGGGAGAAATGTAGTCGAAACTGGTTGTCTTGTTTAGGGGAGTTTTCTTTTTTTTCCTCCCTTGTAATTTCTTTTTAATGAAGTGATGCATTTCATTATTAATTTCCGAGTTCTCTATTTTTCCGAGTTAATGTTAAAACATACTCTATTTTATTTTGCTCGATATATTATATATTGCTCGATTTATTCAATATGCATTACTCATGAGCAAACTACTCGAATCAATCTATTTTCCTCTAACAAAGTTTCGTTTGAGTATGGAATGCCTTTCATCAAAAAGGGGAGATTGAAGACTCGGACACTCGCTCAATATCCTTCCGAGTCATGCAAAAGGGATCGGGTCTAACGATTCTATACATATAGAGTTTTGATTCCAAGGCATTCTCTCGTGTCTTAGAAACTTACTTGAGTAAAATAGTATTTTCTCTAAGTGTTTCGGCCCTCACTTATCTCTTTTATCGCTTTCGGTTAGCGACTCGAAAACTGGTTCTTTATTCCGAGTCCACTCCCACTCGGACTAATCGCATTTTGAATATACCAAGTATTCCGCCATTTCTCACTCGTAATCCGACTTGTGGTTATCTATTCTATTGTTTGAATAGTCAGCATTCGTAGTTCATTTCATGCTTAGTCTATATCAAGCTTTTCCCACTCGATATTCGTTATAGAACTTGATTCTTCGCATAAGACTAAGTCATATGGAATTCCGAGTATCATGGATATTAGACTCGAAAAATTTCATTTCTTTTCGACTCGGATAATCAATTGCGTAATTATCATAATTATTCTATTATCCGTGTCTAACCTTGGACCAGAACTATTTTATACTTTGAGAACCGAAGGTGTTTTACTTTTGTAGGTTATTCAATCGAGGATATATTTTCAAACTACAAAAGTAGCCGGCTTCGAACGTCAAATCACCAGCGAGATATGGCCTTTCACCTTCCCTCGCTTTAGTCCCGTAAGATTGTGTCGAAGCCGCTCGCTTCCATATCCGGAAAACTGGAACGCTAAGCCTAACGGTGGTTTCCACCTCATTTTTCAAGACACAACCGATGGTTTTGGGGCTTCCAAGAGAGTTAAACCATTGTCCAACGTCCATATTTCAACGGATACTTTCGAGTGACTCGGAAAGCCATTGTCAACGGTCACGAGAGGACTCTCGGTCAGCGAGATAAAGATAACGGCTACTCGCTTGGTTATCTATAAATAGAAGCCACTTCACAAGACTTAAAGATTGCCGAATCTATTGTTGATACACATACTTGAGAAAAGTCATTGGATTTACTTCCAATCTTCTACTTACAACTCCCATTCCGTAATTCTTTACTCTCCGAGTTGTAAGGTCTTGTACTTAGTTACAAACTCTTCTTACATTCTTTGTAAGGTCCCTTGACTAAGTCAGTAAAGGTTAACTCAGCTTAGTTGTCCCTAGCTGTAAGGGTTATCTCACCTAGGAAGTACTAGATCGGATAAGGTAACTTCGAGTCTAGGAAAACTTGTATAGAGTTGTCCAAGGGAGCAACTCGGGTTCGATCGGCTCACGTATTTTGTGGACTCAAAATAGTGGATTTGACTTCGTGTCCTGGATTGACACGGGCCGTGGTTTTCTGCCCCAGGAGGGTTTCCACGTAAAATCTCTCGTGTTCTCTTTTCGAGTTCATTCTAGACTCGGACTGACCTTTTTGTACTTGTTTATTCTTATTCATTGCATTCCGAGTCCAATCTTTTCTAACCCCGTGTTTAGACTCGTAAACTGTCTTTGCCTCTTTTCCGTAAAAAGAGTGTGTTTTCGCAAAGAATTTTCTATCACCCTATTCACCCCCTCTAGGGTGACTCGGACTCTCCCCGAGCAAACTCTTCAATGTGTGTATTTTCGGTAGATATATGATTCCTTTGATTATTACTTGTTGTATGTTGATGATATGCTGATTGCTTCCAAACACAAGTCTTTGATCAAAGAGTTAAAATCTCAACTTAGTATGGAGTTTGAGATAAAGGACCTTGGTGTACTTAAGAAGATACTGGGGATGGAAATTTGTAGGGACCGAAAGGCCGGTAAGCTCTATCTATCTCAAAGGGAATATGTTGAGAAAGTCTTTGATAGATTCAATATGAGTGATTGCAAATCGGAATCTACTCTAGTTGCTCATTTTAAGTTGTCTTCTCAGGTCTGTCCTTAAACCGAGGAGGAAATTGAGAAAATATCTTGTATACCCTATTCTAGTG